>CANTUT010001321.1:7500-230000 GCA_947687605.1 Reutealis trisperma
TCGAATGAATGGATAATAAGAGTTAAGCATGACACTTAAAAGGCTATTGATAAGTTGACATGTATGGATGTGTTAAGTACACTAAGATGATTGTTAAAGTGAATTGATATTAAGATAATGATATTATGATGACCTTAGAAAAGTATTGACATGATTGTAATGTGTTTTCATTTACGCCTATAGGGGCTAAGTGTGTAAGACTTTTAAAGTCAACATGATATATGCAAATGAATGAGGTGCATTTATATGTGGAACTTTAAGTATATGTGAATGTTATATATGCATGGGGTAGTTATAGGATAGGATAGCATCATGATTAAATAAATACTAAGTATTAAATTAAATATTATGTTAGAGCTTGAGGAGCTTTAGAGGTTCAAAAGGGCTAAGTATACTAGGAGCAAAGGAACCACAAGGTGAGTAAACATTATGTTCATGTTACAAGTGTGAGTAAACATTATGATATTGTTACAAGTACAAGCTACTACGATAAGTGTACCTTTGATATTCTTGAAACCTAAGTTCTTTCTATTCTAAAATGAAACTTGATGATTTCTTTGTTAAGCTTGGGTTGCTAAAGGACAATTGGTCTGAAATCATTTTGTTTATCCAATGATAATTCCTTTATGATTATTGCCCTAAATTACATTCTTTCTGGAACTACACTATTCTTGTATCTTTTGTTGAAAATGTTAAACTGCTATTACTATTGTGATACATGTTATTGCTTTCTTAAATGCTATTGTTATAAGTGATTACCATAAATATGAGTGAATTGAGCAAGAGTCTTCACTAGCAGTGTCTTCACTCACGAGTAAATTGAGCAGTGTCTTCACTCACGAGTGAATTGAGCAAGAGTCTTCAGTCACTTATATAAATTCAAGTGAATTGAGCAGTGTCTTCCCTCACGAGTGAATTAAGCAAGAGTCTTCACTCACTTATGTAAATTTGAATGAATTGAGTAGTGTCTTCACTTAAGAGTGAATTGAGCAAGAGTCTTCACTCACAAGTAATAAGTGTATTTTTTACAAACCTTGTTAAATTGCAAACTTTGATTCATGAATTGTAAAACATGAACTATGTGTTATAAGCTATGGGTTTCCTTTTTTAAAAAGGGATAAATATTATTGTATGTGCCATATTGTTTACTCATTGAGATCATCTATCTCACCCATTTTTCTTTGTGTGGTTCTAGGTGAGTAGTATGAGAAGGCAAGGCGATGGCTCAAGCATCCTACTTCACTTGAGGAATTCCTTGTCCAAGATAATTAGTTTAATATGTTATGAAGAGTTATCCTTACACGCTCTAAGAATATTTGTTTTTGGATGTTTATTTTGAAATGTTATCTTTTGAGGTTTTAATTGGATTCTAAATATTATTTCCCTATGGATTATGTTTAAATTATATTTTAACTATGCTTCTGCAACTTAAGGTTTTCTAAAGAAAAAAAAGGGGGGGGGTTTATTTAAGTTAATGTAAGAGAGTTTGGTACTATCCTAGGTAGTATTTGTATAAGCATAAGTGGGTTCTGCGGGTGTGGGTGACCTTAATAACATATGAGATGTGGCCTAAGCCCATAAGTGATATGGAAAAGAGGCAATTTAGGGGTTAGAGAAAATTCACTAGTCATAAGCCCATATAATGGGTTTAAAGGTTAGAGAATTTTCTACTAAGGTTAAAATTATAATTACATCTTTTGGCCAATGGAAATGTCCATTTTACCCCTAAAGGATATTATTTCGCCATTTGAAGAAGTAAGTCAACTTTGCCCCTTCACCAAATGGTAAGCTAGAAGAATGTAAAAGGATATTTAAGTCATTGTGAAGACTTAAGTGTCAAGTCTTGGAAAGATATAAAAGCCTTAGCTTTTATGTTGCAAACAAGATGTGAACATCATTTTTAACATTTGAAGCATTTCTAGAGATAGAAGTTGAGAGAGAAAGAAAAATGAAGAAAGTGTTTCTTCCATTTTTCTTTTGATCTTCAATTCTCTTCTTTGTTCTTTGTGAAAGAACAAATTGCTTGCAAATTGAAAATGCATTTAGTCCAAAACAAACCAAAAAGAAACCTTAAACTTCCTAAAGGTTTTTGTGGGAAAATCTTGAATCAAATTGGGCAACCAAGAGAGTGGTTCAAGAACACTAAAGAAACCAAGAGGAGACTTAGAGGTCAGCTAGGTGTGGATGATCTAGAGGCTTCACACTTGGGAAGCTCTTTGATAAAGAAAAATGGAACCTACAAGAAGTAATATGATTTCTCTTCCTTCTTCTTTATATGTATATATGTTTTACACACAAATTAATTGATTGCTTGAATGAATTTTGGACCAAAATTGGGTGAAGTGAAATTTTCAAATGTTTGAAATTTCACCTCACCACCTTCCTTCCGCTGTGTTTGGCTCCACCATTCCTTCAATTGGTATCAGAGCCACTTAATTTCTGTGTAAAACCTTTGTATATGTTGTTTTGGAGGTTTTTGATTTGGTTAAAAATGAGTTGGTCCACAAATGTTGTGTTGTTGAACACAGAATTCACGCCTGTGAATTAGAAAATGGTGTCGCGCCTGCAAATGAATGGATTAGATTAAATGTTGGTTGTGTCATTTTACAAAATTGCAACTGCAACTCATATTTAGCACCCGTGAAATCCACAGCGATCATGACGGTGGTCGCAATTTGCTCTGTGTCTATACCCAACTTTAATTTTTTCTAAAATTGTTTTGGATTAATTTTTCAATCAAATACATTTCTATGCCTTAAAATATGAATTTAAGCTATAGAAACATTGAATATATGATATTCGAAATGGATATTCTGGAAATGTTCCAAAATTTAGAAGTGTTCCAATGTTGAACAACATATCTATAAATGCAATTGTTGTATCTATATGTTTTGTTATTGTTTGAAAGGCATGAATGGTTGATCATGGATTTAGAAAATATATTGTATGATTTCTAATGTAGACATATAATAATTAATTTTATTATTTGATGGGAGTAATTAAATGTTAATTACTTATTTAGGTTGTAAATCAATTCCATTGAGCCTATAAGCTCTCTCTTTTTTTTTTTTTTTGTTTTTTATAATCTCACCTTGGAATGCCAAGGTTACTAATGTACATATAGAGATATGAAGGTGTAAGAACAAGAAGAGGTTCAACCCACGAAGATGCATAGTGGGAGCATGAAGATACAAATGTTGTATTGTCATGTTTGTAAATTGTTTAACCTAAATCCCTAATCCATTCCTTATGGCTAGGAAATGGATCCATAGAATCCATGATCATACCTATATGTATGTTGTCCATTTTAGGAAATATATATGTGATATATATGAATGCATATGATGTATGTTTAAAATGGATAATGTGCAAAGTGAGACTAATCAATAAAGCCTGAAAATCTTCCAAAGAAAATATTGAGTCATGGTTGTCCATTGGAACAATAGTTCAAGAGAAATTCAAGCACTTGTGTCATTGGTTACGGATACATAGGGGTGATATATTTGGTTTGAATATTTTCTTGAAGTTATTGTAAAGCATGTGATGTTATGAGTATAGGATACATTGTATGTCAATAATAATAATGAGTATCTGAGACATATAATGTTCAAATCATTATACTTGTTGGTCTAATGGGTTTGACTTGACTAGTGTATCTGAGGTTGGAAAGACTAGGAACTGGATTGATTGAGCCTCACAAAGTGTTGTGATGAACAAGTGTTGTTCACTTGTTAAATATCCAATAATGACAAGATGTATCTGAGGAATTTGTGATAATCTAATAAGAATTCAATCACCTACTAAAAATCTACTCCAATGGGATTTACATTTCCTATTTGGAAGTATATTCACCAAATTAGTAGGATTACCATATTTATTAAAGACCAAATCATTATGGTAGCTACTTAATTACATAAGTTATTAATCTTGTTATTTTCTACATTTTGATAATATGAAATTGATAAACCCACCTGCGAATATATTTGATTCTTTTAGGCTCACAGGGCCTAAATCTGTGGATTCATTTTTAATAACCTTAAAATGGTCCTTACATTTGAGTACATAGTGCATGTATTCAACTTGATTTGTTCTTGGTCTTTTAAAGAAAAGACTACTACAAAGGAACATATCACACTAAGTGCAATGAAACAAAATATTGGATGAGATTGATGCTATATGATTGTTTTATAAGTCAAGGGTTGCAAAAACAACATATGAGCATAACAAGACTCCAAGTAATTATGCATCGTCTGCAAGAGTTGTATGATGAACATAAATACATTGATTAATATGAGATATTAAGGTAGTTATTTTGTTTGAATATGAAGAAAATTATAAAAAAAGAAAAAGGAAAGGAAAGTAAATTATAAAGGAAGAAAAGAAGAAAGTATTTCTTCTTAATTTTCATAGCTTTATTTTTCTTTGTCTTCTCCATATTTTTCATTCTTGTTCTTATACTTACTATTGAACTAGAGTAAGAAATTAGAGAAAAAGAAATTAAAGAAGAAAATGTTTCATCTTTAATTTCTTGTTCTTATATTTTTCTATCTAGTATTCTTTATGAAAGAATTTGAATTGTGAGAAATCTCTTTTATTTCTTATTAATTTTAGTTAAACTAAATTTGGAATTATTTTCATATGATGATTAAATTCATCAAACAACTAGAGAGTCTAGATGCTTTGATGAATAATAATTTTCAAATAGTTATTTCTTTAAATTCACTCTAAATTTCCATTAGATGGAAAATGCACTTTAATGTAATAGAAAAAGTTTCTATTATAAATCCTAAAAGGGAAATTGCAAGGGACAAGTCCATAGATAATGCTATAATTAACAAAAAAACATGTTTCTATTGTCAATGTTATGAATATTGGAAAAGTAATTGTTCTATGTATTGTGAATACTAAAAAGGACAAAGAGAAGGATAAACCTTGTGAAGGAAAATCTATCTCTTGCTACTATATTCCAATGATTCATATAGTTCATCTGATGCTTGGATTCATGATATAGGTACTTCTGTGCCATATGCATGATCAATGTAAATAATGGAAGCACGGAGTTAAATGAAGTGATTTTGAAAAATCTAAGGGGCAAAGTGTTTGTTTCCAAAGAGCTTTTAGAATATATCATGATGATTTTAAAAATCATATTTTGTATGTCTAGTATGTACTTAATGATTATTTTAAAATCATCTTTTGTAAATCATGTATGTATTTCATACTTAAACTACATTACTCTGTAACTTCAACGAATTGTGAATTCTGTTACGAGAAAAATGTTTGCGTGGTTTATTATGGTAATAAACTTAAGAGTATGAATTATATGGTTGATGTATTATTATTAAGTTAATAATAACAAAACAACTCTAAGTGTTTTTATGATAATTCCATAAAAACTCCAATATAAAATCACTATGATTTATTAGATTAATTTGTTTAATTAATAAGACAACTTAGTTGGATAATATGTGTCACTACCTATTAGGGTGTGAACTTGTTTCTACTTAGACGTCTAGTATCTATTGCAAAAACAATTAGATCACCTTTTGTTGGAAAAAAGGATAGAAAGCAAAGAAGTTTTAGAATTTATGCATACAGATGCATCAATACCTTTTGTGAATGGTCAGTGGGAGTTTTTCCTAATTCATTCTATTTACCTAAATATATGATTTTAACCCATTTGGAAAAAGGTGAATAAAGTGAATTATTTATTTGAATTCATTGAAATGTTCAAGGAATTCAAGATGAAAAGAAAAATAAATATTAAGGGTATTTCATATAAAAGGGAAAGAGTATCATAACCCTTTAATTTGATTGAAGTGGGGAGAACTCAATTACCAAATTTGAGGAATTTCCTAAATATAAAATAGGCATATAATCATTATTCTTTTTGGGAAAATCATACGTGATGGTATACTCAAAAGAATAAATTACAATGCATATGATATGATGTAATAGATGATGAACTATAAAAGTTTTGTTTATTTCCTTATGGAAATTTGCAATTAATGGCATAATATTCTTAAATAGAATTTTCTCCAAAGACTATCTAATCCTAAATCATATATGATATGATATGGATGGATATTAAAATTCTTACTTATAATTTGATTTGAAATATCTAGCTTATTTGATACGCTAAAGTTAGACAATTAGAAGATAATTCTAATTAAGATAAGGTTTTTTGGATATCCTAAAAGTGGTTTAGGATAGTATTTCTATCTTTTGCATAACAAAAGAGTTGTTAGCAAAGATGTTATTTCTTGATGAAGTGTTTATTCAAGAAAGTGACATATTAAGAAAGATATAATGATTGGGTGAATGTCATCCAATAATATCCAATAAAATGATCAAAATAAATTTGATCAACCCTATGAAAAGTCTAAAACTAACTAAATGTTTTATCCTTATAAGCTGCTAAAGGTTTAGTAGAATATCGGATTTTTCTATAAGATATGATTTCTTTATATGAATACACAATAGTTGTATATTCATGTTGAAGTAAATCATGAGATAGTAAAATATCTAATCTTAAGAAAAATATAATTTACTTTATATGAATGCACAAAAGTTGTACATTCATAATGAAGCAAATTATGAGATGATTCTATTATAGCTATATATGATATAGCAATGCATATTGATTATGAGTTTGACATATAGATGTCAATACTTGTTTTATTTCTCAAGAAAAGAAAACATAATCATGGAATAAATCTATTGGCTTAGAGTCTTAAGAAAATTCCAAAGTATGCAAAACCTTAATGAGTTGTATCATCACAAGATGACTCCTTAATGTACAAAAGGATAATGGGAGTATCCTCACTTTCAAGTTTTGTACATGGATAACACATTAGTTTGTAAAAGTATTAATATGTTTGCATTTGTAGAATGGTTTATCATTACTTCTTCATTTAGACTTGAGACAAATATTTTACATTCTTGTTAATTCATATCTATAGAGATAGATTGAAGAGAATGTTAAATATGTTTAAGTCAATATTTGGAACAGATGTTGAAAAGTTCAATATGCTAACTCCAAAAGTTTTTATTTCCTACAATTTTGATATCCACTTTTTGAGGGTTGATTCTCGAGATACCCAAAGAAAGTATAGCATGGATTCCTTATAGAATGACTATAAGAAATCTAAATTATACAAGAGTTGTATAATGAGCTGCACATTCAGAATGTTGTTAGTATGACTAAAACATTCTAATCCTATCAAGGATTAAATTGTTGGAAATATAATCAAAATTATTCTAAAGTACTTGAGAAGTATTTAAAATTTAATTTTGACAAATGAAGAATGTTACTACATAAATAATAGAGAGTCTATCATTGGGATTATTGTTATCTATGATGAAGAAATAATTTACTAAGAAAAGTTCTAAGCAAATTGTTATTACAAACTTTATTGTGGAAGCCAATTTCGCTACATAGGACATTGCAAATAAGAAACTATGTTGGATTCAGCAGTTATGAACTATTTTAAGAGTTTCTCCAGTACATCACAAGTATCTCTTTGCTGTGATAATAACAAAGCCTTAGCTTATGGCAAGGGAACTCAAGTCTCACACTGAAATCCAGAATATTTCAAAAGTCATTAAGATATTGTCAAATCAATTGTTGCAATATGGCATTCTAGCCTTGCAGAAAATAACATTAACCATTAACTTGGTTAATCCATTGACTAAAGTCAAAAGTTAGTAACAGTTAAACTTCATCTTGAGAATATGAGTTTCTAATACTAAGCAAAATGGCTCTAGTGTAAGTGGGAGATTGATAGCAGTATATACCCTAGGAGCCATATAATAATTATGTAATAGTAGATATTAATTCCTAATGGCATGATAATATATTCATAATGTGAAAAGGGTTTCATATTATTGAATATAGTCCATAAGTATTTGTAAGAGGATCTATTCTTAAGTGTTAAGAATATGGGAGACAGATTACTTTTATACAAATTTTTTAAATACACTACACCATAAATTGCCTATAGCAACACAAAAAAAAAAAAAAAAAATTGCATTAAGCCTATAGCAAAATTTTTTACCTTTTTGAAAGAGTTAGGTTTTTTAGTGTTGGCATTTTAACTATGGCAATACTTTTCTTAATCTAATGCAAAACCATAAAATT
The DNA here is from genome assembly GCA_947687605.1 of Reutealis trisperma. Lineage (NCBI taxonomy): Eukaryota > Viridiplantae > Streptophyta > Magnoliopsida > Malpighiales > Euphorbiaceae > Reutealis > Reutealis trisperma. Next base: position 15,641 of record CANTUT010001321.1, read on the forward strand.
TTTTGCCATATTTGAAGTTAATGCAACACTTTTGGCCCAAAAAATTATGCAACACTTTTAAAGAGCAAATACAACAATTTTTAAAGCAACATATATAGCAACATTTTTTTTTTAATCCAAATGCAACATTTTTTTCCTAATTACCTATTGCAACATTTGGCAACACCTTTTAATCTAAATGCAATATTTTTTTTCTAATTACAAATATAACATTTATTTGGCCTAATTTCAACACTTAGTAAGACTCATGCGTAACATTTTTTTATAGTGTAAAACAACATTTTCTTAAAGAAAATGGAACATTAACTTAAAACAATTGCAACACTTTTTATAATGGATCAAAGCATAATCATTCAATTAAATTAGATCAAAATACAAAAATACAAATATTATCATAATCATCAAAGTATCATAATATTCAAAGTCTTATAATATTCAAAATAAATATCATAATCATTCAATGGCATAACTAAAATTCTTGTTGCAACCTTTTCATCATCCTTGCTTTTGCTATTCTCTTAAAACCCTCAAATTTGAATTAACCATATTACTTGAGATTCTTGCAAATATAAATTAAAGATAATAAGTATAAAGATCACAACTTAAATTCTAAAACTTTTAACAACAAAAAATTCAAATCATGCTTGTCTCAACCAAATCACTACTTCAAGTTAAACATAAACTAACATATGCAATATAAATTTTCCTAGATGAAGTTAAAACATTTGCATAAACTAATATTATGACCTGCGCATTGCTGCTAGGATAAAAATAATAAAATTTGAGAAAACTTAATAGTAATATCCATAAAGCAATTTAGAGAATAATTAAAATTATTTATTAAAATTCTCTCTTTGGTGACAAAATATTTGAAACTATGAAAATTAAGTTGATTTTCTTTAGTGAATTAATATGTAAAGTAAGTTAATATGAAAATCAAGTTTGGCCTTGATTGTGAATTTGTAACCTTTTCTTTAGTGCCTTGATATGAACTTGAGTAACCTTGAGCACACCAAATACAGTCCATGAGATGGTCGAAGCCGAAGATACCACAAAGATGCCAAAAATATTGTTGAAATTCTAATACAACCACTTGTTTCAATATTTATAAAATTTTAAGGCCCTTAAACAATATATTGCATACTGAAGGCAAAATCACCTATAAAATTTGACTGCATGAAAAAAAAAATGGAGTTTACACTTTAAAGAACCCTTTCTCTTAGCTAAAAAAGAAGGCAACTCAATAATCTCCCAAACTATAACAATGTCAAGACACACACACACACACACACACACACACACACACACTATAATAATGTCATCAATTGTCTATATTTGCTAGTGATGTAAGAAGGTAGTATAACAACAAGCATTTCATCCCCTTAAATAATTAGATACCAAAGATCATATCCTCATCTTACTTAAATTCAAAGTAATTGAATCAGCAGCAAGTTTCAGATCCAATCCGAACATACCAATAGAAAAATCAATAAAAAGAAGTATTGCAATTTAGAAAAAAACCATGTAAGGAACTTCAAAGGCCTATTAAATTCTGCCACATATGCAAGAAAAATTAAATTCTCTATATATTTTAAAAACCATTCACAACAAAATGGACTAACTTGAATAGCATGATTCAGTTTAGATTCTTTTGTGAATTTCTTCACATTCCTATTTGGTGAAATTGAGTACAGAAATCTATCCAATGAACCCATAGATATCCAACCTGATAATCTATAAATTCTTAGACATACCATTTTATGACTCTTTATGTCTACTACACATTGTTGTTGCAATTGTTGTTAAAAAAAATTATCATTCTTGAATATATTAATTAGAATTCATTAAAAAAAATTTAATATAAGATGGATATTCTTATCGTATTAAACTTCAAAAGGAATTAGTAAATCTAAAACAATCTTAAGCATTATGATCATTTTGTTATAAGCATAAATGTACAAACTCCTAGGCTCAAAAATTTATATTGGCTTTGTGCTAACACATGATGCATCCAAATTTTGGAATTAGAATACAATTTGGTTGTGGCGTAATGGTTATGGGTGTTTAACTTAAGAACCTAGAGTTTTGATAAGAACTATAAAATGCTCAAGTAAGACAAACCAAGCCAAAATTTAGTTGAAAGAGAGGAGCTTGGCAGTAATCAATCACCTATTTGAATCTCCCTCCTTCCAGCTTCTACTACTTAATGGCCTGGTTATCTTAAGCTAAATTAGAAATCCCAGCTATATTTTTTACATTAGTGTCTCTGTAATGAAAAGGAATGAGTTACAATATTTCATCAGTATGGCACTAAATATACAAATTTCAACATAGAAAATTAACTAAAATTCTGTATAAGAATCTTCTGACAGTTTCTAGTTTGGAGCCTTTAACTTTTGAGGATTATGATTGATGCTTCATCTTCAACACTGATGGATTCCTAACTAAACTAGCCATGCATTGTGCTAATTGATGCTTCTTGGAATTGGTCAATAGGCCTTTCCTCCAATTAAACTCAAAAAAAAAAAAAAAAAAAAGCATGAGGGGTAGGACTAGAAAAGGCTGGAAAATCAAGTTGGGGGGTATTTTGGAGACTACAAGCAGGCAGTGGGGCTCACGTTGCCTAAAGGGGCACCGGCGCAGCCCAAAGATGCATCGGCGCCTCTATAGGCGTGCAAGCTTGAATTTTCTTTTTTGTTCGACTAGGTTTTGGAATTTCCTAATCAATTTTTGGGAGTTACAGAGCTTAGAAAATTAATCAGTCAGTATTGATAGGTTCAAAATTAATTTTAAAAGATTTGAGCAATTAGTTTGAGAGAGAATCCGGTCAGTTTTAGAAAAATACTGTCTGATATAGAAGGTCCAATAAGGGTAAAAAAGGTGTCTAATTGCTCCAAAAAATATCTTGGTTAGTATCGGTGGGTTCAAAATTAATTTTAGAGGTGTTGAAATGAGAGTTCACAATTACTCATTTACATTACTTCTCAATGTACGAACTCTAATACTATGCCTTCATGCACCATGGAGCTCTAGTTTGTTTATCTTCCGAAATAGCACAAGTAACACAAAATAACATCTTAGCGAGTCCCAATTGAGGAGTGAAGCTTGGAATTTACCTCACTAATGGTTCACTTCTGTAACAACTCACATCTACTCTAAGAGTTTTTGTGACAAATTGCTTGAATTTAGAGTTGTGACAAAATATGTGATTTTATGAAAAATCATGTGTGATGTGATTTATGAGTATGTGGCATGTTAAATTAATTTTAATATTCCTAATATAAATTATTATGGTAAAATAAATGATTTATATGAAGTGTATTAGCATAATATAATTTGTTTTACATAAAATAAATTTTCATGTAAAAAGGCGATTTTTAAGCATAAAGTAATTTTATAAGCATTTTTAAAATACTTTTAAATAAATATTTTGGGGAAAATTATAATGAAAATAATAAGAAAAGTATTTTATTTTTAATTACCCATAATCAGCCCCTAAATTAAATAAAAAAGCCCAAATACTTAAAAGCCCACTATACTAAAACACTCCTAACCTAGCTCATTAAGGTAATCTTTGAAATTACCCAAAACCCTACATATAAATTCAAGGAATTGTGCCAGCCCTTGAATTCCAGTAGCCACCCTCTATTATTTCATTATTTTGGCTGAAAAATTCTCCCAAATTTATTCTCTCTACTAAAATTCATAAAACACCTTCAATCATTGTGATTTCTTGACCGTATTCGTAAGTTTTTCTTTCTTTTCAATTTCTTATTTGATTTCTATGAAATAAATTATGAGAATTATTTTGAACTAGATATTTACTGGTTTCTACATATTTAAATCAGTTTGGGTGAATTTTTGATAGATAAATTAATTTCTCTTCCGAAAACACCAACCTTCCTATGTGATTTCTCCACAGGTGAATCTTGTAACTCAAAATTGAAATTTTCATGCATAAACTCAATAAATGGGGGCCAATTTCTGCATCATTGAATTCTAAACTGATTTTTGATTTTTTTAGATGAAAAATATTGGATTAACTCATATTTTTTCATATTACTGTAATGACCAAAAAGTTTCAGAAAATAAGGAAATTCAAGGTTTTCATCCTAGAAATTGAAAGTTGGAAAATTCTATGAGTATATATGTATGTGGCTACCAAATTGTGTCTTTATGAATTCTAAACTAATATCTATTATGTTTGGATGGAAAATAATGATTTAAATCATGTGCTATATATTACTACAATGATAGAAAAACACCAAAAAGCTAGAAAACTCATGATTTTCACTCTAAACCCTAAACTTGAAATTTCCATGCATAAGACATGTCAATGGCTGCTGATTTGTACATATTGATGTTCATAACTGATATTTGTTGTGATTGAATGAAAAATTATGGTTTAAAACACCTGTTCACATATTACTGTAATGACCAGAAAGTACCAGAAACAAGAGAGATTTATGGTTTTCACCCTAACACCTAAAATTGGAAAATTTTCATGCATATGGACTTATATATGTGCCGATTCCTACATTTTTATGTTCTAAAAGGATTTTTGTTTTGTTTACATGAAAAACCTTGGTTCAAATCATATTTCTACATATTACTGTAATGGACAGAAAGTGCAAAAAGTAAGAAAATTTAGTTTTTCTTATAATAGAGGATTCGACCTACATTGGGATTCTTATCTCAATGTGTATAATTTTTATGGGATGTATTTTATTGATTATTGACATGTATGAATGAATGATAAATAGTTAAAGTGCATGTTGGTTGAAGGAATGGCTCTAGACAAGGCTAGAGCCAATATTGTATACTTAAGATATCTTAACCTTACATTGTGATTAATGTGTGAATGTGATTGGAAAATATGGAAATAGATTTTATGATGACTTGATAATGAATTAATGATCTTGAATTGATGAAGAGAATGATTGAATGAATGGGTCATAAGAGTTAAGCATGACATTTGAATGGTCATTTGTTAAGTTGACATGTATGGAAGTGTTAAGTGTACTAAGATGATCGTTAAAGTGAATTGATATTAAGATAATGATATTGTGTAGACCTTAAAAAGGTATGGACATGAATTATGATGTATTTCATATGGGCCTATAAAGGCTAAGTGTGCAAGACATTTAAGTCAACATGTTATGTGCAAATGATGAGTGCACTTATATGTGCAACTTTAAGTGTATATGAATGTTATATGTGCATGGGATAGGATAGCATCATGATTAAATAAATACTAAGTATTGAATTAAATATATGATAGAGCTTGAGAAGTCTTAGAAGTCCAAAGGCTATGTGAATTAGGAGCAAAGGAACCATAAGGTGAGTAAACACTCTAATAATGCCATAGAGGACTGACCTCCCATTATTCCTCTTCATTCAATTTTTTTATTTTTTTATTTATTTTACATTTTGGATAACTGTACTTTTAATATTTAGGATGATTTTATGTAACAACCCACATCTACCCTAGGAGTTTTTGCGACAAATTGCTTGAATTAAGAGTTATTGTGACAAAATATTTGATTTTATGAAAATTCATGTGTGACATGATTTATGAGTTTGGGGCATGTTAAATTAATTTTAATATGTCTAATATGAATTATTATTGTGAAATAAATGATTTGAATAAAATACATTAGCATGAAATAATTTATTTTTCGTAAAATGAATTTTCATGTAAAAAGACGATTTTTAAGCATAAAATAATTTTATGAGTATTTTAAAATAATTTTTAAAAATAAATATTTTGGGGGAAATATTATAGAAATAATAAGAAAAATATTATTTTTATTTTAATTATAATCAGCCCAAAAATTTAAATAAAAAGCCCAAATACCCAAAAGCCTACTACACTAAAATCTTCCTAACCTAGTTCATTAAGGGTCTTAGTGGAAATTTCACCCAAACCCTAATATATATTCTAAAATTCAGCCAGACCAAAGTTCCAGCAGCCATCAATTAATTCTTTTTGTATCTTGTTAGAAAAATCCTCTCAAAATATTTTTCTCTACCGAAATTAAGAAAACACCTTTCTGTTTTGCGATTTCTTGACCGTAATCATAAGTTTTTCTTCTCTTTCAATTTCTAAATTGATTTCTATAAAATAAATTATGGGAAAATTATTTTGAACTGGTTGACTATAGATTTTTATAGATTTAATTCTTTTTGGGTGAGTTTTTGGGAGAGAAAATCTATTTTCTACCGAAAACACAATTTTTTCCGCGAAATTTCTCTAAAGGTGAATTCTATAAATTAAAATCACAATTTTTATGCATAAACATCACAAAGGGGGGAAATTTGTGTATTGTTGTTTTCTAAACTGATTTTTGATTTGTTTTAATAGAAAATATTGGATTAAATAATATTTTTGCATATTTCTGTGATGACCGAAAAGTTTCAAAAAACAAAGGAGTTTAAGGTTTTTGTGTTAGAACTTGGAAGTTAGAAAATTCTATTATTGAATTGATATATGGCTGCCAATTTGTGTGAGGAATAATATGATATTTGTTTTTTTTAGATGAAAAATAATGATTTGAATCATGTGTCTGTTTATTGCTATAATGAACGAAAAGCGCAGAAAGCGTGAAAACGCATGATTTTTCATCTAAGCCTTTAAACTTGGAATTTTTTTGTATAAATACTATCTATGGCTGCCAAATCATGTATGGATGTGTTCTAAACTGATATTTTCTGTGATTGAATGAAAAATAATGGTTTAAATAACCTGTTTACATATTTTTGAAATGACTGAAAAATATCAAAAACAAGAAAACTCATGGTTTTGTGCTCTATAATTCAAAAGTTGAATTTTTATGTATAAACAGCACCAAGTGTGGCCGATTCATATGGATTAAAATTCTAAAATGATTTTTGTTGTGTTTACATGAAAAATCTTGGTTTAAACCATCTTTTTACATATTTCTGAAATAGATGAAAAGTGCAAAAAGAAAAAGAATTTAGTTTTTACCTTGGTGATGCATTCGGCCTACATGAATATTTTTGTCCTAATGTTTATAATTTTTATGTGATGTGTTTTGATGATTATTGACATGTATGTATGTATAATGAATGATAAAATTACATGTTAGTTGAAGGTATGATCCTAGATAAGCTTAAATGCATTTTGGTATACTTAAGGTATCTTAACCTTGTATTGTGATTAGAATACAAATATGATTGGGAAATATGGAACTAGATGTTATGATGACTTAATAATAAATACATGGTTTTGAGTTGATGAAGTGACAAGTGAATAAAAAGGATCATAAGAGTTAAGCATGACACTTGAAAGGTTAATTGTTAAGTTGACATGTATGGAAGTGTAAAGTGTATTAAGATGATTGTTAAAGTGAAATGATATTGAGGTAATAATATTGTGATGACCTTAGAAAGGTATTGACATAATTGATGTGTTCTCAGGTGAGCCTATAAGGCCTAAGTATGTAAGACTTTTAAAGTCAATGTATTATGTGCATGTGATGAGTACAACTATATGTGAACTCTAAGTGTATGTATATGCTATATATGTGTGGGTAGTTATGGGATAAGAGCATCATGAGTTAATAAATACTAAGTATTAAATTAAATATTATGTTAGAATGTGAGGAGCTTTAGAAGGGCAAAGGAACTACGTATGCTAGGAGCAAAGGAACCCCAAGGTGAGTAAATATCATATTCATTCTTCAAGTGTGAGTAAACATCATATTCATTCTTCAAGTGTGAGTAAACACTATGTTCATGTTACAAGTGCAAGTAACATTTTGTTATGTTACAAATATGTGATACCATGTTATGTGAGCCTTTGTGATCTTTGAAACCCAAGTTCTTTACATTCTAAATATTATTATATGATTTCTTTGACAAGCTTGGGTTGCAAAAGGACATTTGGTCCAAAACTATTTTGTTTATCTAATGAGAAATTCTTGTGATTAACACCCTAACTTATGTTCTTTCTGGAACTACACTATTATTGTATCTTTTGTTCAAAAGCTAAACCACTATTGTTATTGGGATACATATTATGTGATATTATTAATTGTAATTACCATTAGCTCTAGCTATGGTACCTTTTACCCTTTACGCAAAATCCTTGTGCCGATGTGGGTAATCATTGGAACTTGTGCACACAGTCTTAACCCAATGGATAGGGGTTATGTATCCACCTCAGCTAGAAGGGGCGGTTCTAGCCATGGAGCCTAATCAGCTTCATGCCTTATAAGTGATAGGAGTTAGAATTTGGTATAAGGCCACCTCTCCTTTATAAGTTTGAGTGATAGAGCAATAGCCTTCACTCTTTATAAGTTATAAGTGTGATTTCTACAAACTTGCCAAATTGAACCCTTGCTAAATTGTAACTTGATTCATGAATTATAATTCATGAACTATGTGTATAAGCTATGTATTTCCTTTTCAAAGGAATATGTGATATGTATGTGCCTTATCGTTTACTCATTGAGATCATCTATCTCACCCCTTTTTCCTTGTGTGGTTCTAAGTGAGCAAATGTGAGGAGGCAAGGTGATGGCTCAAGCATTCTACTTCGCTTGGGGAATTCCTTGTCCAAGTTATCAATAATACTAATTTATGGAGTCTTGTCATTAGATGCTCCAGGAATGTTGATTGATACTTATTGATATATATTATTTTCCTTATGGATTTTATATGTAATGATTTATTTTAGACTTTTGCAATTTAAGGTATTCATCCAAATGTTTTAAATGAGTCATTGCAAGAGGTTTGGTAAGATCCTAGGCATGATTTGTTTATATGTAAATGGATTCTACAGGCGTGGGTGACCTTATGTCTCCCCATGTTCTAGGACGGTCATATCTCTAAGGTTGGGATGTGACATTTTAACTTCTATTTCTGTCTTTATTTTATTAACTGTACTTCACTTTTATTTTATTTTATTTTATTTCCTCTTTCTTAGCTTATTTTGGGTTTGTAGAACAGATAATGTCGCGGCATGGACTATGGAATAGACTGGAATAGCAATGTAATACAATGCGATAACAGGGCAGTTTTCTATATCTTTCCTTTCTTATTTATGAATTTTCATTTCTCAAACACATTGGCAACAATGTGTTACTTAAGTGTGGGGGAGAGGTATTTTATTGTGGCCCATCTTTTATGAATCTTGCATTTAAGTGAATTGAGTTGTGGTGATAGTTTGATTTGAAATTCACTCTCTCTAGTGACAAATTGGTCTAATTTTGCTATGACAATGACTTGTTAAAGTGTGGCTTGATTGAATTGATCATGTGTTAATGATTGAAGTGGTGGTCATGACTAGGAAATCTAATTTTTGCAAATCTTTTTGCCTAAAATTTGAATCTTTAGTTGTACTTTTTAAGCCTATTTTATTCCACTGTTACTTTTGTTCTAGTTTAGTAGAAATGCTTAACACCTTAGGTAGCTTGACTATTTTCTTGAAAAAAAAAAAGATTGTGCAAAGGAGCTTTGAAAATTTTTACATGTTCTGCTGTTCTTGACTCTTTTAAATAAAAGGGGTTGAGAATATGAATAATGCTAGTAGCCATTTGAATGTGTGATTCTATTTGAGTAATTGGGGGTCGGCACCATAAGTGTTTGCATTCACGTAAAAAGGTTAGGATGACAATTCAAACAAGTCGGGCTCCTTAGTTAATTAAAAAGAAAACATGAATTGAAATACATAGTCAATGAAAAGTCAAGTGAGTAGTTAGGCACCTAAGGGAAAAATCCTTATAAATCTACTTTGCTTAAACCTTTGTCTTTGTGGAATTATTTTCTTAAACTTATAACTTTCAAATTTAGGTTTTAGGTTTTTGAGATTTGTTTTTGAGATTTCCTGACTTGAATACCATATTTGGAAATTGACACTTAGTTGAGGATTTCGAGCCTTGCTGATTACAAGTTGTTGTAAATTTTTTTTTTTTGTTTCTTTAACTAGAGAGGGTAAGTTTTATTTCTAATTGTTGTTATGATTTAATTTGCTTGAGGACAAGCAAATACTCAAGTGTGGAGGAATTTGATAAGTGCTTAACTGACTACATTTTATCTATTGTTTTTTAATGTATTTTATCCTTAAATTGATTTGATTTGTTTGCTTAGTGCTTTTCTAGAATTCTTTTAGTTAACCCAGTGCCAAGTGATGCCATGAACCAAATGTGACCTATAATGGTGAAGAATCTGAGCCAAAATGCTGACTTTTAAAAGAATATGGGCATCCACGAGTGACCACACGATTGGGATTCCAATCGTGTGATAAGAGCAAATTGGAAATTCATCCAATAGCCTCCTATGGGTAGAGGCACTACTGAGGTTTCACCCGTGGGAAGTTATGTTCATTGGCCCTATTGTTGGCATGGTTGGAACCCCAGCCGTGGGTCCAGTTGTGTGAGGTTAAATTCCAGCATATAAATCATATCTGACAGCATTGAGGAAGAAAGCTTTTGAAGGGGGAAGGCTTAAGGAGATTCTTAGCTGAAAGGCTGGGAATTCTTTGATAGCAGTATGTGCCTTAGGAGCAACATTGTAGTTATATAATTGTAGAAATTAATTCCCAATAGCACGATAATATATTCATAATATGAAAAGATTTTCATATTATTGAATATAGTTCTTAAGTATTTGTAAGAGGATCTATTCTCAAGTGTTGAGAATATGGGAGATAGATTGCTCTTATACAAATATTTTAAAGTTGTTCATAGTCATAGGATTAATGACTGGGCATCATTAATTCCAAAAGACCATCACCTCTGCTTTTTTTTTTCTATAATCAGTATGTGATACAGATGATTGTAGAGGCAGTGAGTCTCATGCTACTTGACATATGATGCCAATACAAACATGTGGATATTCATAGGATGAATAGTCAAACTATGACATTAGATGATAATAATATAGGGTTTTACTACTTGTCAATTATTTATCATCTATGTCATAATAGTGCATATAATCCTTTGACTTGAGGATACTATATCTCATATATAGGGAGTTAGAATTTATTACTGCTTACATAACATACTATTCATGTACGGATATATGGCATGTGATGGTTCTAATTTGTTATGTATGGAGATAAGTGATCACTAAGATAGAATTCATTACCTTGAGTAAATGAAGTTAAGATCTTATGCTATCTAGCTATCCTTAATAACTAAAGCTCCTGGCCAAGATAGACAGATTCACTAGAAAGAGTTTCTATTAGGAATCTAATCTCATCAAGAATTAGAACTGAGATAAGGACATAGAATCGAGGCACATTAGGGTTTGACATAAACCATTATCCTAGCCAAGATTGGGATCTTTAATGAAGGGATTCTAGTGCATGATGATTTATGATCGATGGTATATGTGATGTTTAAAGTTATCAACTATAAACATTTATTTCTAATTAGGTAGTCGTGACATGGAATGCTAGTTGTCGATGATGACTTATGGGACTAAGTGTGAAGTAGGGATTTCACATTAGTAGAGAAAAGTGTTTTCTCATTCCTATTGCTAATTAGACATGAACCTAGAAAGTCACACACCCAATAGTGATCACCTTCTAAGTGTAAAAGGTTTACCATAATAATTAATTAAAGTGTATAATTAATTGATTAGTGGTAAAATGATTAAACATGTAATTAAATTTACAAGGACCCTAGCATGTCCTGATGTTTAATCTGCGAAGGTTTCTATTCAATTAAATCTTATTTTGTATATGATGCAAATAAAAAAAGATTAAATTGAAAATTTATTTGGACTAAATCAAAGACTTAATTTTAAGCTTAGTGAAAACCTTAACATATAAGATGTGCCCTAAGCCCATATGTGATATGGTTAAGAGGCAATTTAGGGGTTAGAGAAAATTCACTATTCATGAGCCCATTGATGGGTTTAGGGGTTATAGAATTTTCTACTAAGGTTAAAATTGTAATTACATCTTTTGGCTAGTGAAAATGTCCATTTTACCCCTAAAGGATAAAATGGTCATTTCACTATTTGAAGAAGCAAAGTCTAACTTTGCCCCTTCACCAAATGGTGAGTAAAAAGAAAATGTAAGGGCATTTAAGTCTTTGTGAAGACTTAAGAGTTAAGTCTTGTTGAAAATGAGTATAAAAGAGTTTTATTTTCATTTTTCTTAAAAAAGTTTAGAACACCATTTTTCTTTGAAGCTTAGAAAGAGAAGTTGAGAGAGAGAAAGAAAAACAAGAAAATGTTTCTTCAAATTTTCTTTTGATCTTCAATTCTTTTCTTTGTTCTTTATGAAAGAATAAATGCTTGCAAATTAAAAATGTGTTTAGTCCAAAACAAACCAAAGAGAAACCTTAATTTCCTAGATGATTTTTAAGGGAAAACTTGAATCAAATTGGGCAACCAAGAGAGAATTCAAGAACATCAAAGAAATTAAGAAGAGACTTGGAGGTGAGTTAGGTATGGATGATCTAGAGTCTTCACACTTGGGAAGCTCTTTGATAAAGAAAAAAGGAACCTACAAGAGGTAATATGATCACTCTCCTTCTTTATATGCATATGTGTTTTACACACAAATTAATTGATTGCTTGAATGGATTTTGGACCAAAATGGGTGAAGTGAAATTTCAAAATGTTTAAAATTTCACCCCACCACCTCCCTTCTACTGTGTTTGGCTTTACCATTCCTTCATTATTAGGTTTCCCTTAGTTTGTAGATAGTTTAGGACTTTCATTTTTGAGAGATTGTAGGTACAAATCAAGATAGAGATCCATCTTTGTATAGATTTGGAGTGGAAATCAACGATTTAAGAGGGGATGTCTTTAGCACTATCCACAAATGATTTGAGATTTTTTATTATCCCTTTCGTTTATTCATTACCTTTCAATTCTATTATGAACTAATTGCTTTTTGTCTAGATATTGATGAACCCTAGTTCTTAATTGTATGAATTGAATAATTTGCTTTGAATCAATTTATTTTTGGATTGTTTTATTTCCATGATCTACGATATTTATTTTGATCAACAATTACCGGTTTGTTGATTAGATATTGTTTCTATATTAGACGAGTAGAGATACCTTAATATAAATAGATCACTCATGGGAATAGAGAGTTGATTGGGGTGCTAGAGATAGACCTACAAGACTTCTTTGGATGTTAATCTCTTAAATTTAATACTGCTCCTATTTGATTATAGGTTGAGAAGAGATTCCCCTATAATACTTAGGAAGTCAGGGGTTTAATCACTTAAGAAAGGTTTTTATCTAATTTACTAAGAGTCTAATTCAATTCACTATTTGAATGATTCATACCATTATTTTTGACATGCATGAGAGGTTAGGGAGATTGATATCTAGATAGCTTTATCCTTGTCTACATCTATCAATCTTCTCTTGTCTTAGTTTATCTTTAATTTTAATTTTAATTTCCCTTGATTGATTATTCATTAGACAATAGTTGAAGTTTATGCTAGTACTTATAAATTGTCCTCATGGAGACGATACTCATATTCGCTACTTTATTACTTGATAACGACCTATGCACTTGCAGTTTGTTAGTATGCGTTTTGGCATATTAGTAAACATTATGCTATTGTTATAAGTTCAAGCTATCATGATTATGTTATGGGACCCCTTGAGATTCTTGAAACCTAAGTTCACTTCCATTTCAAATTTTACTATGTGATTTCTTTGTTAAGCTTAGGTTGCCAAAGGACAATTGGTCTAAAGCCATTTGTGATTATCCAATGATACATATTTTTTTGTGATTATTATCTTAACTTATATTCTTTTTAGAACTACACTATCATTGTATCCTTTGTTTGAAAGTTAAACTTCTATTGATATTGGGATACTTATTAAACTTCTATTGATATTGAGATACTTATTATTGTTGCCTTATGTGATATTGTTATTTAGTATTATCATTAGCTTTAGCTATGGTACCTTTAACCCTTTATGCAAAAATCCTTGTGCTGATGCAGGTAATCATCAAAACCTGTGTACATGGTCTTAACCCCATGGATAGAAGTTGTGTATCTACCTCAGCTAAAAGGGGCGGTTGTAGCCGTGAAGCCTAATTAGTTTCACGACTTTATAAGTATTTGGTTAGGAATTGGAATTTGGTATGAGGCTACCTCTCCCTTGAGTGAATAAGCTAGCATAGTCATTTACTCTTATTGGGTGTTAAATGTTATAAGTGTGACTTCTGCAAACTGTTAAATTGGGAAATTTGCTAAATTGAAAAACTTGCTAAATTGCATCATTGATTCATGAATTGTAAATCATGAACTATGTGATATAAGCTATGGGTTTCCTTTTTAAAGGGATATATGTTATTGTATGTGCTATATTGTTTACTCATTGAGATCATCTATCTCACCTTGTTCTCCTTATGTGGTTCCAGGTGAGTAATATAAGAAGGCAAGGTGATGGCTCAAGCATCCTACTTCGCTTGGGGAATTCCTTGTCTGAGTCTTTAATAATACTTTGTTATGAAGAGTTATCTTTATATGCTTTGGGAACAATTATTTTAAATGTTTATCTTGACATGTTATTCAATAACATTTAAACTATAATTGAATATTATTATTTCTTATGGGTTGTATTTGAAGTATCTTTTTATTTGTCTTTCGCAACTAAAAGTTTTCATATATATGTCTTAAATGAGTTATTGCATGAGATTTGGTACGATCTTAAGATGATTGTATAAGTGTAAGTGGGTTCTATGAGCATGGGTGACTTTATATCTCCCCATGTTCTAAGACTGTCATATCTCTAAAGTTGGGATGTGACAAAGTTGGTATCAGAGCTATAGTTTTTAAAGTGTAGGTTAGACTTTTCTAATTATAGGGTTGGTTAAGTATAATCTTGGGGCATAGAAATTTCCTGTCATGTCATTTGCAATCTATTGCTTCTTTAGTTTCACGAAATCCTAATAAGCTATAGTACTCTTTGTTGTTGTTTACCTGTGTGCCTTATGATTCCTTTACTAGATGACCCCTGCTCAAGGACTGCGACCTAGGGCACCGAGAGTGGCATGCAAGAGGACTTGGCGAGAGATGCTTGAGAAAGTTGTGCTTGTGATTCACCGTGAGGAATAGAAGGTGCCTAAAAAGGAGGACCCTGAGGAGTATTTGGACCATGATTGGGTTTATAGTAAGATTGAGAAACTAGAGAGTGACTAGTCAGATTTGAGGGAGAAGAATCGATGTCTTAGGCTTTTGGTTCATGCATTGAGGAAGGATGTGGAGCAGCTTAAGACCAGAGATGTTGAACAGATGGATGACCACATTCCTAGAGATTCTAACTACTCACCATCTAGGACATTACCCTTGATGGGTTGTGCGCCGAAAAAGGATTTACTTTGCTATAAGTGTCATGGTTTCAGTCACATTCTGCCAACTGCCCTCTTATCAATTACTCGCATGAGTGACCATGGAAACTACCTAACATCCATCCAAATGAGGTGCACAGTTGAGGTTTGCACTAGTAGTGGATGATTATTGGCCTAGGGTATTAGATTCATACAATGCGAATAGTACCAATTAACTGCTTAACGACTTAGTGTGAAATAATTCCTTTTATTGCTTATGATATGATTGACTAATATTTGATAGGGAAATTTATGTTACTATAAGTTATATGTTATATGATTATGATGCATGATACATGCGATGATACATATGCTATATGATATATGCTGCGCAATATGTGATATGCAATATGATATGATATGATGGGTATTCCTATAAAATGCATGATAAGTATGATATAATGATGGGGTTAGATGGGTTAGAAGGGAGTTAGCACTAAATTCCCTTATCCTGATAGCAGAATGCCTCCCAAGAAGAAGGATCGCATAGCTGCTCAACTTGTTAGGCAAGTGAGGATGCCTTATCGGACACTACATTGCATGCCACATCTGCATCTGAACGGTCAAAGGGAAGATCCAATTTGGGGCCACCAACTATAGACTTTAATGAGCAAGCCTCTTCATAAGAGGTTCACGATATGCATGAGGAAATAAGAGACTTACGCAAGGAATTGGATGAGCTGAGAGTTCAAAGGCAAGAAGTGCCACTAACACAAAAAGGAAATAGAGTTCCACCATCTATGATAATGGCACCTGCTTGAAGGGAGAGGAAGTGGCTACCTAATGAAGGGATGACTATTTCAGAGTTTAAGAAGCTTCAGCCACCTACCTTCTATGGCGAGGAGGGTGATGACCCATATGAATTCTTGGCTGAGATGGACAAGCTAGTCTATCGACTATCATGCTCTAATGCTAGAGTGATTGAGTTGGTAGGACTCCAACTCAAGAAAGAGGCATGGTATTGGTATGAGAGAAACATTGAGGAATGATTTTATAGAGCTGACCCACCTATGTGGGCAGAGTTTAAGCAAGAAGTGATGGAATAGTTCTTGCCTGAAGGTGAAAGGCATATTAGAACGCTACAATTCAAGCAACTAAAGCAAAAACCTAGAATGTTGGTATTGGATTATGCTAAGGAGTTTAATAGACTTAGCAAGTTTGCCATCAACATCATGCCTACTAAGGCTAGCCGCATCAACCATTTCTTAAAAGGATTGGTTACACCCCTATTTAACTCCTTAGCAGCAACTAAGTTCCTGACCTTGGCTAAGCTAATAGATAAAGCCAAGATAATGGAAAAGAGATATAGGACCAAGAGGGCTGAATGTGTGGAATGTGAGCAAAAGGGGAAGTATGAGAATAAGGGATATGAAGGCCAGCATAGAGGAGGAGGAGGAGGTCTAGGGAAGGAACTGTCACCAATAACTTTAACACCTAGACAGCGTAATGGTCAACCAAAGTAAGGTTTCCCCACTTATGACTAGTGTGGCAAAAAGCATCTTAAAGCTTGCTAGAAAGTTTCTGGCGTATGTTTGAGATGTGGTCAGATGGGCCACTTCCAGAAAGACTGCCTACAGAAGGGAAATTCAGAAAATATGACCTAAGAACCTCCACTACCTAGACCATCTAACCTCCACTACCTAGACCATCTACACCTCAAAGGCAGGATCATCCCTAGCTTTTAAGAATAAATAAGTAAGTATTTAAAATTCAAGAATGAATTTTTTTTAAGGGGGGAGAATGCAATAACCCACATCTACACTAGGAGTTCTTGTGACAAATTGCTTGAATTTAGAGTTGTTGTGACAAAATATGTGATTTTATGAAAATTCATGTGTGATGTGATTTATAAGTATGTAGCATGTTAAATTAATTTTAGTATGCCTAATATGAAATATTATGATGAAATAAATGATTTATATCAAGTGCATTAGCATAAAATAATTTGTTTTACATAAAATGAATTTTCATGTGAAAAGACGATTTTTAAGCATAAAGTAAATTTATGAGCATTTTTAAAATATTTTTAAATAAATATTTTGGGGGAAATTGTAATGAAAATAATAATAAAAATATTTTATTTTTAATTACCCATAATCAGCTGCTAAATTACATAAAAAGCCCAATTACCTAAAAGACCATTACACTAAAACACTCCTAACCTAGCTCATTAAGGGTAATCTTGGAAATTACCTAAAATCCTACATATAAATTCAAGAAATTTGGCTAGTCCCTTAATTCCAGTAGCCACCCCTATTATTTCATTATTTTTGTAGAAAAATTCTCTCAAATTTATTCTCTCTTCCGAAATTCACAAAATACCTTCAATCTTTACGATTTCTTGACCGTATTTATAAGTTTTTCTTTCCTTTCAATTTCTTATTTGATTTCTATGAAATAAATTATAAGAAAATTATTTCAAGCTGAGTATTTATTGGTTTTTATAGATTTAAATTAGTTTGGGTGAATTTTTGATAGAGAAATTAATTTCTCTACCGAAAACACCAACCTTCCTACATGATTTCTCCAAAGGCGAATCCTGTAACTGAAAATTGAAATTCTCATGCATAAACTCAATAAAGAGGGGCTTCTACATCATTAAATTCTAAACAAATTTTTGATGTATTTAGATGAAAACTATTGGATTAAATAATATTTCTACATATTACTATAATGACCAAAAAGTTTAAAAAAAAAAAAGGAAATTCAAGGTTTTCATCGTAGAACTTGAAAGTTGGAAAATTCTATGATTATATATTTATGTGGCTACCGATTTGTGTCTGATGGAATTCTAAACTAATATTTGTTTTGTGTGGATGAAAAATAATGATTTAAATAAGGTGTTTATATATTTCTGTAATGAACGGAAAGCGCGGAAAGCTATAAAGCTTATGATTTTCACTCTAAAATCCTAAACTTGGAATTTTCATGCATAAGACATGTCAATGGCTATCGATTTGTGCATATTAATGTTCATAACTAATATTTGTTGTGATTGAATGAAAAATAATGGTTTAAAACACCTATTTATATATTATTGTAATGACCGGAAAGTATCGAGAAAAAAAGAAAGGTTCATCGTTTTACATCCTAAAACCTAAAATTGGAATTCTCATGTATATGTCACTAATAATTGTTGAAAACACTATATTTTGTCCCTTATTCTTAATGTATTTTATGCTTCTAATTGAGTTTAATCTATTTGTTTTAGTGCTTTCATAGTTCTTTTAGTTAATCTAGTGTCAAAAGATGCCTGATCTAAATATGATCCAGGACGGTGAATGATCCAAGCTAAAATATTGATCTTTTAGAGAAATATGGGTTGCTACGGGTTGAGCCACAGTTGGTATTTCAATCGTGTGATAAGAGCAAAGAGGAAAATCATCTAGTAGCCTCCCACGGGTGGAGGCATGGTTGGGGTTTCACTCGTGGGAAGTTACGTTTTCTATGATTCACATTGCCACGGCTGGAACTCCAGCTGTGGGTCCAATGGTGTGCGTCAAAAAATTTAGAACTATAAAATTAGATTTGACAACCTTTCAGAGGAGAGGATGGAGCGAATCAGTCAGAGAATAAGAAAAGGAAGAAGGCATCAAAGATCAAAGATCAAAGAACAGGATTTCTTGGCACTTAATCCATGAATTGTTTGAGAATTCTTATTTCTTTAATTCTTTCTTTAGTTTCAATATGTGATATGAACTAAATTTTTCCAATTCGGGTATTCAAGAACCATTTGTATAGATTGAATTACTTCTTATTCAATTAAATCATTCTTTGAGATTGTTTTATCTTTATGAATATTATTGCTTATATTCCAATTAATAATGGCATGCTTATTAGTTGGGGATTGTTTTCATATAATTGATTAGAGATAACTTTATTTGAACGGATCACTCATAGAGATTTAGGGTTGATTGGGGTACTAGAGATAGGCTTACAAGACTCCTTTGGTGGATAGTTTCTTGAATCTAAAGCATGACCTAATTGAGTTTGTTTGAGAAGAGATTCCTTGCATTCCTTTTGGGAAATAGGGATTTAATTGCTCGAGAGAGATTTTTATCTAATTTTGTGAAATGCCAATTCAATTTATGGAATGACTTTAATTGATGTGTAGTTTATGATATACAATTAGGGACTAGGGGGATTCAATACCTGAATGGGCTTTATTTCTTATTTCATCTCCTTTTTCCCTATTGTTATTTTACTCAATTTATATTTTAATTTAGTTTGAATACAATTATAATCATTTTCATTGACACCAATTTGATTCAATAAACATTAGCAACATTTTGAGCTAGTGCTTACCTAAAGTCTCCAGTGGAATGATAACTCATTCATTACTATATTATTTGTGTGATCTATACACTTGTAGAGAATGCATCAAGTTTTTGGCGCCATTGCCGGGGACTTTTTAGCGTAATATTAGCAATAGAATTGAAGCTAGTGATTTAGTTTTTATTTTTATTTATTATTTAATTTTTTCTTTTAGTTTTCTTTGTGAAATTCTCTTTTTAGGTACCTTTTTCTGTTTATGACTAGAGCTAGTTCCTCCAATCTACTTGAATTTGATCCAAAGTTAGAGAGAACATTGAGACAAAAGCGAAAGGAGGAACGGGAACTAGCTTTGGTGAGAGAGGTAGCAGACCTAGAAGGCGTTGATTCAAAGGAAGAGGTTGAAATAATGGTAGAAAACCAGCCAAGAACCATGCAACAATATGCAAGTCCCAATCTTAATAGGGCCGACTCAAGTATACAAAGGCCAATGGTCGTTGCAAATATTTTAAAATTAAGCTGAATGTCATATAAATGGTGCAGCAGACTTGCCAATTTGATGGTCTCCCAGATGAAGAGCCAAATGCTCATCTTGAGAACTTTTTAGAGATTTGTGATACATTTAAGATCAATAATGTCTCAGATGATGTGATTAGGCTGCATTTGTTCCAATTCTTACCCTAGGACAAACTGAAGAAATGGCTCAAGTCTTTCTCAGTTGGTACTTTCACTACATGGACTCAATTGGCAGAGAAATTCTTAGAGAAATATTTTCCACTATCCAAGACCGCTAAGTTGAGGAATGACATAACCTCCTTTCTGTAGCAAGATGGTGAGACTCTTAATGATGTGTGGGAAAGATTTAAAGACTCGTTGAGGAAGTGTAACAACCCACACCCACCCTAGGAATTTTTGTGATAAATTGCTTGATTAGAACTAATAAGGCTAAGTGTGTGCTTGTGTGAGAATTTGTGATCTAAATGATTGATGAGTATGTGGCATATTAAATTTATTTTTAATTTGTGTAGTATGTGTTGCCATTGTGAAATAAATAATTTACATGAAGTGCATTTGTATAAAAGAATTTATTTTAAATAAAATGAATTTCCATGCATAAAACAATTTTTAAGCATAAAATAATTTTATGGGTATTTTTAAAATATTTTTAAATAAATATTTTTGAGGGAAATATTCCAGAATTAAAAATAAAAATATTATTTTCATTTTAAATCCTTTCAGCCAAAATTTTTAAAGACAAAGCCCAAATACCCAAAAGCCCACTACACAAAAATGCTCCTAACCTAATTCATTAAGGGTAAAAGTGGAAATTCCACTCCAACCCTAATATATATTCTAATTTTCCACCAAACAAGGGTTTCTAGCAGCCATTCCCTTATTTTTTCTGTATTCTGGCAGAAAAACCTCTCAAAATAATTCTCTATACCGAAATATCAAAAATACTTTACCGTTTCGCGATTTCGTGACCATAATTATAAGTTCTTATTCTCTTTCGATTTCTAAACTGTTTTCTATGAAATAAATTATGGGAAAATTATTTTGAATTGTTTGATTACTAATTTATATAGATTCAATTCTATTTGAGTGAATTTTTGGGGAGAGAAAATTTATTCTCTACCGAAAATACGATTCTTTCCGCAAGATTTCTCCAAAGGTGAATTCTATAACTTAAAATCACAATTTTATTGCATAAACATCATAAGGAAGGGGGGGCAATTTGTACTTGTTTGCATTCTAAACTGATTTTTGATTTGTTTTGATGAAAAATATTTCATGAAATAATATTTCTGCATATTTCTGTGATGACCGAAAAGTTTCGAAAAACAAAGGAATTCAAGGTTTTCGTGTTAGGATTTGGAAATTAGAAAATTTTATTCTTTCATGAATATATGGCTGCCGATTTGTGTGAATTGATGTTGTAACATGATATTTGTTTTGTTTAGATGAAAAATAATGACTTGAATCATGTGTTTGTTTATCGCTGAAATAAACGAAATGCGCGAAAAGCGCGGAAACTCATGATTTTTCACCTAAGCCTTTGAACTTGGAATATTTTGTATAAACCCTATCTATGGCTGCCAATTTGTGAAGGAATGTATTCTAAACTGATATTTTCAATGATTGAATGAAAAATAATGGTTTAAACAACCTGTTTGCATATTTCTGAAATGACCAAAAAATACTGGAAACAAGAAAACTCATGTTTTGTGCACTGTAATGCAAAAGATTGAATTTTTATATATTAATGGCACCAATAGTGGCTGATTCTTATGGATTTAAGTTCTAAAATGATTTTTGTTATGTTTACATGAAAAATCTTGGTTCAAACTATGTTTTTACATATTTCTGAAATAGACGGAAAGCACAAGAATTTGGTTTTCACCTTAATGATGCATTCGGCCTACATGAACAATTGTGTTCAAATGTTTATAAATTTTATGTGATGTGTCTTAGTGATTATTGACATGAATGTATGTATAATAGATGATGAAATTGCATGTTAGTTGAAGGTATGATCCTAGATAAGCTTAAATGCGTTTTGGTATACTTAAGGTATACTTAAAGTATCTTAATATTATATTGTGGTTAGAATGCAAATGTGATTGGGAAATATGGAACTAGATGTTATTTGATGATGAATATATGGTTATGAGTTAACGAAGTAAAAGGGATCATAAGAGTTAAGTATGATATTTGAAGAATTAATTGTTAAGTTGACATATATGGAAGTGTAAAGTGAACTAAGATAATTGACAAGTGAATTGATATTGGGATAATGATAATGTGATGACCTTAAAAAGGTATTGATATGATTGCAATGTGTTTTCATATGCACCTATAAGGCCTAGATATGCAAGACTTTTAAGTTAACGTGATACATGCAAGTGATGAGTACACCTATGTGTGGACTCTAAGTGTATGTGTATGTTATGTGTACATGGGTAGTTATGGGATAGGAACATCATGAGTAAATAAATACTAAGTATTAAATCAAATATTATGTTAGAGTTTGAGGAGCCTTAGAAGTGCCAAGGGGACTACGAGTACTAGGAGCAAAGGGACCCCAAGGTGAGTAAACACAATGTTCTTGTTACAAGTGTGAGTAAACATCGTATTCATGTTATAAGTGTAAACAACATTTCGTTATGTTACAAGAATATGATATATTGTTATGTGAACCTTTGTGATCTTCGAAACCCAAGTTCTTTCGATTTTAAATTTTATGATTTCTTTGTCAAGCTTAGGTTGCCAAGGGACATTTGGTCCAAAACTATTTTGTTATCCAATGAGAACTTCTTGTGATTAACACCCTAACTTATATTCTTTCTAGAACTACACTATCATTGTATCATTGTTTGAAAGCTAAACCACTATTGTTATTGAAATACATGTTATTGTTGCCATATGTGATATTGTTAATTGTGTTTACCAATAGCTCTAGCTATGGTACCTTTACCCTTTATGTAGAATCCTCATGCCGATGCAGGTAATCTTCAAAACCTGTGCACATGGTCTTAACCCGATGGATAGGGGTAGTGTATCCACCTTAGCTAGAAGGGGCGATTCTAGCCATGGAGGCTAATTAGCTACATGCTTTCCATGTGATGGGAGTTGGAATTTGGCTAAGGCCACCTCTCCTCGATGTGTTTGGAGTGAATTGAGTATAGTCTTCACTCTATAAGTGTTATAAGTGTGATTTCTGCAAACTTGCTAAATTGTACCCTTGCTTAAATTGCAACTTGATTTATGAGTTATAAACCATGAACTATGTGTATAAGCTATGTGTTTCCTTTCAAAGGAATATATGATAATATATGTGCCTTTTTGTTTACTCATTGAGATCATCTATCTCACCCATTTTCCTTGTGTGGTTCCAGGTGAGCAAATGTGAGGAGGCAAGGTGATGGCTCAAGCATTCTACTTCACTTGGGGAATTCCTTGTCTGAGTTATCAATAATACTATATTTATGAAGTCTTGTCTTTAGATGCTCCAGGAATGTTAATTGATACTCATAGAGATTTATATTATTCTCCTTATGGATTTTATATGTTACGATTTACTTTAAGTCTTCCGCAAATTATGGTATTTATCTAAATGTTTTAAATGAGTTAATGAAGAAGGTTCGGTAAGATCCTAGACATGATTGTTATATGTTAATGGGTTCTACGGGCATGGGTGACCTTATGTCTCCCCATGTTCTAGGACTGTCGTATCTCATAAGGTTGGGATGTGACAGGAAGTATCCGCATCATGACCTTCCATTATGGCACCAGATTTAAACCTTTTATAACGATTTGAACTATATAAGCAAACAGTCAATCAATATGATCACCGGTGGTTCCATCAACAATAAGACACCTTAAGAGGCAAGGGACTTGATTGAAGATATGGCTCTCACAAACTATTAGTGGCAAGTCCCTAGAGATCAGAGAAGGATTGCGGAGGTGGTTTACATCAGGTGGACCCAATTGTTGCATTGACCGCTCAGCTTGAAGCCATGAACAGAAAAATGGATTCCTTGACGGTATCTTCATCAGTAAGACAAGCTCAAGTGATGTGTTGTGATTGGTGTGGGGGAGGACATCAAAGTCAAGATTACTAAAGTGGCAATAATTTCGCCAAGCTGGAGTAGGTAGATTACATGGGAAATGCTCTAAGGTAGCAGAACAACCCATACAATATAATCCAGGGTGGAGGAATCATCCTAATTTCTCTTAGGGTAATCAGTCTAACCTAAGACCTCCTCCTGGATTTTAGCAACCTTCCCAGTCATAAGCTCCTTCACCTCTTAGAAGAAGTTCTTTGAAGGAAACCATGATGAAGTTCATTGAGTATAATGAGCAGAGACATAAGGATACTGAGACAACACTCCAAAATTAGTAAGCATCCATTCATAATTTGGAAAATTAGATGGGGCAGTTTGCCAAGTTGCTTAGTGAGAGGTAATAGGGGAGTTTACCTAGCAATACTGAGGCAAATCCTAAGGAGTAGCTAAAGGCAATTACCTTAAGGAGTGGAAAATAGGTTTAAAAGAGTGTTGTTGTAGAGCAAGAAGTGGAAAGGAAAGAGGATGAGGCACAGGGTGCCAAGGGAAAAGAAGCTGAAAATGAGGTTGCAGTGGCCGATGAGATAGAAAGGGAGAAAGTTGCACTAATGCCTACACCACCATTGAAAGAGTATCGACCTCGAGTACCTTATCTTGCATGTTTGCAAAAGGATAAGCTTGATGCCCAATTTGGTAAGTTTGTTGAACTCTTTAAACAACTTCATATTAATATACCATTTGCTGAAGCTTTATCACAAATGTCCAAATATGCTAAATTTTTGAAAGAGCTCCTTTATAACAAAAGGAAGCTTGATGGGGTGTCATTTGTGCATTTGTCAGAAAAGAGTTCAACATTTTTGCAAAAATGGTTACCTAAGAAATTAAAAGATCCTAGTAGTTTCACTATCCCATGTTTTATAGGTAACCTTGAGATGGAAAATGCATTAGCTGACTTGGGGGCTAGCATAAGTGTTATACCCTACAAGATGTTTAAGGAATTGGGAATTGGGGAACCCAAACCAACACATATGACCATTCAGTTAGCTGATAAATCAGTGGTACACCCTTGGGGGATTATTGAGGATGTGTTGGTGAAAGTTAGGGAATTTATTTTTCTTGATGATTTTGTAATTATTGATGTGGATGAGGATCCGGAGGTATCACTTATTTTAGGTAGACCATTTTTAAATACAATCTGTGCCCTCATTGATGTCCATGATGGCACTTTAACTTTAAGAGTGGGTAATGAACAAGTTATCTTTCATATTCCTAATGCAATGAAACACCCACTTACACTAGATGAGGCGGATTCATGCAATGATATTCTTGAGCATGAAACCATCAATTTTGTTACTAACATTGTTTCCAA
Organism: Reutealis trisperma; assembly: GCA_947687605.1. Classification (NCBI taxonomy): domain Eukaryota; kingdom Viridiplantae; phylum Streptophyta; class Magnoliopsida; order Malpighiales; family Euphorbiaceae; genus Reutealis; species Reutealis trisperma. Next base: position 41,187 of record CANTUT010001321.1, read on the forward strand.
GGATCCCATTGAGTTTTGTTTGATGCATGAACAGGTCATGGATTAGGAAGCAAGGGAGCAATTGGCTTACTTAGAGGTAAACAAGCCATGCAAGAAGGGGGTAGTTGAATCTATTGATATGCACAAAGAGGAGAAAATGCAACCATCCATCATTGATCTGCCAATTTTGGAGCTCAAGCAGCTCCCTTCCTATTTGGAGTATACGTTTCTAGCTAAAAATGCAAAATTGCTTGTAATTATGAATGCTAATCTTTCTGAAGTACAAAAAGCAAGGTTATTAGAGGTATTGGGAACGCATAAAAAGGCTATAGCATGGAAAGTTACAAACATCAAAGGCATTAGTCCTTCTTTTTGCACCTATAAGATTTTTATGAAAGAAAAGTTCAAACCTGTGGTGTAACCCTAAAGGCATCTCAATCCTAAGATGAAGGATGTGGTAAAGGCTAAGGTGATCAAGCTCCATAATTCAGGAATTATTTATCCCATCTCATATAGTTCTTGGGTGAGTCCAGTTTAGATGGTACCAAAGAAAGGGGGCATGACTGTTGTGCCCAATGAAAACAACGAGCCAATTCCTATGAGGACTATCACGGGATGGAGGGTTTGTATCGATTATAGGAAGCTAAATGATGCAACTAAGAAAGATCACTTCCCACTTCCTTTCATCAATCAAATGTAAAAGAGACTTGCCGGACATCAATTTTACTACTTTTTGGATGGATAGAGCGAAAATAGAAATTACTCAGCAACTTCCACCACCAACTTCAGTTAAAGTAATTCAGAGTTTCCTAGGTCATGCTAGATTTTATAAAAGATTTATCAAGGATTTCTTCAAGATTGCTAGGCCCCTTACCAAGCTACTCGAGAAAGATGTTGAATTTAATTTTGATGAGGGCTGCTTACAAGCCTCCTACACCTTGAAGGCTAAGCTTATCAATGCACCAATAATGGTGGCCCTCGACTGGAGTCTACCTTTTGAGGTAATGTGTGATGCAAGTGATGCAGCTGTTGGGGCAGTTTTAGGGGAAAGGAAGGAGAAGCATTTCCAACCCATTTACTATACGAGCAAGACTTTGAATGAAGCTCAAGCCAATTACACCACCACTGAGAAAGAGTTGTTAGTTGTTGTATTTGCCTTTGATAAGTTTTGGTCCTATTTGATCTTGTCAAAGGTGATCATTTATACAGATCATTTGGCCTTGTGGTATCTCTTTTCAAAAAATGATGCAAAGCCGAGATTGATTCGATGGGTAATATTGCTATAAGAGTTTGATTTAGAGATACAAGACAAGAGAGGAGCTGAAAATCTTACAGCTGATCACCTTTGACGGCTAGAGAACCCAAATTTGGAGACACTTGGAGAGGGGGATATTTCAGACACTTTTGCAGATGAGCAGTTGTACACCATGGTAGGTATGGTAAGTAATTCTAACTCTAAACTACCTTGGTTTGCTGATATTGCGAATTATTTAGCTGTGCGGGAACTCCTAAAAGAGTTAACTTATTAGCAAAAAAAGAAATTCTTTTCTGATATGAAATACTACTTTTGGGAAGACCCCTATTTGTTTAAATTATGTGCTGACCATATGATCGGACATTGCATGGCTCGGCCTGAAACTATAGACATTCTTAACCATTGCCATGCCGGGCCAGCTAGTGGACATATGGGTCCTAGTAGGACAGGTCAAAAAGTTTTAGAATCAGGTTTCTACTAACCCACTCTTTTTAAAGATAGTCATGAGTTTGTGCAACATTGTGATCATTTCCAAAGAGCTGGGAATATTTCGTCTTGTGATGAGATGCCTCAAAATAGTATTTTAGTTTGTGAAGTATTTGATGTTTGGGGTATTGACTTCATGGGGCCATTTCCTAATTCTTTTGGTAACAAATATGTGCTTATAGCTATTGATTATGTGTCTAAATGGCTTAAGGCTCAAGCTTTGGCTACAAATGATGCCAGGGTAGTGGTGAAATTTCTAAAGAAATTGTATTCTCAATTTGGCACACCTAAAGCCATTATTAGTGATACGGGCACCCATTTCTGCAATGCTCAGCTTGAAAAAGTTTTCAAAAGGCTAGGAGTTAAATATAAACTGGCTACTCTCTATCATCCTCAAACAAGTGGCCAAGTTAAGAACACAAATAGGGAGCTAATGAGAATGCTTGAGAAAACTGTGGAGCAATCTAAAAAGGATTGGTCAAAAAAATTAGATAATGCTCTATGGGCTTTTAGGACAGCGTTCAAAACCCCTTTAGGCACTACTCCTTATAGGTTAGTGTATGGAAAAGCTTGTCATTTACCTATTGAAATTGAACACTAAGCTTATTGGGCTATAAGATTGGTTAACCTTGATCTAGCTAATGCAGGTGAGAAGAGGCAATTGCAGGTGAATGAGCTAGATGAATGGAAGTTGCAAGCTTATGATAATACTCGGATGTATAAAGAGCGAACCAAGAGATGGCACAATACTCGGATTAAGCAGCGGAGAGAGTTTTGAGTTGGGGATCAGGTATTACTTTACAATTCTAGACTTTGACTCTTCCCAGGTAAGTTAAAATCTCATTGGTATGGTCCTTCTACTATTAAGAGAGTCTTTCCCTATGGAACAATTAAGTTAACTCATCCTGAGAAGGGTGATTTTAAAGTTAATGGGCATAGGCTCAAGATATACCTCGGGGGAGAATTGAATGAGGCAGTGGAGGTTAAGTATGTCCAGGATTTGGGGTGAGCTATTACCCTAAACGTCCAGCTAAGATGACGTTAAAGAAGTGCTCGGTGGGAGGGAACCCACTATTTTAATTAAGATTTATTATTTTTGTCTTAAGTTGTTTCAAAGAAAAAAAAAACAAAAATTTCTTTATATCTTATTTAAGTGTTGTAGTTTTATTTTATTTTATTTTTATTTTTATTTTTATTTTTATTCTTTTTTATTTCTTTTCTTTATTTAGTTGTTGCTGCCCATCAATTTTATTAGATTTGTCATGCATTCATTGAGTTTTATTTTAGAAAATATAAAAAAAAGGAGGAAAAAAACCATTAGTTGAGACATGCAGACCATACCTACCCCTCATGACATTATCATTTATTGTGGACTCTTAATAAGGGACTTACATAGATTGCCTATGTTCTGAACTGCATCTTTTTGCTCTCACCTAGTTGAAAGTAGAATTACCAGTATGAGTTCTAAGAATCCTAAAGGTTAGACTTCCAAAACCAAGAGGGATTCCTCTTCTCAACCCATGACCCCTGAACAAGTAACAGCCTTTTATGCTTACAAGAGGGCATTCCAGCTAAGAATGAGTACACTTTCTCCCTAGAGGAGATAGTGGCAATGGAAAAAGAGGAGAAACAGGCTAATGATGCACCAACTGTTACTACAGAAAGTGCTTTCATGCAGCCAAAACCACCAAAAGGGGAGAGTAGTGACCCTTCCAAGGTGAAGAGGGGAAGAGGGAGGCCTAGGAAGGAGAAGTGAGGAGCTGTCTTGACCTAGCTTAGATTCCGCTAGAATCATCTCTACTAAATAATTGTAATTCTAGACTAGGTATTTTATCTATCTTTCTTATATGAGCCATTGGCTATCTGTCATATATCTTGTTTTCTTTTTACTATGTTTTATCTTAATGAAGTTCTTATGTTTATGCATAATTTCCATGGCTCAATTTTTGTCTGTCAGTTGTTTATTTTATCTTTATCTTAACATAAATATAATATATATAAAAAAAATGGGAAAATTAGAGGGCATAGTTGAAACCTCAACCGTGCCTCTAGTCATGTGATAAGAAAACTTAATGTCTTTTTGGCAGTAGCATAGCACGACTGAAACCTCAGCCATGCCTCCAGCCGTGTGATAAGGGAATTAACTTGTTTCTTTAGCAGAAGTAGCACATGGCTAGGACCACGGTTGAGCCTCCAGCTGTGTGATAAGGTGATTTAAATTTTCTTTGGCAGAAGCATCACATGGCTGGGACCACGGCTGATCCTCCAACTGTGTGATGCCTTAAAGCGTCTTTATCGTGACCACGGGTGGCACCCCAGCCGTGGGGTCACCCGTGGGCACGGTAAATAAAAGAAAAAAAAGATAGTTCTCCCACATCCCAAATGTTCAAATTTTCATTTTCCCTCTTCTTTCTCTTTTTTCCCTCACTTCTCCCACACTCAAATCACACACACCATCCTTTTCACACCTATTGTCGCACTCAAGGCAGCATTCCTCAAGTAATTTCACCCTCACACACTCTCTCTTTTCAGATTTTCCACCACAGGTATGGTTTATTTTGTTTGTTCTTGAATTTTTGACTCATTTTATTGTTTTAAATCCATTTCTTCTTGTGTTTTTGTCGCGATTCATGATCACGGGTAGAAATTTTGATTCTAGGGATTTGGGTTGTGCCAAAATACATTGCATTTGATTTTTAATGAGAGAAAGATGTGGATTTGGGCAATGAGGATGTTTTGGGTTACTCTTTGATGGTTATTCCTAATTTCCTGACTCTTATTTCGCTTAAATTGCTTGGGTTTTTTCTTGCTTGAATTGGTAGAATTGTGGTTTGTTTGACTCTCGGTAACAACTGGTTAATTTTTGTTTTTGGGAATCAATTGCTTTTGCCGTTATAATGCCGAAATTCTAACGATGATATTTCCCTATTATTTTTTTTTTGCTGTTTTGGGTTGGCTTGTGTTGTTTTGCAGCTATGGGACCTAAGAAATCATCCACCAAGGCAATCAAATTGCCCACCAAATGGGCTAGAGGGGAAGGCAATTCCCGCAATCCTCCACCAGCAATAGCCCCTACAATTTCTTTCATTCTGAACTATGTGTGTGTCCAATTCACTGACTCAGAAGCTCATGCTTGCTTTGAGTAATTGGCCAACAAGGACTTCTAACCTACTCACCAGATTAACTAAGATTTTATGTAGCAAATTGGCATAGACGAGGAGCTTCAGAGATGGACATCACAGCCAGGTTGGAAGGGATTTTTTGTAATAGCTGAACCGACTTATCAGGAGTTTATGTTGGAGTTTTATTATACCCTTCAAGTTGATTTGAAGGTGGCATCAGTTCGGAAGAAGATGCTACAATGGTTGGGTACCAAGCATTTTGAGATGAGTATAAATGACTTAGCAGTAAAGATGGGGTTATATATGGAGGCGGAGCTGCATACTGACATTTATCATGAGACTCTTATGGGTTTTCCGAATGACAATGTCCCTAATCAGGTGTGGGACAAATTTGCTCCAATGGGTAAGAGATTTGATGCCTCAGTTTCTAAGGCATCCCAGTTCACCTCTTTCAGTCTGCGCATTCTTCATTTTCTTCTGATGAAGACCATTTCCAGCAGACGAGACAGTGGCAGGGCTGTGACTAGATAGGAGCTCTTTTATTTGATGTGTATGCATGAGGACAAGCGGTGCAATGTGGCATATTCTCTCATGCAATTTTTTGATAATTAGTGCAGGAGGGGCAAGTCCGGTGCATTGATTGGAGGGATGTATATCACCAAACTCGCTCGGAGTTTGGGTTTCTTTGATGGCTTGCCTCTGATGACACTCGATGGCATGCCTAAGCTGATTAGGTATGCCACCTTGCTGCGGATGGATAAGATGAAGAGCTTCATGCCTGCCTTTGCCCCTCCACCAGATCTTGTAGCTCCTGAGTCAGCCTCCATTCTTGCTACTGACCCTACTACTCAGCCTCCTGCTGATGCTAGTACTTCAGCTACCACTGGGCCTTCTTCTTCCTCTACCGTACCCCCTTTCTCTAGTCCAACCTCATTCTGATATTAGATGTCATATATGGGGGGATGATGTGGATGATAGGAAGCCAACTGAGTTTGAGAGACAAATCTGTCGGTTGGAGAGGACCATGAGTGGTCTTTACGTTTAGCAAAATCGACTCATCACCAACTAGTATTAGAACCTAACTATGCTGCAACACCAGTAGCAGGCCCTTAAGTTTAAGGTGCAGAGTCGAGCATGGCTTCAGTAGTCCATGCTAGATTATTGGGGCACTCAGGGGTATGTGCCTCCTATCCCTGCACCACATCCACGGCTGACATAGCCTTTGGTTTAGGTCGAGCCTGATGATGGCGAGGGAAGTGACGATTCTGATGCCGCCATAGATGATTGACCCTTCCCTTTTCATTTTTCTTTTCTTTCTTTTCTTTCTTTTATTCTTTTTATATTTTCCACTTTGGATTATTGTACTTATGCTAATTAGGCTTATTTTATTTTATTTTATTTCTCTTTTTATGTTTTATGTTTTATTTTCTTTTTCGTTTTCTTTCTTAGCCTAATGTGGGTCTGTAGAGTAGATAATGAAATGGCATGGACTTTGGAACAGCCTGAGATGGAAATTCAATGATAGGGCAGTTTTTCTATTTCTTTCTTCTTCCCTTTACGTGTTTTTCTTTTTATTCATTTTCAAACACATTAGGGACAATGTGTTATTTAAGTATGGGGGAGGGATGTGTATGTGTTTATTTGTTTATTCATTTATTCTTTCTGTCTTATTTTGGCTCAAGCGAGCTAAATTGTAATAATGGTATGAATTGGAATGATTCCCTTTTTAGCTTATAATTGTTGATTATTTTTCTTTATATACGATAATCTCTAATTGATGTTTGGCTCGGTTGAATTGATCATTTACTAAGGATTAAGTGTGGTAGTCATAATTAGGGAATTAAACTGATGAAATCTGCATTACTAGAGTTTGAAACTTTAGTTACATTTTTTAGCATATGTTGATTCCTTTGTGACTTGAGTTAAGATTAGTGAGATACACTTAATATCTTAAGCTCCTTGGCTATTTTTCTCGAAAAAAAATTTAAAAATAAACAAAATGAAAAAAAAGGTGCAATAAATATTGCACTATTTGGAGCTTTGAAAAAATTTCTCTATTCCGCCAATTTTGACTCTTCTAACATTAGGAAAGTTGAAATTATGGATAGTGCTAGTAGCCATTTAGATTCATCATTCTAGTTGAGTAACCGGGGGTCGGCATCACAAATGTTTACCTTTGTGTCAAAAGGCTAGTATGATGATTCAAACAAGTTAGGCTTCGTGAAAAAAAAAAGTGTGCAATAAAGTTACGTTTGATTATTAAGTTAATAGAAAATCGATAGAGTAGTCAGGTGCCTAAGAGAAAATCCCTCATTTCTCACTTTTGTTTGGCTTTTGTTTCTTTGGAATTGTATGCTCAATCTTTTAACTCTAGAATTTAGACTTTAGGATTGTGAGTTTTATCTTTGCGTCTGAGAGTCTTTGATTTGTAGATCCTTTAATTTGACTGCTACATTTGAGAATTAGTTGTTGATTATGAGATTTGAGCCTTACTGATTTTGGTATTGTTAATCTTGATGTTTTCTTTTAGCTTTAAAGGGGTTGTCCATGTTCTAAACTATTATTGTAATTTAGTTTGCTTGAGGACGAGCAAAAACTCAAGTGTGAGGGAATTTGATAAGTGTTGAAAACACTATATTTTGTCCCTTATTCTTAATGTATTTTATGCCTCTAATTGAGTTTAATCTGTTTGTTTTAGTGCTTTCACAGTTCTTTTAGTTAATCTAGTGTCAAAAGATGCCATGATCTAAATATGATCCAAGACAGTGAATGATCCAAGCCAAAATGTTGATCTTTTGGAGAAATATGGGTTGCCACGGCTGCTATTCCAGCCATATGATAAGAGCAAAGAGGAAAATCATCCAGTAGCCTCCCACGAGTGGAGGCACAGCTGGGGTTTCACCCGTGGGAAGTTACATTTTCTTTGATTCACATTACCACGGTTGGAACTCTAGCCGTGGGTCCAGTGGTGCATATCAGAAAATTCAATACTCTAAAATCAGATCTGACAACGTTTCAGAGGAGAGGACGGAGTGAATCAGCCAGAGAATAAGTAAAGGAAGAAGACATTGAAGATCAAAGATCAAAGAACAGGATTTCTTGGCACTTAATCTATGAATTGTTTGAGAATTCTTATTTCTTTAATTCTTTCTTTGGTTTCAATGTGTGATATGAACTAAATCTTTCCAATTCGGGTATTGATGAACCCTAGAACCTTTTGTATAGATTGAATTACTTCTTATTCAATTAAATCATTCTTTGATATTGTTTTATCTTTATGAATATTATTGCTTAGATTCCAATTAATAATGGCATGCTTATTAGTTAGGGATTGTTTTCATATAATTGATTAGAGATAACTTTATATGAACGGATCACTCATAGAGATTGAGGGTTGATTGGGGCACTAGAGATAGGCTTACAAGACTCCTTTAGTGGATAGTTTCTTGAATCTAAAGCATGACCTAATTGAGTTTGCTTGAAAAGAGATTCCTTGCATTCCTTTTGGGAAATAGGGATTTAATTGCTCGAGAGAGAATTTTTATCTAATTTTGTGAAATGCCAATTCAATTTATGGAATGAATTTAATTGATGTGTAGTTCATGATATACAATTAGGGATTAGGGGGATGCAATACCTGAATGGGCTTTATTTATGATTTCATCTCCTTTTTCTTTATTGTTATTTTACTCAATTTATATTTTAATTTAGTTTGAATACAATTATAATCATTTTCATCGACACCAATTTGATTCACTAAACATTAGCAACATTTTGAGCTAGTACTTACCTAAAGTCTCCAGTGGAACGATAACTCATTCATTACTATATTACTTGTGCGATCTGTACACTTGCAAAGAACGCATTAGTCACACCTATTATTGCTGATTCATATAGATTGATGCTATAAAATAATTTTTATTATGCTTACATGAAAAATCTTGGTTCAAAGCATATTTCTATATATTATTGTAATAGAGGAAAAGTATGAAAGTAAGAAAAATTTAGTTTTTCTCTTAATAGGGTATTCAGCCTACCATGGGATTTTTATCCCAATGTCTATAATTTTTATGTAATGTATTTTAATGATTGTTAACATGTATGTATGAATGATAAATGGTTAAATTGCATGTTAGTTGAAGGAATGACTCTAGACAAGGCTAGAGACAATTTGGTATACTTAAGGTATCTTAAACTTATGTTGTTATTGCAATGTGAATATGATTGGGTAATATGGAAATAGATTTTATGATGAGTAAATAATGAATTTATGATCTTGAATTGATGAGGAGATTAATTGAATAAATTGGGCATAAGAGCTAGGCATGACATTTGAAAGGCTATTGATAAGTTGACATGTATGGAAGTGTTAAGTGTACTAAGATGATTGTTAAAGTGAATTCATATCAAGATCATGACATTGTGCTTGACTTAAGAAAAGTATTGGTATGATTTATAATGCGTTTTCATATGAGCCTAGAAAGGATAAATGGGCAAGACTTTAAGGTCAACATGCTATGTGCAAGTGATGCTAAGTGTATGCAAATGTTATATGTGCATGGGGAAGTTATGGGAAAGGATAGCATGATGACTAAATATATACTTAGTATTGAATTAAATATTATGTTAGAGCTTGAGGAGTTCTAAAGGTTTAAGGGCTACGAGTACTAGGAGTAAAGGAACCACAAGATAAGTAAACATTATGTTCAAGTTACAAGTACAAGTTATCATGTTATGTGAACCTTTGATATCTTAAAACCCAAGTTCTTTCCTACTTTTAATTATGACTAAATGATTTCTTTGTAAGCTTGGGTTGCCAAAGGACATTTGGTCTATAACCATTTTTGATTACTCAACAATATTAAAGAACCTTTGTGATTATTGTCCTAACTTATATTCTTTCTGGAACTACACTATTATTTATCTTTTGTTTGATAAGTTATACATCTATTGTTATTATGCCACATGTGATTGCATTTCTTCAATGCTATTTTATAAGTGATTACCATTAGCTCTAGCTATGGTACCATAACTCTTTGTATGCAGAAATCCTTGTATTGATGTGAGTAATCATTGGCTATATGATCCTCATACCGATGCGAGTAATCATTCGCTATGTGATCCTCGTGCCGATGTAAGTAATCATTGGCTATTTGTTCAAGTGATTATGGCCATAGCCTTCACTCTATATTTTTGAGTGATTATGACAATAGCCTTCACTCCACGTGTTATGTGTCATAAGTGTGATTTCTGCGAACCTTTCTAAATTGCAAACTATGAATCTTGAACTATAAGTTATGAGCTATGAGCCCTTTCTAAGGGATATGTGTTATTCTATAAGCCCTATTGTTTACTCATTGAGATCATCTATCTCACCCTTTTTCCTTATGTGGTTCTAAGTGAGCATTGTGAGGAGGCAAGGTGATCGCTCAAGCTATCTACTCTGTTTGGGAAATTCCCTTGTCAAAGTTATAATAATACCATACTATGATGAGTCCTTAGATGCTCAGGGAGATATTATGGGAACGTTATTTTAGAATATCATGTTGGTGACTTTATTTGGAGTCTTATTATTATTTTCTTATAGATTGTATTAAAGTATATTTTTAGCTTCTGCAACTTAAGGTTTTTCATTTATAAAAGGTTTTATTAAGTTAATGTATGAGGTTCGATATGATCCTAGACAGTATGTGTATATGTATAAGTGGGTTCTACAGGCATGGGTGACCTTATTTCTCCCCATGTTCTAGGACCGTCATGTCTCCAAAAAATGAGATGTGATAATATGGTATTAGAGCTATAGGTTTTCCTTTGTTGCCATTTGACTAGTGTCAAGATGGTATCAGAGCTATAGTTTTAAAAGTCTAGTTTAGACTTGTCTATGTATCATGTTAAATAAATATGATCCTGGAGCATAGGAACTTTCCTTTCATGTCATTTGCAGTATATCGTTAGTTTAGTTCTATGAAATCCTAATAAGCTATAGTACTCTTTGTTATTGTTTGCTTGTGTGCCTCATGATTCCTTTACAAGATGACCAAGAAGATGACCCCTGCTCGAGGACCGCAACCTAGAGCACCCCATGTGACCTGCAAGAGGACTTGCCTAGAGATGTTGAATAGATGGGAGACCATGCACCTAATGTTTGTCCTAACGATGGGCACAGTTGAGGTTTGCGTTGGTAGTGGATAACTATTGGCCTAGGGGTATAAGACTCCTGTGATGTGATAATGTTAATTAATTACTTAGTGACTTAGTGTGCATTAATTCTTTTTGCCTATGACATGATTCACTTGTATATGATAGGAGAATTCATGATGCTATAAGTTATATGATACATGATACCTGCTATATGCTATATGACATATGATATATGATAAGTAATATGTGATATGTGTCTTATAATAAGATATGATGGGTACTCATGAAAAAACATGATAAGTATGATATTTTGATAGCCGGGTAAAGTGGATTAGAAAGAGAAGTTGACTAAGTTTTAATCCATTTTAGATTAATGATTGATAGGTATAATGTTATGAGGTATGAAATGCTTACATATAACAATGGTTTGATATAAGAAATATATGGAGTTATTAAATGATAATTGTGATTGAGGCCATAAGAAAAGAATTAATATTTAGTAATGATTAATAAGAGAATGAAACAAATTAGTTGCATTACATATAAATAAATTGGTATTATAAGGTAGGTGAAGTATATGTTTAAGGATTGTGAGGTAGACATTGATGGATGGAAACTTCCTGTGGAGTTGTTAGAACTTGGTGTCTTAGAATTTGATGTGATCTTAGGAATGGATTGGCTATATGAGTATGGAGCTTGTTCTGACTATAGAGAAAAGCAGTTAGAATTTCGAACTAAGAATGGGAGAAATTGGTGTATCAAGGAGATACTTATGATTAAGGTCTACTAACATAATCATAGAATGGATGAGTGTACTTGGAAAGCCGATGAAGGGATGCGACAGAAGCATCCCTAATTTTCAAGAACGTATGAGCCAGTATTTAAATTTGAGGATGAATTTCTCTTAAGAGGGGGGAGAGACATAAAAGGATAAGTATTCTTAGACTTGTAATTATGATAAAAGGATAAGCATGATGTACGCAGTTTTGAAAATTAAATAGTTTTGAATATACTTGAAAGGGATTTGAGTCCTCTGGATGAAAAATGTTTTAAGATGTTAGTTGCAATAATGTTCAATTGAGATTACTAGAAAACTTGGTAGTGATCTTTAATACGAAAAGAATTTTCTGTGAGATAACCTAGAATAGCATAGATTTGGAAAGATATAAGAGTTGCGTAGAGATTTCATTTTATGGCAATGGTATTTGAAGGTATATTATTTTAATATGGGTAAGTTAAATGATTAGGAATGTGAAGTATAGCAAAATGTAAGTGGAAATCTAAAGTAAGATGATATTACGAGCTAAATGTATAAAAATTTTGAGGCATTAGGTAATTAAGTCATGACAATGATATATATATTATACAAAAATAGAGTAAGTCTGAAATAGTTATAAGAAGTCTATTTGGGATTACAAATTAATAGAATGCAAGTTCATTTAGGATATGATATATATAGGAATGTTTGTTAAGTTTAAATATGTTTTAACTAATTAATGATGGGAGTGTAGAAATCATAATGTTAACAAGGTATTAAATACAAAAATATCTGTTGAGGTTATAATAGATTAAGTAATAATTATTAATATGGAAAGAGGATTATCGAATATCAATTAGAGTTATTAATTTGGAATTATCTGTTGGATTTTTATATGGCTAATGTAACAAATAATGAATGGAAGTGGTGATTAAGGTATTAGTGTAGATGTTAATATTAATAGAGATATAAGGAAAAGAAATGCTTGGGATTATATTTGATTGAAGGTGAAATTAAAGGTTCTATTACTTTTGTTTAAGGTTAAGGGATATAAAATTATTAAGGATTAGTTATAAGATTTGTTTGAACCAGAGATTATTGTAGCTTAAGTTGGGGGTTTAATAGTGTGATTTTGATAGATTGTGAGTATGTGCCTTACTGTATTTGATATGTTAATTATAGTTAGATATTGTGTTTAAGTGGTGCAGCAGAAGCAAGGCAGAGAAGTTAAGTAAAGTGTGTTGTGCTGTTAGATTTAGAAATTCAAGAATGAATTTCTTTTATGGGGGGAGAATGTAACAACCCACATTTACCTTAGGAGTTTTAGTGATAAATTGCTTGAATTTAGAGTTATTGTGACAAATATGTGATTTTATGAAAATTCATGTCTGATGTGATTTATGAGTTTGTGACATGTTAAATTAATTTTAATATGCCTAATATGAATTATTAGTGTGAAATAAATGATTTTTATGAAGTGCATTAGCATGAAAAAAAATTATTTTTTTTTCATAAAATGAATTTTAGGCAAAAAGTCGATTTTTAAGCATAAAATAATTTTATCGGTACCTTTAAAATATTTTTAAATAAAAGTTTTGGAAAATTTTAGTGAAAATAATAAGAAAAATATTTTATTTTTAATTACCCATAAACAACTCCTAAATTAAATAAAAAGCCTAAATACCTAAAAGCCTACTATACTAAAATATTCCTAATCTAGCTCATTCAGAGTAATCTTGGAAATTATCCAAAACCCTACATATAAATTTAAGAAATTTGGCCAGCCCTTGAATTTCAGTAGCCACCCCTATCATTTCATTATTTTAGCAGAAAAATTCTCTCAAATTTATTCTCTCTACCGAAATTCGCAAAACACCTTCAATCTTTGCGATTTCTTGACTGTATTCGTAAGTTTTTTTTTTCAATTTCTTATTTGATTTCTATAAAATAAATTATGAGAAAATTATGTTGAATTGGATATTTACTAATTTCTATAGATTTAAATAAATTTGGATGAATTTTTGATAGAGAAATGAATTTCTCTACTGAAAACACTAACCTTCCTATGTGATTTCTCCAAGGTGATCTTGTAACTAAAAATTAAAATTTTCATGCATAAACTCAATAAAGGGGAGAAATTTCTATACCATTGAATTCTAAACTGATTTTGATGTGTTTCAATGAAAAATATTGGATTAAATCATATTTCTGCATATTACTGTAATGGCTAAAAAGTTTCAAAAAAAAAGGAAATTCAAGGTTTTCGTCCTAAAACTTGAAAGTTGGAAAATTCTATGATTATATATGCATGTGACTGCTGACTTGTGTACGATGGAATTCTGAATTGATATTTGTTTTGTGTGGATGAAAAATAATGATTTAAATCAGGTGTTTACATATTCCTATAATGAATGGAAAGCGCAGAAAGTTAGAAAACTCATGACTTTCACTCTAAAACTCTAAACTTAAAATTTTCATGCATAAGACATGTCAATGGCTACCAATTTGTACATATTGATATTCATAACTAATATTTGTTATGATTGAATGAAAAATAATGGTTTAAAACACTTGTTTATATATTACTATAATGACCAGAAAGTACCCAAAAAAAGAAAGGTTCATGGTTTTACATCCTAAAATCTAAAATTATAATTCTCATGTATATGTCACACCTATTATTGTTGATTAATATATATTGATGTTCTAAAATAATTTTTGTTTGTGTTTATATGAAAAATTTGCGTTCAAACCATGTTTCTACACATTATTGTAATAGATGAAAAGTAAGAAAAGTAAGAAAAATTCAGTTTTTCTCTTAATAGGGTATTCAGTCTACTATGGGATTTTTACCCCAATGTCTATAATTTTTATGTGATATATTTTAATGATTATTGACATGTATGTATGAATATATATGTTTAAATTGTATGTTGGTTGAAGGAATGACTCTACACAAGGCTAGAGACAATTTGGTATACTTAAGATATCTTAACCTTATGTTGAGATTGTAATATGAATATGATTAGGTAATATGGAAATACATTTTATGATAAGTCAATAATGAATTTATGATCTTGAATTGATGAGGAGATTAATTGAATAAATTAGGCATAAGAGCTAGGCATGACATTTGAAAGGCTATTGATAAGTTGACATGCATGGAAGTATTAAGTATACTAAGATGATTATTAAAGTGAATTGATATCAAGATCATGACATTGTGCTTGACTTGAGAAAAGTATTGATATGATTTATAATGTGTTCTGATTGAATTAAGAATAATGGTTTAAACCACATGTATATATATTACTGTAATGACCGGAAAGTACTGGAAACAAGAAAACTTATGGTTTTTCACCCTGAAATCTAAAGTTGGAAATTTTCAGGTATATGGAATTATATATGGGCCAAATCCTACATGCCTATATTCTAAAAATATTTTTATTATGTTGACATAAAAAGTCTTAGTTCAAACCATGTTTTTGCATATTACTATAATAGACGGAAAATGTGAAAAGTAAGAAAATTTAGGTTTTTCTTTTAAAGGGCAGGCCAACAGTGGAATTTTTATCCCAATGTCTATAAATTTTATGTGATGTATTTTGTTAATTATTGACATGTATGTATGAATGACAAATGTTAAATTGCATATTGATTGAAGGAATGACCCTAGACAAGCCTAGAGGTAATTTAGTATACTTAAGGTATCTTAACCTTATGTTGTGATTAATATGTGAATGTGATTGGATAATATGGAAGTAGGTTATATGATGAGTTAATAATGAATTAATGATCTTGAATTTATGAAGAGATTGATTGAAGGAATTGGTCATAAGAGATAAGCATGATGCTTGAAAGGTTATTTGTTAAGTTGACATATATGAAAGTGTTAAGTGTACTAAGATGATTGTTAAGTGAATTGTTATTAAGGTAATGATATTGTGTTAACCTTAGAAAGGTATTAACATGATTGTAATGTGTTTTCATGTGGGCCTATAAAGGCTATGCGTACAAGACTTTTAAAGTCAACATGTAATGTGCAAGTGATGAGTGCACTTTTATGTGCAACTTTAAGTGTATGTGAATGTTATATGTGTATAGGGCAGTTATGGGATAGGATAGCATCATGATTAAATAAATACTAAGTATTGAATTAAATATTATGTTAGAGCTCGAGGAGTATTAAAGGTTCAAAAGGGCTATGTGTATTAGGAGCGAAGGAACTATAAGGTGAGTAAAAATTGTATTCATACTACAAGTGTGAGTAAACATTATGTTTCAAGTTACAAATGCAAGCTATTATGTTTTGTAAACCTATGATATCTTGAAACCCAAGTTTTTTTTTTATTTTAATGATTTCTTTATAAGCTTGGGTTGCTAAAGGACAATTGGTTCAAAACCATTTTTGATTATCCAGTGATAATACCTTTGCAATTATTGCCCTAACTTATATTTTTTTTGGAACTACACTGTTGTTCATCTTTTGTTAAAAAAGCTAAACTCCTATTGTTATTATGTTACATGTGATTGTATCCTTCAATGCTACTGTTAGCTTCATATGTTATAAATTATGTTATGAGTTATGTGTGAACATAGCAGCAGCCTTCACTTTACATGTTATGAGTTATGTGTGGATAAGGCAACAACCTTCACTATATATTATGTTACAAGTGGACAAGGCAGCATCCTTCACTCTATATTATATTACGAGTGGACAAGGCAACAACCTTCACTCTATATTATGTTACGAGCGAACAAGGCAGCAGCCTCTACTCTATATTATGTTACAAGTGAACAAGGCAGTAGCTTTCACTCTATATTATGTTATGAGTAGACGAGGCAGCAGCCTCCACTCTATGTGTGTTATGAGTTATAAGTTGCACTACAAGAAATTTCACAAAAGCTGACGCTAAAAAATGTCATATAAACTTCAATTATCATCACAAAAAAACTTTGGTGATGAAATTTTATTGTCATAGAGACCGTCATTGTATGTGCGTGGCAAAAAGTGTAATTGACAAATGTTGTTATTGTCACCAAATATTCTACCTATAGTGACACTAAGTGTCATTGTCATTGTAATTCAATACTTTTTGTGATGTTGAACTCGTGACAATTGGTATGAAAATTTTGTAATCTTATATATATTTCATAATTAAAAATTATTATATTCAATGACGAAATGACTTTTTCACCACCAGAACTCTCTATTTTAGTGACAAAATATAACATTAGACTGAATTTATCCATTTTTTTTACGTAAATCTTTGTCATGTTTAAGTTAATTTTTGTCACCTAAGTTTATTTATAATCACAAAAAAAAAATCATTTAAATGACCATAAATGTGCATCCCAAAATAACAATTCAATATGACTATGATACAATCGTCATTAAATGGTTAAGTACTATGAAGAAATTATTTGTTGTAAAATAATTACTTTTAGTTACAAATTTTTTATTGTTGCTGATTTTATATATACGATAACAATTCTTTTTTGTCATGATAAAGCAATTATTAGTGATGAATTTATTTTGTCAATAAATACTTATATATGGTGACAAAGTAATTTGTCATGGAAATAGAGATTATTAATGACAAAATATTTCATGGTCATTAAATAAAGTGGTACAATGACAAAATTATTCATCTCTATAGTAACAAAGTGCTCATTGTCACTAAACGTTGTATTTGTGACAAAAAATATCTGTCAAAAAATAACTTTACATATAATGACAAATTTTGTAGTCATCATTTCAATAATTGTTGATAGTTGTATTTCTCAATAATTAATTTAATTAGATATTTTCTATCAAACATAATAAATATATTACATCACTTTTTACAATAAGTAGTGACAAATTTATTATCATATAAATTTAGATTGGAATACTAATTATATCATATTAGAAAAAGAAAAACAACCTACATTTATTTAAAATTGAAAATACTAGATCCAAATATTCAACATAAAAATATATAATGCAAATATAATAAAATATCCAGTAATTGCCTAGATAATATAAAGTTCAAAATATATAAATCCAAGAAGATAAAATGCCCATAAATAGTTCCTAAAAGTTTACTAAATCAAAAGTTTAAACTTGTCATTGTTCTTTTGCATAACCTTCATCTGTCATTCTTGATCTTCCTCATATTCTAAGAAATTCCTACGAATTTATCAAAAGCATATAAGCCTATTATTTTACATACATGAGAAACAAATGTTTCCTTATTGTATAATTCTAAATTTGAAATATTGTATGAGCCTAATTTTTCATGGTAGTAGTACTCTAGGACGTTAATGCTATTCTTCCCATTCAATTATACTTTTATTAAAATACTTTTATTAAAATACTTATAATTAATCATTTCAAACAAATTTATCTTTGTTAATTATTACTACCTACTGCTAATGTATTTTAGGTCATAGGTAAATGGCATAAAACAAGAGTCAAAAGTGATAAAATTGCACCTTTGAAATTGGTATTCTATTCCAAAAAGCAATTATACCCTTTAATCTTTAAAATCCTATATGTCTCTATCTAATTATCCAACAAAGAAGTATTTTAATATATATATATATTCTGATCAGCCTCAATAAATGATATATAAAAGCTAGATTTAAAGCCTTGTAGTGGCAATTTCCAACCTTTTTGTCTTATTATCATTTTTTTCTCAAAAAACTTAAATTGTCCAACTCTAATCCAACAAACTAACATAAATAATTCATTAATACTTCTACTAAATTAAAAAGCAATGCAACACATAAATAAAGTCACAACCATGTAACTTAAATATTTACAGTAACTAAACAAAGCAAAACACAACACAAACAACTCATAAACACTAAAAAATGAATCATGTCACAAAATGCATGACCCTTTTGCATCATTGCTATCCAATATAAATGCAAGTAGTCAACCATCCATATGCTTGTTTCATCATACTATGCAATCAAATTATCTAAATGTGTTTAGAACTTACATCAAATTTTCTAGCCTAGAGTTTCATTCCATTAACTGCCATAATTGCCATAAGCTTGTTGATGCTTTCACCTTGTTGACCCAACTGATCCTTCAAACTAGTTACTTCAGACTGAAGCTCACTAACTTAGGATTTCTACATTTGTAGCTTTTGTTGGGTTTCTTGAAGTACCTTTTGAAGCTTTTGGGTAGCCACATCATTGGATTCAGTATGTCTGCTTGGAGCTTTTGGACCATACTTGAGGCCTTTTATGTAACCAGAACCATGGCCAAGGACTTCAAGAACTATCTCATCTGATGTCATCTCGTTTCCTGCTTCATTATACTAATCATCTTGTTTTTTTTTATTAAATACTATTTTGACATAAGCATGCAATATGAAACTATCAATATCACTGACAATTGATGTAAAAAAAAAAAAAAAGAGTATCAATACAATTAATAGAATTTGTTTACTATATAAGATTTGTGAGTAAATTACCCAATTTTCTTCTGCAGCTTTAGATGACCAATCCTTTTTATTTGAATAATGTGTGTGTTTATACAACTTAATCCTATCACAAGGTTCCCCATTAAGCTCCTTTTGAGACTTAAAAAAAAAAAAAACCAAAAAGCAAAGGGGTTAAAAAACACAAGTAGAAGTAGTAGCATCATTTCAAATTAAATATTTTGGGTATACATTAGTAAACACTTACAATTTCATATTGCCGGATAGTAAATCGCTTTCTACCTAAAATATGTGGAGCTTTTAACCTCTTCCTATTTCCACCATTTACAAAACTTATGTGTTGAAAAAAAGAACACAATGACATTTTCACTTAAGTTATAAATCCATACTCTTAAACCAATGGGTTTGTAACATTTAGACATAATATTAAAAAATTAGAAATGATTACCTTGAATTTAGGTGTTGCCCAATAATCACACAAGGCTTCTTAATTTTTCTTATTATGACAAAAAGATGGCATGTTATTCTTAGCCTCTTCCAAAGTACCAAACTTTTTATAGTGCATGTGCAACTTGTAGCACTTCTATCAAGTATTACCTTTCAGCCTCTCAATTAAATAGCCTCTCACACCCGGATCATCCATATTAACATTCATATGAATCTGCATATGATATAAGTAATTGTTAGAATGTAAGAAAGCTAAAGTGAAAAGAGGCAAAACAAAGGGCTTATCATTTTCATATGTACATTTATATGATCAAAGGCTGGATCTAAACTTTTTTCTTATCCACGTCTTTCCACTTTTTGGGCACTAGAAGGACATCTCAAGTTACTACACCAATTTCACTTGAAAGCTTAGCCAATTCCTCCTAATCTATAGGCCTTCCAATCAATGGATCCACAGTAATCTTCATCTTACTTCCAGTAGCAATAAATGCCTTTATAAGGCCCTTACCTATTGTTAGGCCATGATCCCTTTTCCAAGTCCCAAATCCTATAAGTAATTAAATGATTAGGACAAGATCTTTTCATACATAGCAAATGATTAGTAATAGTCACTCAAGAACATAATAACCCGCCACATGACTTGATTCAGTTGATGGAATTTCAGAATTTTCAATTGATGGGACTTCAGGACTTTGAGTTGATGGAACTTCAGCAATTTGAGATGATGGAACTTTAGGATTTTGAGTTAATGGAACTAAAGGATTTTGGTTTATAGTGTCACTTCTCAAGGTCCAAATTGTAATGCCATGCTCATTACCTCTAGAAGAGCCATTTGGTGGTGCATCATTTTTTGCATTTGATCTCCCATTATCAGTTCCAAAATTTGCTCAATCAAATAGACCTCTAGTACCACTATAAGTTACTGAATTAGATATAGTGTGCTTGGAAGAATGATCAGTGAGACATTGTGCTATTCTATTTGGGCTGATAAATTTCGCTTTCTTTTTTTGATTCCAGGAGCCATTTTTCAATCCTGCATTAAAACAAATAGACCATTATATTCAAGTTATTACAATTGGATTAATAGTGATGACTATGATAAAATAGATTCATATTCCTCAACTGAAATTCATGTTAATGATAAGTTACAAACTAAAAGTTATAGTCAAACTAAAACTGAAATATTGAATCCTTTAAATTTGAAAACTAAAATTTAGATGAAGATAAAAAATTTCCTTTTCCTCTTTCCCCCATGATCACCTAAAAATGCAAATTTTAACAAGTAAAAATAGCCCTACTCCAAGAATTAAGGCTTATGAAAGTTAAGTTTATGACACATAAATAGCATATTTCTTAAGACAAGTGTTTGATTAGAAAAATAAGTCATTGCTAATCTATTTTTTAAATGATGAGAGAAAAGAAAATGTATTCTATATCATGTGAATAGGCATGTGTTTGCTTCCATAAAAGTTATTCTATCTGCCAACAATAGCCTTAACAACCAAACAAATAGCAAAATTATATAAAATAAATCACAGAACACTGTTGCAAACACTGAATCAAACAACACAGTAGAACCAATAACAATATTTCCTTACCTAACAAACAATCATCAAAAGCAAATAATATATTAATATATTTACATTCAATACTCGTATTAGAGGTATGAAATAAGATCTAACATATATCATACTGAATCAAATTGACTTTTCATATGGAGGAATAGAAATAAGAAGACCCAAATAAAAAAAAAGATAAATTTAATATAGTAGCATTAGAAAGTGAAGGAAGGAGACAAAATAAAATTACCTGGAGCAATCTTTCCTGTAGTTTTTTGATAAGATGAATGGGGATAAAAAAATAGGCAAAGGGGAGATATTTTATGATATATTAACCTAATTTTTCTATAATAAAAGAGAGAAAATGAGAGAGGGAGAATTAGAGAGGGTTAAGGCACTATTCATCTACCTCAATTGAAAGTTGACTGCCAAATAAAAATTTCTTAAATAACCCGACAATATCTTTTCTTCATTTGGTCTTGCACCTTTATTTTCGCTAAGGTAAATAATAGAAGATTCTCTATATTTAAAATAAAAAAAAAACCCTAGACAAAAAATTAATATTGCTTAACTTTAAAAAAATTTTCCAAACATGCCCAATATTCAATATATAAATGTGTAATGAAATCACCAAGGGCTTTGATTTTGAATAGGAGAAACAAGACCTTAGAGGATACTCCATATTCTTCAATTTTTTTTAGAATTGATTGCTAGTTAGCTCTCTTAGGCTTCTTAAAACTCATTCAAGAACTCAAAATATCTGATAAACTGGCATTTAGTGCTTGGTATGAGGAACAAACTATCTGCCTCATAAGTGCCTCACCAATTTAATCACTAATCAACTTTGGAAACTCCTGAATGCTTACAATTAGAACAATAGTACTATATAATTTAGAAATTAAGATTTATGTGGCTTAGGTTAAAGTTTGGGATTTTTAAATTGTGTGCTAGTCATGTTTAATTAGGATACTATAGAAATGCTTGAGTAGAAAGAAGAGGTAATAGTGTTGTAATTGAGTTTAAAGCTTTAGAAATAAATGATGAATAAAGGAATTTGAATCTTGGTTTTTAGTAGAATAAGAAATGGTACCTTTATCAAAAACTTAGAAAAAATGGGTTTTGAAGTAAAGCTAACCTTTAAGGAATTTAACGAATAAAAGATGACTAATTTTGGTAGTTGTCTTGACTTTCATGTAAGCTTAGTTTTATTATGAAATTTGAAGAAATGAAAAAAGGGGAAGATGGAAGGATATGAAGAACAGACCAAGTAAAGAACAAGAATCAATGTTCAGCTGCTAGAGTAGGACTCTTTACACAGTGTGCTATCTTCGTGCCATTATATATATATATATATATATATATATATATATATATATATATATATATATATATATATATATATATATATATATATATTATAAAATGTCTATCAATAGGTTTAAGTAAATAATACATCTCGTGTGAATTATTTTTTAGAAGTGAAAAAAGAATATATTTACCATAGTAGGAAAGAAAATATTAATGTGTATTTCCTATATGCATGACTATTATTGATGGTGTAATCTCTATAGTTTGCAAGAAAGAAAATAAAACAATAAAAAAAGAATCATTTTTAAGATAATGATTTTTTTTTCTTTTTTCGCTGTACCTTTTAATATTATCTACATCATTTTTTATATCTTATATTATAATTATGAAAAAATATTTATTATAAATAAATAATTTATTCAAATATTCATCTTTTCCTTATATTGATCTTTCCGTTTGTTGTATGTTTTAGTTTGCATTTAATCATATTAAAACAATATATTTATTTATACTAACATGTATGATGTATATGAACATTAAAAAAAAAAAAAAATGAAGAGAACTTATATTAAACTACAAAAGTCAACTGATCTAAGTTGGGAAATTGAATGTCTTGGGGAACAGATTCCCACCAAGTGTAAAGTCAAGTTACAACCCAAAGTCTTTTTCAGCCAAAACATAAGCAACTGCACCAGCAAAGAACACCTTCTATACATGTTAGTTGCTATACCATATCAATTCAATCATTAATTGAATAGGTAGCTATCTTGGAATCCAACCATACTTCAAAAGGACTAAAATTAAGATGAATAATCATTTCAGACCCATCTCTAATAGATAGACTTGTCCAATATCTGCTGAAAACCAACCTGTATCGCAAATCATTTTACCAGCAACAACCATCACTTAATTTCGAGCAATAATACCAATGCCAAGTTTACCAAACTAAGAGTTGATAGCAGTGTCGACATAGCTTTCTCACACTCTCTGATCAGGTATGCTAAAATTAAAAATAATTTGCTAAGCTCTTAAGCAATTAAATATAGACTAGTTGCTTATTTAACTTATAATCAAGCAATCAACCAGAAAAGTGTATTTGGAATTGAATGTCTTTACTATAGCCTTACATGACTAATTGAGTTACTCAATATAACAAACAAAACAATAACATCAACAGCAATCATAATTAATTTAACACATAAACAGTTTAAAGAAGATAACAATACTCACTATATATGACATGGTGATTAATCTCCCCAAAATTCATGGACATAAACTCTATTGCTTATAAGGTTATTGAGCTATTAACAACAAAAATAGATGCAAATCATCATCAAAAGTAGTAAGCATCAAAACAGCAAGGCAATAAATAAAGTTTTGAAGAATGAAAAGAAGAAAAAGCGTAACTGAAGTAGAACTTCTGATTGATAAAGTTTAGTTCCTCATACCAAAGTAGAACAAATTTCTAATTTTGAATATGCTGTCATCAAGTTTCCTAATCATCATCATCACTTTCATTATCATAATCACTATTTCTTTGAGAATCTTCCTCACTATTATAATAATCGAACAAAGTGTCATCTATATCATCTTCATCGACATCCTTTAAGTTCTCTTCTTCAACAACTTCAGGTAGTTTTGAAATTAATGACTCCTCGATGTCCTCACGATCTATGTCTTCTTTATTCAGTGATTGTATTTCATTAAGACCAACTTCAAATGCATCATCAACATCATTCTCTTAATATACTCCCTCTTCCACTAAGGAAAAGTCATCAACATCCATTACTTCATCCTTCATCTCATCAACATCATATATATGCCTATGTTGGAATGGTTGCACTACTCGCCAATGACCTCCTAATTTAGGATCATTGATGTAGAAAAATTATCTTGCTTGATTAGCTAGTATGAAAGAATCATTCTCATATTTACTCTAACACTCGTGATATTTCCTTCCTTTTGTATCGCTGATTTTTTTCTCCCAAGATCAAACCATTCACATTTGAAAATAGTAACATGTCTATCTTTCATATAATCTAGCAGAATTATATCAGCTAGAACCCTATAAAAATCTATAGTCTCTTCGCTATGGTTCCCTTCCACTAAATCCCACTATTTTGACTTCTACGACGACTATCACAATCTTTAGTTAGAAACCTTACTTCATTCATAATGCACCCAGTGTACTTTCTTACACACCTATGTGGTGCGCATGCAAGTGAATATAGAGACTCGTTTGCCATAGATTGTTCTTTATGATATAATTGGGTCAACTAAAGTAAGATTAAAAAAAACTCAGTAATAAGATGATAAGGTGTTTTGCAACTGTAAATAACATTCATATATCTAGTTATCTTACATGCTCTTTGAACCATGTAGGAAATTGTTCTTTGTGTTGTTGATCTATATTATCACAACTACCCAAGAGAAGCTCCTCCTTATGTCTCTTGTAATATTCAATATCAATATGAATTTCAAATGTATTAAGTACCGATATGCTGTTTTAATATAGTTTCAAATATAATTATATACTCACTCAAAATATGGTTCAACCTCTTCAAAGTTTTGGAAGACAAACCATTGTGTCACATTAAACTCTTCCTTGGATAGCTCAACAAATTTTGTTGCTCCAAAAGGGAGACATTTTTTTGAGAAGATTAATAAACTATCATCAATTCCTATATCATTATTTCTCTCATCGTGATTAAATCTAGTTTCAATTCCTTGTAAGTACATCGAGCAAAAAGTTAAACTCTCTTTTGTAATGTATGCTTTTGCAATTGAACCTTCTTGATGAGCTTTATTATGCACACACTACTTTAAGTCACATAATGATCTACATAAACATAAACAACAATGTTACTAATTATGACTTGGATGTAAGTATTTAAAAAGAGAATTTGAGTTTTCTATTACCTTTCGATTAGATACATCCATCTAAATTGAACTGGCCACCAATCAATGCCTCACTTGGTAAATGAATAGGCAAATGAACCATGATGTCAAAAAAAGCAGGAGGATATATCTTTTCAAGTATACACAAAAGCAAGCAAACATCTTCTCTGATTTTTTCCAATTCAGATCTCTCCAACTTCTTACAACACAAACATTGAAAAAATTGACCCAACTCAGCCAGTACATTGGATACTTCCTTGTTTAAGGATCCATGAATACCAACAGGAAGTAATCATTGTAAGAGTACATAGCAGTCATGACTTTTCATTCCAGATGTCTTATGATCGCTCAAAGTAATGCAACGAGACATATTAGAAGCATACCCATCAAGAAATTTAATAGATTTTGAAAACTCACAAAAATCTTGCCTTTCTTTCTTTGTCATGACATAACATGTAGCAAGCTTCATGTATTTTCCATCACTCCTCTTAATTAAGTGCAACTCCCTATGAATGTTCATGTCCTTCAAATCTTGTCTTACCTTAATAGTATCTTTTGTTTTGCCATCTATACTCATCAAGGTTCCTAATATACTATCACAAATATTCTTTTCAATATTCATTACATCTAAATTGTGCCTTAACTTCAACTTACTCTAGTAAGATAAAAAAAAATGATACATTTAGTCCAATTCAAATCCTCAGGCTTGCACTTTCTCTTTCTATTACCATGCTTTCCTGGTGTCAAATCTTCTAGTCTCTCCAACTACGTTAACACATCCTCTTTAGTTAATTCTTTAGGTGCCTCAACATCTTCTCTTTTACCATTGAATTTCCTACTTCTTCTCCAAGGATGAACTTTTGGTAAAAAGCAATGGTGACCCATATAACACACTTTGTTTTACAAACCTTGAGAATATGTTCGGTCATTACAAATTGGACAAGCCATGTACCCTTTAGTACTCCATCCAGACAAATCACCATATGCAGGAAAGTCATTTATTGTCCACAAAACAGCAGCATGCATTTGAAAATTCTTTTTAGTAGAAACATTAAAGATTTCTACACCTTGAACCCATAATTCTTTTAACTCTTTAATTAATGGTTGTAAGTAGACATCAATATCCTTTCCTGGTGAATTTTTCCCCAAAATTAGTAAAGACAACATAAAGAATTATTCTTTCATGCAATCCTAAAGGGGAAGATTTAATGGGTTAGAAGTATAGGCCATATGCTATAAGTGGTGCTTAAGTTTCCAAATGGATTAAAACCATCTATAGCTAGAGCTAGTCTAACATTTCTAGGATCATTTGAGAACCAAGGAAACTCACTATCAAAGTCTTTCCATGCTACAAAATCAGTTGGATGTCTCATATAATCATCATTAATGCATTTTTCTTTATGCCACACCATCTTTTTAGATGTTTTTTGAGACATGAAAAGGCATTGAAGCCTAGGTCTTAGTGGAAAGTACCTTGATATCTTTTGTGGTATCTTCTTCCCTACACCATCATTCACTTTCCATCGGAAAGTCCTACAAGTAGGGCAAGTCTCTAAGTTCTGATTCTCCTTCCAAAATAAGGCACAGTCATACTTACAAGCATGGATATATTCATATCCCAGTCCCAAATCCCGTAAATTTTTTTTAGCTTCATAATAAGAACTCGAAAGTGTGTTTCCATTAGGATAAGATAACTTTATCAACCTTAACATCATATTTATAAGTTTATTACTCGCCCTACAATACACTTTTAGGTGGAGCAACTATATGATAAAAGATATCCTTTAAATCTTTTTACATCCTGGGTATAATTCTGTTTAAGCAGCCATCATTAGTGCCTCAAGATATTTTGGAACACTGCCAATGTTGGTGTTATTGCCAGCTAACATATTATTAGTATCAACTTGATAGTATTGCTGACCAAGGTCAAATAACATGTCATTAACACCATTATATTCTTCATCATCTTCTTCATACAAATCACTACCACTTCTATCACCCTCATTAGTATGTGAGTTCTCTTGATTATTTGAACTTAATGGTTTACTATGATAAAACCATGTAGTGTACCCTGGATCTATCCCTCGCTCCAAAAATATGATCTTTAACTGTTTTTAGATCTGGAATTACTAAGTTCAAATAGCCTACACATGGGCATCGAATGTTGTACTTTTTACCTATATGAGTTTTAACAAATTTCATAAAAGTGTTTACCCCATCTATATAAGCCTTAGACCATTTAATTGCATGTATCCAACTCTTATCCATTTTGTATTTGACCTAATATAAAATATTCAAAATATCAAGCAATAGTCAATAACTAATTTGCATAACTAGATTCAAACATGAAAAAAAAAAAAAATCTAACTTGAAAACCCGCAAAGCATACTTTATTATCTATCTACTAACAATAGCCTTAATAACTAAACTCATAATAACAAAAATTATCCAATACTATAATTACCAAAAAAAAAAGGAACCTGAAACTGAATATTCCCAATTTAAAAGTTTACCTTGTTCCTAAAATTTGAATGACAACATAAAACAGGACAAAACTTCATTCAACATTTGTGACCAGCTACATAAATAAAAATATATAGTGAGATAACATAGCAAAAATAGGAAAAAATCCAAGAGAATGAAAAAGAAAAATTGTTACTTTGGGGGTAAAAATACCTTGGCTTGAACTTGATTCTTACTTGTTCTTGATGTCTTTAAAATGGGAAAAAGACTAAATCTATAATCACTGCTATCTATGATATAGAAATGAAAGCTTTTTCATTAGCTATAACCCAAAAGGTCAAAAGTAAGTTGGACAAATAAGCATGAGCAACGAGGAGAACATGAACTAGTCTTGTCAGCAGTTAAATATTTCATAGCACTATTTAAACTAAACTTCACCTCTATGTTCATGGGTAAGACAAATCAATATGTTCTGCTCTATATTCATTTATTCATTTTTTTAAAGAAATTCTTAGTAATATCATATTACTTTTGAACATCCTCTAGTACTAAACTTAGTGCTTTTTAAAAAAATATATATGTATCACGGCCTCTTATATTAACTATAAGGTGTCATGCCTTTCTTGATGTTTCTTCTTTTTTGTCTTCTAAGAAATTAAAAAATCATGTCCAATTAATGTTGCCTCTTAAATCAACCTAGCTTCTTGTTCAACTCACTTACTCTTACAAATGGAAAGAATTCATATGCACAAGTTGAAAGCTTTCAAGAATTGAACCACTTCTCTAAGTTTTAAGAAAAAAAAATGATCCAATTCAAATCAGTATGCTATTTAGGTATGTTAAATAATATTAATAATCAAGTTTTGGTTCAATATTTGCATCATCGAAGATGACTATATAGTTAAAAATATTGAAGAAAGGGTAACATATATTGATTTTATAACGCATAACTTAATTTTTGATTATATACATCTTATATCATTTTCAAGACTATACTATAGTTTTCTCTATAATATTTACAAAAGAGATTTACTAAAAAATTGAAAGCTTATTTAATTAACTGATCCATCAAATGCCCAAATTTCATAAGATTCAACTAACCTATCAGTATGCTTTCCCAGACACTAAATGTAAAACCATCTTTAGGAGGATACAAAAAGGCTTTAATCATCACCTGAACTTGTCAAAGAAAACATGAGATCAATAGTGTGGTACAAGCTGCCTATTCAAGTAAACCCACAACAAATTGAATGTGATGACTGACAATGAACTCAAATTAGATACTTTTGATGTTTTTAATCATGATTTCAAACTCAATTTGATAAAGAATGCGATCAAAGGCAGCAGCTTCAAACAAAACTTGTAATGCAGTAACCTCCTCTCTTTCTCTTTCTCTCTCTACATGGAACACACAAATTAGAAATGCCAAAACAAAAGTAACACAAAAATTGAATATAAGATGTAAGAGTGACGTTTGCTATGAAAATTTGGGAGGCTTGGTGGTGGTTTGACAGTGGGCAGAGGTGGCAAGAGAGAGTTTGATGAAGAAAACAAAGGGAGATGAGAGAGACAAAGAAGAGTGTGAGTTGGCTTTATTTTTAGACAACTGTAAGATAAAGCTATTAATTAAAAACTAGGCCCGCTTCCTATTCATTTTTTTTAAATAACTAAAAGTCAAATTTAATTAAACCATTAATTAAATTTTTTTGGGTGTTATTTAGTTTATGTAATATATTAAAACTAGATTTAGGGCTACGTTTTAGATGGTTTGTGTTAATTTAATAGGAATTTAAAATATATTAGAACTCTTAAATTAACATTAATAATAATAATTTAAAATTAAAAAATTAAAATACTGATAGTTTTTGTATTGTTAGACTCTCTGTAAACCATCTATTTACCTCTCCTTTATTATATATATTAGTAATAATACTTGCATGTTACACAGTTTAATTTATTATTAATTTTTAATAACATACTATCAATATTTTGATATTAAAATTTTTATTAATATTATTTTTTTAATAACATTTCATCCATTAATATTTTAATATTACAAATTCTAATAATAATACAATCATGTCTTTTAAAATTTTTTACACTATAATATATTACAAAAAAAAAAAAGATTATAAAAGAATACAAATAGTATTTGAATGGAATTACAAATCTCTTTACTTTAGAAGAAGAGTTTGTATGAGAAATTGGCAAGTTTATTATTTAGGTACATGGACAATTGGACATATTAAATGTGGCTCTGCAAACTTTAACATGCAAATTCAACATATTTCTACAAAAGCTACCATTGTGCTTATTGTTTAGCTATAATGGAATTTGCATTTCTAGACTTATTATGTCATAAAAATTTAATATTAGTGACAATAAATAATGTCATAAATTCCTATTATTTTGTCCTTAAAAAACTTCCCTCCAAAGCTTTTGATACAATATTTTTCGTCCAAATAAACTTGTGACACATTAGTATCAATTGTCCCTAAAGGTAAACTTTGGTGATGAAATAATAGTGTCACTAATTTGGATGAGTAATTAATGATGATTGTGTGATGTCACCATTAAAAGAAAAATATTATGACCCAAAATATCATCATTAATTATCGTCAATTCGTCAAGAAAGATTTCCCTCCAAAATTGTTTTGTGGAAAAGGCTACCTCCAAAAGTGTATGTGATGAATTTCTTTTTATTGTCATGAAATATGCTAATTAGTGATGACAAAAATGTGTTACCATGACAAAAGCAGAAGTCTTCACAAATGGAAATGATATAGTGATGATTATGAAATTCATGACCATTAATCAACAAATTGTGATGAAATTATCTGCATGGCAAAACAATTCGTCACAAAATGTGTTATTTCTTCTAGTGTTGATTTCTATAAACCTTGTTAAATTGTAAACCTTAATTCATGAATTAAAAATCATGAACTATGTGTAGAAGCTATGAGTTTCCTTTTTAAAGGAATATATGTTAATGTATGTGCTTTATCATTTACTCATTGAGATCATCTATCTCACCCCTTTTTCCTTGTGTGGTTCCAGGTGAGCAACTGTGAGGAGGCAAGGTGATGGCTCAAGCATTCTACTTCGCTTGGGAATTCCTTGTCAAAGTCATTAATAATACCATGATATGAAGTGTTGTCATTAGATGGTTCGGGAATATTTATTTTTGATGTTTATTTTGAGATATTATTTATTAAGGTTTTCGAGTGAATTATGAATAATATTTCCTTATGGATTATATGTGAAGTGTCTAATTACTGTCTTTCACAATTAAGGTTTTCATATAATGTTTTAAATGAGTTATTGTATAAGGTTTGGTACGATCCTAGGCATGATCTGTATATGTGTAAGTGGGTTCTATTGGCATGGGTAACCTTATGTCTCCCTGTGTTCTAGGACTATCATATCTCTAAAGTTGGGATGTGACAGGGTGACCTTATGTCTCCCTATGTTCTAATACCATCATGTCTCTAAAAAATGAGATGTGACAAATCCCTTTCAGTGGATTAGACCGATGCTCAGGCGAGGCCTCATAGACATTAGTTTAAATTTATCATAACTTGTTAAACTTTTATCTTGTTCATTGTAGTACTAACTTATTAATTTTATGGTCAAGACACACTATACATATACTTATTACTAATTTTAACATTTTCCCTTAGTTGTTCTCCAAATGGCCAAATATATTCACTTAAGAAAAGATAATTCCTTTTCTCCTAATTTCCCATTTCAACTTCATATTACATACTAAAATCAATTTAAATAATTTCAATATTCAATGGGATTTATTCCACTTTCACCCTCCAATTCCATAAATGAATCCAATTCTATTAAATTTGGGAAAAATTATTTCTATCAATTGTTAATTTTACAAATCATATTACACCATTCTTAAGCTTAATTGCCCTTCAATTTCATAAATTCAAGTTCAATTCCCAAAATCCCTAAATTGGTCCATAAATCCTAGAATTTAGGGAGAACCATTAATTTCCCATCCAAACTACTGAATTGGTCATAGATTCATCAAATTTAAACTTAAACAATCAATACTCATTAATCAATTGAAATTAAATCACATTAGTTCACAAAACTCTAACTTTGGCATATTATGGTGATTTGGGAAAAACTTATAATTTCTTAACTCAAGTTTTGAAACAAGCTTCTATATTTCAATTTGACACTTCCAAACTATCATTCTTTATCCTAAATAACCTTAGATAACATCAAATAAATTTTAGAACAATCCTTTATACCAAATCAAAGAGAGGCCGAGAGCTAGCTAAAGGGTGCTCTTTATGTACTCTTTGTTTCCCTTATTCATCTTCATTTAATGACTTCAAGTTTTAAGCCCAAAATTCATATTTAATCAAAGGACATACAAAATAAACATTTCCTTATTTTATCTTCATTTGTTCATTTCATATAGATGAAAGAAAGAGGGAGTGTTGTAACTATAACACCAAACCCATGTTTAAAATAAAGAAAGGAAAAGTTGAGCATTATTTCTTACCATGGAAAGCCTTGATTTGGATTGTTAGGGTAGTGGATGAATTTTGGATAGTGCTTTTCTCTCTTGGTTGCCCAAATTTGATTCAAGATTTTCTTTCAAAAACCTTTAGGAAGTTAAGGTTTCTCTTTGATTTGTTTTGGACTAAACTCATTTTCAATTTGCAAGCTTTTGTTCTTTCACAAAGAACAAAGAAAAGAATTGAAGATCAAAAGAAAAATTGAAGAAACTCTTTCTTCGTCTTTTCTTCCTCTTTCTCAACTTCTCTCTAACAACATCAAAAATGGAAAAAATGATGTTCACTCTTATTAGCAAAAAAAAAAATTAACATAAACTATTTTATGTACATCTTTCTTGAGACTTAACTCTTAAGTCTTCATAAAGACTTAAATGCCCTTTTAGCTCATCCTTTGGTGAAGGGGCAAAGGTGGACTTTGCTTTTTAAATGGTAAAATGACCATTTTATCCTTTAAGGGAAAAATAGATATTTCCATTAGCTAAAAGATGTAATTATAATTTTAACCTTAGTAGAAAATTCTCTAACCCCTAAACCCATCACATGGGCTTATGAATTGTGAATTTACTCTAACCTATGAATTGCCTTTTCTCCATATCACATATAGGCTTAGGCTACATCTCATGGATTAAGTATTTTCACTAAGCTTAAAATTAAGTCTTTCATTTAGTTCAAATCAATTTTCAATTTAATCTTTCTCATTTGCATCACATACAAATTAATATTTAATGAAATAGAAAACTTTTTAGATTTCACATCGGCACATAATAAGGTCCTTGTAAATTTAATTATATGTTTAATCATTTTACCATTAATCAATTAATTAAACACTTTAATTAATTATTATGGTAACCTTTTATACTTGAAATATGATCACTATTAGGTGTGTGACTTTCTAGGTTCATGTCTAATTAACAATGGGAATGAAAAAACATTTTTCTCTACTAATGTGAAATTGTAATAACCCACAACTGCCTTAGAAATTTTTGTAACAATTTGCTTGACTTAGAACCATTAAGGCTAAGTATGTACTTTTATGGAAATTTATGTGCTATGTGATCGATGAGTATATGGCATGTTAAATTAATTTTAATATGCATAATATGGGTTATTATTGTGAAATAAATAATTTATAGGAAGTGCATTAGCATAAAATAAAGTATTTTTCATAAAATGAATATTCATGCAAAAAGGCGATTTTTAAAGCATAAAATAATTTTATAAGTATTTTAAAATAATTTTTTAAATAAAAGTTTTAGGGAAAATTTTAAAGAGAATAATAAGAAAAATATTTTTATTTTAATTACCCATAATCAGCCCCAAAAATAATTAAAATGTCCAAATACCCAAAAGCCTACTACACCAAAACACTCATAATCTAGCTCATTAAGGGTAATCTTGGAAATTGCACAAAATCCTAGATATATTATGTGAATGTCGGCCAGCCGTTCATTCCACCAGCCACCATTCTATGATTTCATTATTTTAGCAGAAAAATTCTCTCAAAATTATTCTCTCTATTGAAATTCACAAAATACTTTCAAACTTTGCGATTTCGCAACCATTTCGTAAATTTTTCCTTTTCTTCCAATTTATTATTGGATTCTTATGAAACTAATCATAGGAAAATTATTTTAAACTGAATATTTACTAATTTTGATTAATAAATGTGGCCTAGGTGAATTCTTGAGAGATAAATCATTTTTTCTACTGAAAACACCAACCTCTCTATGCGATTTCTCCAAAGGTGAATCCTACAACTCAAAATTTCAGTTTTCATGCATAACACTACAAAAAGGAGGGGGGGGGTGATTCCTGCATTTTTTTTTCTAAATGGATTTTTGATATATTTAGATGAAAAATATTGAATTAAAATATATTTCTACATATTACTGTAATGACTGAAAAGTTTCTGAAAACAAGGAAATTCAAAGTTTTAGTCCTAGAACTTGAAAGTTGAAAATTTTCATGGTTTTACATTGATATGGTAGTTGATTTGTATGTATTCATGTTCTAAACTGATATTTGTTGTGATTGAATGAAAAATAATGATTTAAATCACATGTTTACATATTACTGTAATGACCGGAAAATATCGAAAATAAGAAAACTCATGGTTTTTCATCCTAAAACATAAAGTTGGAAATTTTAATGCATATGCATTTATATATGTGCCAGTTCCTACATATTTATGTTCTAAAATGATTTTGGTCATGATTGCATGAAAAATCTTAATTCAAACCATGTTTCTACATATTACTATAATAGACGGAAAGTGTGAAAAGTAAGAAAATTCAGGTTTTCTCTTTAATGGGGTATTCGGCCTACATTGGGATTCTTATGTCAATGTCTATAATTTTTATGCAATGTATTTTAATGATTATTGACATGTATGCATGAATGATAAATGGTAAAATTGCATGTTGGTTGAAGGAATGACTCTAGCCAAGGCTAGAGACAATTTCGTATACTTAAGGTATCTTAACCTTATGATGTGATTGCAATGTGAATATGATTTGGTAATATGGAAATAGGTTTTATGATTAATCAATAATGAATTTATGATCTTGAATTGATGAGGAGATTAATTGAATAAATTGGGCATAAGAGTTAGGCATGACATTTAAAAGACTATTGATAAGTTGACATGCATAGAAGTGTTAAATGTACTAAGATGATTATTAAAGTGAATTGATATCAAGATCATGCCATTGTCTTAACTTGAGAAAAGTATTAGTATGATTTATAATGTGTTTTCATATGAGCCTAGAAAGGCTAAATGGGCAAGACTTTTAAAGTCAATAAGTTATGTGCAAGTGATGAGTGCACATCTATGTGCAACTCTAAGTGTATGTAAATATTATATGTGCATGGGGTAGTTATGGGATAGGATAGCATGATGATTAAATATATACTAAGTATTGAATTAAATATGATGTTAGACCTTAAGGAGTTTTAAAGGTTCAAGGGCTACGAGTACTAGGAGCGAAGGAATCATAAGGTGAGTAAACATTATTTTTCAAGTAACAAGTGCAATCTATCATGTTTTGTAAATCTTTGATATCTTAAAACCTAAGTTCTTTTCTATTTTAATGATTTATTTATATGCTTGGATTGCCAAAGGAAAATTGATCCAAAATCATTTTTGATTATCCAATGATAATACCTTTGTGATTATTGCCCTAACTAATTTTTTCTAGAACTACATTGTTGTTCATCTTTTGTTAAATAAACTAAACTCTTATTGCTATTATGTTACATGTGATTGGATCCTTCAATGTTACTATTACCTTTATATGTTATGAATTATGTTATGAGTTATGTGTGAACATGGCAGTAGGCTTCACTTTACATGTTATGAGTTATGTGTGGACAAGATAGCAGCCTTCACTCTATATTATGTTATGAGTATACAAGGCAGCAGCTTTCACTCTATATTATGTTACGAGTGGACAAGGCAGTAGCCTTCACTCTATATTGTTACGAGCAGACAAGGCAGCAGCCTCCACTCTATATGTTATGAGTTATAAGCTAATTTCTGTAAACCTAGTTAAATCGCAAGCCATGAACTATGAATCATAAATTATAAACTATGAGTTATGAAACCTTCTAAGGGATATATGTTATTGTATAAGTCATATTGTTTACTCATTGAGATCATCTATCTCACTCCTTTTTTTTTTTCGTGTGGTTCCAAATGAGCATTACAAGGAGGCAAAGTGATCGCTCAAGCTACCTACTCCGCTTAGGAAATTCCCTTGTCAAAATTATAATAATACCATGCTATGATGAGTCCTTAGACACTCTGAGAGTTATTATGGGAATTTTATTTTAGAATATTATATTGGTGACATTATTTGAAGTCTTATTATTATTTTCTTATGGATTGTATTAAAATATATTTTTAGCTTTAGCAACTTAAGGTTTTCCTTTATAAAAGATTTTATTAAGTTAATTTTTGAGGTTCAGTATGATCCTAGGCAATTTTTGCATATGTATGAGTGGGTTCTAAGGGCATGGGTGGCCTTATATCTCTCCATGTTCTAGGATCGTCATGTCTTTGAAATTGGGATGTGACAAAGAAATCCCTACTTCACACTTAGTATCATAAGTCATGAGTAACAACTAGCATTCCATATCATGACTATCTAATTAGAAATCAACGTTTATAGTTGATAATTTTAAATATCACATGGATTATCGATTATAAATTATCATGCACTAGAATTCTTTCATTAAAGATCCCAATCTCAGCTAGGGTAATGGTTTATGTTAAACCCTAATGTGCCTTGATTCTATGTCCTTATCTCAGTTCTAATTCTTGATGAGATTAGATTCCTACTAGAAACTCTTTCTAGTGTAACTTACTATTTTGGTTAGAAATTTTAGTTATCAAGAATAACTAGATAGCATAGGATCTTTATCTCATTTACTTGATATAATGAATTCTATCTTGGTGATCACTTACCTCCATACATAATAAATTAGAACTATCACATGCCATATATCCGTATGTGAATAGTACATTTATGTAAGCAGTAATAAATCCTAACTATCTATGTATGAGATATAGTATCCCTCAAGTCAAAGGACTACATGCACTAATATGACCTAGATGATGAATAATTGAGAAATAGTAAAACTCCATGTTATTATTATCTAATGTCACAGTTTGACTATTCATCCTATGAATATCCACATGTTTGTATCAAAATCGTATGTCAAACAGCATGAGACTCACTGCCTCTATAATCATTTGTATCACATACTAATTTTAAAAAACAATTAGAGGTGATGGTCTTTCAGAATTAATGATGCCTTGTAACAACCCACACCTACCATAAGAGTTTTCTTGACCAATTGCTTGAATTTAGAGCTATTATGGCTAAATGTGTGATTTCATTAAAATTCATGTGTGATGTGATTTATGAGTATGGGGCATGTTAAATTAATTTTAATATGTCCAATATGAATTATTATTGTGAAATAAATAATTTATATTAAGTGCATAGCATGAAATAATTAATTCCATATAAATTGAATTTTCATACGCAAGGCGATTTTTAAGCAGAAAATGATTTTATGAGTATTTTTAAAATATTTTTAAATAAATGTTTTGGGGGAAATTTTAATAAAAATAATAAGAAAAATATTTTACTTTTAATTGCTTATAATCAGCTCCAAAATTAAATAAAAAGCCAAAATATCCAAAAGCCCATTACTCTAAAACACTCCTAACCTAGCTCATTAAGGGTAATCTTGGAAATTGCCCAAAACTCTACAAATAAATATCAAAAATTCAGCCAGCCCTTCATTCTAGCAGCCACCATCCTATTATTTCATTATTTTGGCATAAAATTCTTTCAAAATATTTATCTCTGTCGAAATTCACAAAGCACCTTCAACTTTATGATTACTTGACCATATTTGTAAGTTTTTATTTCCTTTCAATTTCTTATTTGATTTATATAAATAAATTATGAGAAAATTATTTTGAACTAAAAATTTACTTATTTTTACTGATAAAATTTGGCTTAGGTGATTTCTCGAGAGAAAAATCAATTTTTCTACTTAAAATACTAGCCTCTCTACGTGATTTTTCAAAAGGTGAATCCTACAACTCAAAATTGAAATTTTCATGCATAAACATTACCAAGAGGGAAATTTTTATATGGTTTTTTTATAAACTAATTTTTAATATGTTTAGATGAAAAATATTGAATTAAATCATATTTTTGCATATTACTGTAATGATTGAAAAGTTTCAGAAAACAAGGAAATTCAAGGTTTTGGTTCTAGAACTTAAAAGTTGGAAAATTCTATGATTATATATACATATGGTAGCTGATTTGTGCATGAAGGAATCCTAAATGGATATTTTTTTTGTTTGGATGAAAAATAATGATTTAAATAATGTGTTTACATATTACTGTAATAATCAGAAAACACTAGAAAGTTAGAAAACTCATGATTTTCACTCTAAATCCTAAACTTGGAATTTTCATGCATGAGAATTGTCCATGGCTGCCGATTGGTATGTATTAGTGTTCTAAAATGATAATTGTTGTGATAGAATGGAAAATAATGGTTTGAATCACCTAGTTACAAATTGCTATAATGATCAGAAAGTACCAAAAATAAGAAAACTCATGGAAATTTTCTTGCATATGGATTTATATATGTGCTGATTCCTATATATTTATGTTCTAAAATGATTTTTGTTTTGATTACATGAAAAATCTTTGTTTAAACCATGTTTCTACATATTACTGTAATAGATGGAAAGTGCGAGAAATAAGAAAATTCAGTTTTCTCTTTTAAAGGGCATTTGGCCTACATTGAATTTCTTATTGTAATGTTTATAATTTGTATGAGATGTATTTTATTGATTATTAACATATATATATGAATGATAAATGGTTAAATTGCAAGTTGGTTGAAAGAATGACTCTAAATAAGGCTATAGGTGATTTGGTATACTTAAGGTATCTTAACCTTATGTTGTGATTAATATGTGAATGTGATTGGATAATATGGAAGTAGGTTATATGATCACATGATAATCAATTAATGATCTTGAATTGATGAAGAGATTGATTGAATGAATTGGTCATAAGAGATAAGCATGATACTTGAAAGGTTATTTATTAAGTTGACATATATGGAAGTGTTAAGTGTACTAAGATGATTGTTAAAGTGAATTGATACTAAGTTAATGATATTGTCTTAACCTTAGAAAGGTATTGACATAAATTATAATGTGTTTCATATGGGCCTATAAAGGCTAAGTGTATAAGACTTTTAAAGTCAACATATTATATGCAAGTGATGAAGTGCACTTATATGTGCAACTTTACGTGTATGTGAATGTTGTATGTGCATAGGGTAGTTATGATGATTAAATAAATACTAAGTATTGAATTAAATATTATGTTAGAGCTTGAGGAGCTTTAGAGGTTCAAAAAGGCTATGTGTACTAGGAGCAAAGGAACCACAAGGTGAGTAAACATTATGTTATGTTACAAGTATGTGATATCATGTTATGTGAGCCTTTGAGATCTTTGAGACCCAAGTCCTTTCTATCCTAAATTATGATGATATGATTTCATTGTTAAGCTTGGGTTACCAAAGGATAATTAGTCTAAAAACCATTTTTGATTTTCCAATGATAATACCTTTGTGATTATTGGCCCTAACTTATATTCTTTCTAGAACTATACTATTCTTGTATATTTCATTCAAAAAGTTAAACTGCTTTTGCTATTGTGATACATGCTATTGTTGTCTGAATTGTTATTATTATACATGTGATTACCATTAGCTCTAGATATGGTATCTCTAATCTTTTATGCAAAAGTCCTCGTGCCGATGCGGGAAATCATCAAAACCTGTGCGCATGGTTTTAACTCAATGAATAGGTGTAGCATATCCACCTCAACTAGAAAGGGGCAGTTTTAGCCATAGGGTCTGATCAACTTCACGCCTTCAATATGATAGGAGTTGGAATTTGGTTTAATACCACCTCTCCTCTATGTGTTCAAGTGATTGTCACAACCCAACTTTAGAGACATGACAATCTTAGAACATAGGGAGACAAACCACCCACCACCATAGAACCCACTCATACATATGCAAAAATTGCCTAGGATCATACTAAACCTTATACATTAACTTAATAAAACCTTTTATAAAGGAAAAACCTTAAGTTGTGGAAGCTAAAAAAATTTACTTTAATACAATCCATATGAAAATAATAATAAAACTCCAAATAAAGTCACCAACATAATATTCTAAAAAAAATTTCCCATGATAACTCCTAAAGCATCTAAAGACTCATCATAGCATGGTATTACTATAAGTTTGACAAGGGAATTTCGCTCCTTATAATGCTCACTTAGAACCACACAAGGAAAAAGGTGACATAGATAATCTTAATGAGTAAACAATACGAGTTATATAGTAACAAATATCCCTTATAAGATTTCATAGCTCACCGTTCAAAATTTATGATTCACAGCTCATGGCTTGCAATTTAACAAGGTTTACAGAAATCAACTTATAACACATATAGAGTGGAGACTGCTGCCTTGTCTACTCATAACATAATATAGAGTGAAGGCTACTGCCTTGTCCACTCATAATATAATATAGAGTGAAGGCTATTGCCTTGTCCACATGTAACATAATATAGAGTGAAGGCTGCTGCCTTGTCCACATATAACTCATAACATGTAAAGTGAAGGCTGCTGCCATGTTCACTCGTAACTCATAACATAACTCATAATGTATAAATGTGATTGTAGCTTTGGAGGATACAATCACATGTAACATAATAGCAATAGAACTTTAGATTATTTAACAAAAGATGAACAACAATGTAGTTCCATAAAAAATATAAGTTAGGGCAATAATCGCAAAAGGCATTATCATTGGATAATCAAAAATGGTTTTAGACCAATTGTCCTTTGCCAACCCATGCTTACAAAGAAATCATTAAAATAGAAAAAGAACTTGGGTTTCAAGATATCAAAGGTTCATAAAACATGATAGCTTACACTTGTAACTTGAAACATAATATTTACTCACCTTATGGTTCCTTTGCTCCTAATACACGTAGCCCTTTTGAACTTCTAAAGCTCCTCAAGCTCTAACATACAATTTAATTTAATACTTAGTATTTATTTGATCATCATACTATCCTATCCCATAACTACCCCATGCACATATAACATTTATATACACTTAGAGTTACACATAGATGTGCACTCATCACTTGTACATAACTTGTTGACTTTAAAAGTTTTGCCCATTGAAAAATCAAAAATGGTTTTTAGACTAATTATCCTTTGGTAACCTAAGCTTAACAACAAAATCATATCATCATAATTTAGGATAGAAAGGACTTGGGTTTCAAAGATCTCAAAGGCTTGCATAACATGATATCACATACTTGTATAATAACATAATGTGGTTCCTCCGCTCCCAGTATACGTAGCCCTTTTGAACCTCTAAAGCTCCTCAAGCTCTAATATAATATTTAATTCAATACTTAGTATTTATTTAATCATCATACTATCCTATCCCATTACTACCCCATGCACATACAACATTCACATACACTTAGAGTTGCACATATAAGTGCACTTCATCACTTGCATATAATATGTTGACTTTAAAAGTCTTGTACACTTAGCCTTTATAGGCCCATATGAAAACACGTGTATGTGTATGTGGGTCAATTCCTACAAGTCTATGTTCTACAATGATTTCTGTTTTGATTGCATGAAAAATCTTGGTTCAAACCATGTTTTTACATATTACTATAATAGACGGAAAGTGTAAAGAATAAGAAAATTCAGGTTTCTCTTTGAATAAGGCATTCGGCCTACATTGATATTTTTATCCCAATGTCTATAATTTTTATGTGATATATTTTGATGATTATTGACATGTATGTATGTATGACAAATGGTTAAATTGCATGTTAGTTGAAGGAATGACTATAGACTAGCCTAGTGGTACTTTGGTATACTTAAGGTATATTAACCTTATATTGTGATTATAATGTGAATGCGATTTGGAAATATGGAAATAGATATTATGATGATTTGATAATGAACTAATGGTCTTGAATTGATGAAGAGATTGATCAAAAGAATGGATCATAAGAGTTAACCATGACATTTGAAAGGCTATCGATAAGTTGACATGTATAGGTGTGTTAAGTATACTAAGATGATTGTTAAAGTGAATTGATATTAAGATAATGATATTATGATGACCTTAGAAAGGTATTGACATGAGTTATAATGTATTTTCATATGGGCCTATTAAGGCTAACTGTGTAAGACTTTTAAAGTCAGCTTGTTATGTGCAAATGATGAATACACTTATATGTGCAACTCTAAGTGTATGTGAATGTTATATCTGCATGTGAATGTTATATGTGCATGGGATAGTTATGGGATAGGATAGCATCATGATTAAATAAATACTAAGTATTGAATTAAATATTATGTTAAAGCTTAAGGAGCTTTAGAGGTTCAAAAAGGGCTATGTGTACTAGGACCAAAGGAACCACAAGGTAAGGAAACACTATGTTTATGTTACAAGTGTGAGTGAACATTATGATTTTTTTATAAGTGAAAGCTATCATAATATGTGTACCTTTGACATTTTTTGAAACCCAAGTTCCTTTTATTTGAAAATGAACACTGTGATTTCTTTGTTAAGCTTGGGTTGCCAAGGGACAATTGGTCCAAAACCATTTTGATTATCCAATGAAAATACCTTTATCATTGTTGCCCTAACTTACATTCTTTCTGGAACTACACTATCATTATATCTTTTGTTCAAAAGTTAAATTGCTATTGTTATTGCGATACATGTTATTATTGCCTTAAACGTTATTGTTATTTGTGATTACCATTAGCTATAGCTGTGGTACCTTTAACCTTTTATGCAAAAGTCCTCGTACCGATGCAAGTAATCATCGACTATGTGATCCTCATACTGATGCGAGTGATTATCGAATATGTGTTCGAGTGATTATGGCAATAGCCTTCACTCTATATGTTATGTGTTCGAGTGATTATGGCAATAGCCTTCACTCTATATGTTCAGATGATTATGGCAATAGTCTTCACTCTATGTGTTTGGGTGATTATGACAATAGTCTTCACTCTATGTTTTATGTGTTATAAATATGATTTCTATGAACCTTTCTTAAATTACAAACTATGAATCATGAACCATAAGTTATGAGCTATGAGCCATTTCTAAGGGATATATGTTATTGTATAAGCCTTATTGTTTACTCATTGAATCATCTACCTCACCCCTTTTCTTTGTGTGGTTCCAGGTGAGTAGTATGAGAAGGCAAGGTGATGGCTCAAGTATCCTACTTTGCTTAGGAATTCCTTGTACAAGATATTCAGTTTAATATGTTATGAAGAGTTATCCTTAGATGCTCTAGGAATATTTATTTTTGGATGTTTATTTTGAAATGTTATCTTTTGAGGTTTTAATTGGATTCTAAATATTATTTCCCTACAGATTATGTTTAAAGTATATTTGAACTATGCTTTCGCAACTTAATGTTTAAAAAAAAAAAAGGGTTATTTAAGTTAATGTAAAAGGTTTTGGTATAATCTTAGGTAGTATTTATATAAGTATAAATGGGTTTTACGGGGGTGCGTGACCTTATGTCTCCCTATGTTTTAGGATAGTCATGTCTCTGAAAATGGGATGTGACATCATAAGACTTAGCTTAAATGAGCATTTTGATTTCTTTTAGTGGATTGGACTGGTACTTGGGTGAGGCCTCACAAAGCCCAAATAATTAAGGCAAAAAGAAAATAAACCTTAACAAACTAAAAGGAAACTTTGCAATTAAAATTCAACTTTCCAACGTATATTGAATTTCCCAAATCCTAATCTACAACTTGAGTTATAGCAAAAAGACTAAAGGGTGTGCAAGAAGTCAAGTATACAAGAATGAGACTCCAATCACAATCCAAATTCTAGGCAGTGACAGTCTCTGAGCTTATGGAGACATAAAGTCACCTAAACCCATAGAACCCCATCGAGCTTATCATTATTTGGCATATCCTTATTATAACTTATTCCAAGATTGAAACCCCGTTTACTTTTTACCATTTCTATTATTATTTTATCCATTCACTTATAGCTATTACACTTTAATGCAATTTCATAACCATAGATTGAAGTATCATTCTCAAATATTAACAAATACTATCCATACATTTCTTATTTACCATCATAAATATGTATATAATAATTACTACTATTCATTTACAATACTTTTCAACTCATTACTTTTTAGTACTAAGCCTTCAAACATCATGAAGCTCTAGATTCGTTCTCCTCAAAGTAACATAAGCAAAACTCAAAAATAGCAATTTAGCAGAGCAAGTCTCAAGCAAAGAAGCATAGCTCAGAATTTACCTTGCTAATGAGTCATTTTGACTTGAAAAATTTTAAACAATTATGGAATGAGATAAGCTCAGTGAGTGCATAATAATATAACATAGTATGAAGACAATATAAGATGTTATCACTTGGATAGGTTCAAGATGGCAATGAAGTGATGTTAATCAAAATTGT
This sequence comes from Reutealis trisperma, assembly GCA_947687605.1. Classification (NCBI taxonomy): domain Eukaryota; kingdom Viridiplantae; phylum Streptophyta; class Magnoliopsida; order Malpighiales; family Euphorbiaceae; genus Reutealis; species Reutealis trisperma. The sequence goes on from CANTUT010001321.1 coordinate 85,705, forward strand.
TCATTTTAAATTTTAGGATATGTTTTAGCAGAAATAATAATGTCTTGGTAGCAAAAAGCTTCCTACACATGAATATTAAAAAGTGGTGGCCTAAGCCATTTGTCACTCACATGCATCACACTACACAAGATTGATTGAGCCTTACGGTTAGGCGTTTCCCCCAACAAAGGTTGGGTACTCTCGACCTACTGATGGTCTTATACTAAGTGCACAAGGTCTGATATATTTTCTCACATCAGAAAGGATTTTTGCTTATTCACAAGTATCAACGAAAGACACATACAAGGTATATACTATGAATTCAATGAAAAATAGTTGGGTATATCAATCATTCTCTTTATTGGGCACAACATAAAACAAATGTAGGAGGCTCATTATGGTTAATTATCATATAAGAAGGATATGAATTTCCAAAAGCTTAACAATCAATGGGCAAACACATATTTAATGTCACTTCAAGGTACATGTCAAAGGATGGCAATTCCAGCAATGATTTGCAAACAATATTGCACAATTACATCATATTATTAAGTGCTTACCTTGAACTCCTTTGCTCCTATTACTATTCATTTTTTATTATAATAGTATTCTTCACAATTTTGAGCAATGTCCTTGCCCTTACATTGAGATTTTACACCTATGTTATTTTAATTACATATTAATTAGTAATTAATAATGTTACTAGTCATAATTTATATATTCTGTACTTGTTTTACTATTTCAACTCACAATGGAGTATACTAATAATGCTATATTTATGCATATTCCCATTTCCAGTCATTTCCAAGCTTAATTCCTTATTCAATTTCATGAATTCAAGTTTAAATCTCATAATTCCCAAATTGATCCATAAACACTAGAATTTGGGGAAAACAATTAGTTTCCCTTCCAAACCTCAAAATAATCATAGATTCATCAAATTAATACTTAGGCAATCAATTTCCACCAATTATTTTAAATTAAATCACTTTTATTCATAAAAATCCTAATTGGTCCTACTTAAGTCAAATTTGTGGAAAACCTAAAATTCCTCATCAAATCTTCAAATTAGTTATAGAAATGAGAAATTAGCATAACATGAAACATATATGATCATTCAATTATCAAAATCTAACATTAGAACTCTAGGATGCCCTTTTAACTAAGTTCATGCCATTAGGATTTCCAAGTCTTGAATCACGTTTCCAAAATTCTTTTTTAATACTTTCAAATCATTTTTCTCCATCTAAATAACCTTATATGCCTTCAGTTAGAATTTTGAATACTTTCTTGATCATTTCTCATATTGCCCGAATTCAATACCTAGTAATAATTAGGTTACTTCCATGCTTTCTTTACCTATCTTAACATTAATCCTTTAGTTCTCTAGCCAAATCTTCATATTTCATTTAAGAAAATCCAAAACTATATCTCATGTATATACTCTCTCATATAGCCAAAACATATATATATATATATATATATATATATATATATATATATATATATATATATATATATATATATATATATATATATATATATATGTATATTATAGGAGGAATTCATGCAACTTAAATGCCAAAATAATACTTAGAACATAGAAAGGAAAGGATGAACATGATTTCTTACCATAGGAAATTTTGGTTTGTTAAGATCCTTGTTGATGTTGGTGTTAAGAAAATTTCCTTTAGTTAATGTGAAAGTTTTTGGTTAAGAATTTGACTTGGTCAATTTTGGTGGTTACAAGTCAAATTTTGATGATCACTTTTCTAACATCAAAGTGTTTTGCTGGGCTAACCATTCTAACTTAAAGCCATGATGTTCCTTAAACCTTAGGCCCATAGGCAGGCCCCCTATTGTTAGGCTTAGGTCTTAGATGTTCCAAGGCCTATTAACAATCCCATTAACATACTTAAAAATTTTCCTTTTAATTTTCTCTCCTTCCTTTCACTTTGACTTTCAAATTTGAATTCTCTAACTTCTTTTTATACCCCATAAGTTATCATATGAACTCTATTTAATTTACTAGGGCATAATTTATCATAATAAAATCATAAACTAGGCAAACATTACATATTGAGTCATAAGGTTCCAAACTGCTTCCTTTTTATTTCCATATTATGCTAACATTTAAAGGCCTTATCCTATAGCACCATTAGGGCTAAAATAAGCTACAAAATCCTTAGGTATTATAGCTCCATGTACCCTAGCTATCCACTCTAAACTCTCAATTTTGCACCCTCATAATGGAGTCATAGTTTGAACCAACTAAGATTAGTGCACTTTACAGAACCATTATGGCTAGCGAGCAGGCGTCAATGGGGGTAGTGCCTCAGAAAGGTAAATGATGTACCATGCCCTAAACCTAATCAAATATTCTTAACTCACCAAGACTAACATTTCTCTAACTCTGACTAGACTTTCTGCACTAGATAATATTTTCCTAAAACTGACAAGATTTCTCTAGAAACTAACCACCAAATTGATCGACAGTTTATTTGACCCACTTATACTGACTAATAAATTTTTTGAACCCTAAAAGCTCAAAAAATCTCAAAAATTGACCTAGGAGCCCAAAAATTTTGGAAACTGGGGTTTGCATGTGGCAGGCTCCCGAGGACACTAGTGACCACACTAGGATTCCAGTGGTTGCCACCACCTCCCTGCTCATACACCTTGGTGTGCCAATACATGTCAGTAAGGCGAGCTAGGGAGGACGTGCCTCCACTTTTAGGGCTACTGCCAGGTAATCTGATGGCTGCCCCTGGCTCCTTGTCTGATTATCACCCTTTTCACCCCATCCTTTTCAGTCTTTCCACTCTTTCAATGCCTAAAATACCCCTCTTAACACTTTACCTATAAATATCTCTCCCACTTTTCATTTTTCTTCACTTCTTGAGTTAGTGTTAATAGCTATCCACTTTCTCATTCTCTCTCTCCCTAATTATTTCTTTTATACTCTCCTTATGCAATCCCTAAACCGAATAATTTCTCTTTAAGTTTGATTAATTTGGTTAAACCCTTCAACTTAATTAATTAAAATTAATTAATCCTTTTAATTAATTAATCCACTTAATTTGTTAATTAGTCATTTTAATTAATTAATTAATTAATCTATCAATCAATCTAATTCTCCATTATTATCCATTCTCTTTGAGTAGGATTTTCACCACTGGCACCTATAAAATAGAACTTTGGTATGGCAAAACCCTCTACCCATCACACACACTAAAAGTAAAGGTATAACATCTTCTCTCACCCACTAAAATTCCCAATCAAACCAAATCAATCCCTAAATTGATCCATTTGATCATGGAATGAACTATGTGAATTTTGATCCCCATTCAATTGGGTACATAGCCACGTTTGAAATCTAAATCCAAATCTTAATCAATCCCTTTCTCCTTTTATTTTTGATGTAATTATTCATATTCATAAGAGAATTTGTGGTTTTTGCGTAACCCATAAGAACTCAAGAAGGCATCCCATTTATTTAATCAAATGTAATTATTTTGGAGTAAAGGAGTGATTATGTGATTTCTCTGTTATTCTTAAGGGCTAGAGGAAATACTCTCCATTACTTATGGATGTTTATTTTGTTCACTTTTTAATTTTCTCCATGCATTCATAATTATGTTATGTGCATGCATTTTAATTGTCATCTTATAATTTTCATCCATGAAATTACTTTTTATATCAAATTGAACTTATGAGTAAAAATTAAATTATTTAAAACCAAAAATCTAGTCTCCAAGCTCAACTTGGCTCGAAGACTAGTGATTTAATTTAAGGTTAAATTAAATAAAATTAATGAATTTGAGTCACAAATGGTTTTTTCTTAATTTTTTATAATACCCAAGGTTTGCATAGCTCATTAGAGTTATAATAATACCATAGAATATGAATTTTTATGAATATATTACCAATGATATAGTGATGTAATGAAAGGAACCCTTTTTAGTGCTAAGTGTATGATTGTGTATTTTTGTGAAGTATGAATGTTCATGTATATTTTATTGAATTAATTTGAGGCAATATGTCTTTGTTTAGTTTATTATGATATGGGAAGATAGGATTTAAAATGCCAAGTGAAAGGGAAGAGAAAAAGTTACAAAAATTTTTGAGTTCAAAAAACATGTTGGGGTGGGCTTATTAATGGGCTTTTAGACTGAAGGCCCAAGCCCATGGAATGGCTGGCCCACTAAGGTCCAAAAAAAAAATTGGTGGAGCTTGACTAAACTAAGGTTAGAATGAACTAACTAAGGGTTAGGGTGAGGTTAAGTTAGGTTAATCACCATTTTAAGTGATAGCCACCTTTGTTGACTTTTGTCAACTTTAACACCTGAGCTAATTCACTTTCCCATCATCATGTCCATATGCATTTTAGTGATTATTGAACTCATCATTATGGTGCTAAGTCACCATACACCTAAGGGCAATCTTAACCATCCATCTTGATCAATCTTAGCCACCCATCTTATGCAAAAACGTGACCATTGATTTTGTAAAGATTAAATCACCAACATTGATTCCAATTACATATAAAGTGAAAATATGTTAATTCTTTTCATTTGTAACCTAGCACCAAAATTACATTCTCATCAAGGACTAAAACCTCTCAACTTGTTATTCAACATAGAACTAAATTTAAAGCATTTCAAGGTAAGATTTTATGTTTAAGTGATTCTTTCCTTATTCCTAGCCTAATAGTTATGGATTGCTAGCAAGTATATGCTTTTCTTTTGATCTATATGGTTTGATTTTGGTGGAGGGATTTAATAAAGAACTAGTTTTGCATGTTAATTAATGGAATATGAAGATGGGAGCTAAAAATTGGGGTTTAATAAGAAATAACAAAGGAAGCATGAGAAAATCAATGGAAGTTGGATAGCCACGAGTGACCACACAGCTGGGATTCCAACCATGTGATAAGGAAAAATTTAGAAATTCATCCAGTAGTCTCCCACGGGTGGAGGCACAGCTGAGATTTCACCCGTGGGCAGTTATGTTCCTAACCATATTGGAATAGTTTGTTCTAGTGTTTATGACTTATTGCCAGATTATTTCATTTAATGTTTTTATGAATTTCCTCATTCATGATCTTGTAATAAGATCATTGAGAATGTAATTAGATGTTAGCATTACATGTGTTTCCTTGACTATGTTATGGGAGATATTTAAAAGATATTGAATTGGTTTATGACATGTGTAAGCAAGGGGTAAATGATATGAGACATTGATGAATGATATGTTTATACGAAATAGTTAGAGCTCGGTTAGAAAGTTAAAGGAATAGAGTTTGATGTACACTTGTTTAAGTGTATTTGTAGAATTAAAAGGCAAGGACATTGCTCGGGATACTGAGGAGCCTCACTATAATTTACAGTGAGTTTATCGGTATAGGAGCTAAGGAGTAAAAGGTGAGTACTTAATAATATAATACAATTTGTGCCTTAAATATGAGCACAAATGTTAAATCATTTTCTAATTGAAATGCATTGCAATTCTTTAGCAAGCATTATCTGCCTTATTGATTATTAAGCCAAATTGAATAAAATATTCCTTTATAGCACTTGGCCAAATGAGCCCATATTGCTTCAATTTTATAATGTGATCAATGATGGGAACCCAATTGTTTATTGATGTATTATCCATTGAATCATTGCATGGATGGAAAGGTAAAATGTTATAATGATAGCATGATAAGCAGAAACCCCTTTGATGTGGGGCAATACATAAGACCTTGTGCACAATGGTAATGGACCTATAGATAGGGTAAAGATTATCAGAACCTTATTTGGGAAGGGTTTAAGGTTCCCAGTACGTATGACCTGATTAGTTGTATGTGTGACTAGGCATGTGAGAAAGGCATATGCCGCCATTCGATTGATTATGGGGGAAACATACCATTTCCAAGAAAGGAAATTTTCTTCTAAAGATATAATATCTTATATGTATATGGAAAATTGTTCCATAAGAATAATTTTTGATCCACTTTACTTTATTGCTATAAGAAATCACCATTAATCAAACAACATTGTTTAACCTTTATAATATTATTTTGTACTCACTGAGTTTTGTCTCATCCCATAGTTGTTTATTTTTCAGGACCAATTGGTAGCTCAGCAAGGTAAATTCCATGTTCTACGTCTTCGCTTAGAAATTACATTGCTATTTTTGGTATTATAATGCATATAATATATTGTATTTTGGAAGTTTCACTCTAGAGCTTTATGGATTCTTAAGGTCTGTAATAATGATATAATTTAGAATATTATTAGCATGTGTGTGATTAGGTACTATTTTATTTTAGTCTAAGCACTCAAGTAATATATGGGTGAGTTGTAACTAAAATACTGCAAAATGGGGTTCAAAAGTGATAAGCATGAAAATGGATTTAAAATGGTAAATGTTTATCATATAGACAATTAATATGGTAATCGATCATAAGGAATGGTTATTTTGGTTTTGATCTTAGGATAAGGGTAACGTGGTTTTCATCAGTAGTTAATAACTTATAAGAGGGTTCTATGGGTTTAGGTGACCTTATGTCTCCCTATGCCCGAGGACAGTCATGGCTCTGTGAACCCTTAATTTTGCACCTTCAAGTATGTGTTTAAACCTTAAAAGCACTTAGGCACGGTAAGCAAACCTTTAGAAGTCAAAAACTCTCAAAATGGAAAAATCAAAATATTTCTTTTTGACATTTGAACCATTTCAAATCATTCGAGACTAAGTAACGAGTATAACGCAACTGGAATTGCATAAAACGGATAAGAAACAAGCAAGAACGGATGAAAATGGGCAAAACAGGCGAAAATGGGGCTCGTTGCCACAGAGGTCTATGGCATTGCCGCTAAGCCCTCTGTGAAACTACAAAGGGCTATGTGGCATTGCCATAAAGAGCTCTGTGGCACCGCAAAGCCCTCTACGGTAACTCTGGCAAATTTTTAATTTTTTGCAATCCCACATTGTTTTTTAACAATTTCTATACTCTAAACCTCCTCTTATATATAGAGGGCCTACCCACACTTTAAAACACCAATTTCTAGAGCATGAAAAGCATCACTTTAAGCAAAATGCTTTGCATTTGCTCCTTGCTTCACAAAGTGAGTTGGGGGTTTCTCCTTGATGCCTACCCAAACTAGTTTAAGGCTTTCCACCGCTCGCCTGTTCGAGGCAAGTCTCTTGCCCAAGGCTCATGTCTGTCACCTGCCATTCGAGGCCAGCCACTGCCTGCCATCCAATGCTAGTCACCACCTGCCGTCTACTATCCTAAGCTAGCCGCCGCCCACCAAAGCTAGCCGCCGCCTGCTATCTAAAGCTAGCCGCCGCCCACCATCCTAGGTAAGCTTCTTTTCCTTTAATTTCATTGCTTCTTTTAGTTAGTTAATTAAATTAATTCATCTAGGTTGCTAGCTAATCAACTCGGTAATCAATCAAATTAATTAATTAACTCAACCCCTTTTTAATCAATTAATCAAAACATGATAAAGTGGCTAGGCTAAACTAACCTCTTTGTAAGAAATGAGAACTGCGTGGGTTATGATTCCCATTCAAAGGGATACGTAGGCATGCTTGGTTCAGGCATCGAATCCAATTAAAACTAACCAACTTTCATCCCTATCACCTTCTTCACTTACTCTAATTTTGTTTCCTTTACTTTATTATTAGGATTATTTTGGGGAATGTGTGACTTTTCTAAAACCCATAAGGGCTAGAGTAGGTATCCCCTATGTTTGGAATTTTATTTGTAATGTTAACTGTCTTTTGGACTATTACTTGTATTTATTATTGGACATGTGGAATCAATGATCATGCATATTATAAATTTTTCATGCATTTTAATTGTTCATGAAATATATTTTAAGTTACTTTTATATTACTCAGCCAAACTTGTTTTGTTAAAATAAACCAAAAACCTAGTCCCCAAATCCTCTTTGGTTTTGAGGCTAGTGATCCTTTTTCTTTTGGGTTATAATTGGAGTCAAATGGGTTTTTCCTATCACCTTCTTCACTTACTCTAATTTTGTTTCCTTTGCTTTATTATTAGGATTAGTTTAGGGAATGTGTGACTTTCCTAGAACCTATAAGGGCTAGAGGAGGTATCCCTATATTTGGAATTTTATTTGTAATGTTAACTTTCTTTTGTACTATTACTTGCATTTATTATTGGACATGTGGAATCAATGATCATGCATATTATAAATTTTTCATGCATTTTAATTGTTCATGAAATGTATTTTAAGTTACTTTTATATTACTCAACCAAACTTGTTTTGTTAAAATAAACTGAAAACCTAGTCCCCAAATCATCTTTGGTTTCAAAGCTACCGATCCTTTTTCTTTTAGGTTATAATTGAAGTCAAATGGGTTTTTTCCTTATATTTTCCCAAATAAAAATAAATTAAGGTGGCGACTCCTAAAAACAATTTTCAAATCTATCAAAGATAAGCTCGAGGGCTTCCTCATGAGTTCTTTCCCAAATGAGCATTTTGATTCCCTTTAGGGGATTAGACCAGTGCTCGGGCAAGGCCTAACAGGCTCAAAGATGGATCGTGGCAAAGGTGGTATCAGAGCAAAGATTTAGGTCTTGAAACTTATTTTGTGTTATAAGTTAAACCATGGAGCACAGGATTCATTATTATTAGTAAAGTTTCTTATTATGTCAAATTTGCATTAACGTTATACATTAAGTTATCATCCTTCTGTGATATTTGTGGGATTTTATATGTTGTTATTATATGATGTTATTGAGTTGTGAGATGTTGTTTGTGACTGGTAATGCGTAGATGCTGAGCATTCATGATCCTGTTGAGGAGAGGGATGTATCTAATGCAGCCTCAGTTACTTATCCTGACCCAAAGTAGACTAATATAGAGGAGGATCCTAATCTTATTTGGGTAGTTAGGATTAAGACTAAGAATGAAGAGATTATGAGAGAGCTTCACATTTTATGAAATAAGGTACTTAACCTGAGGGGAACAATGAGGGATTTGAAGTGGGAGCTGGCAAGGGTTAGTAATATGTATAGGAATCTAGTGGCACAACCGATTCCACCTCTTGGGGATTTGATGCTTGGATTTCTTGAGCATTTATGTGCTGTATGTACGAGATTTGACCACTCTGAGGAGAGGTGTTCTATGAGGAGACATTTGTTATCCTCATCTATAATGTCTATAGGTCGTAGGTAGGTGGGGCCGAGAGAGAGAAAGGCCTCCAATGATGAGAGGGACTCTGAGGATTAGTTGGATAGATCATGGATGAGTAGACCATGATCACATTTTAGGCATAGTATGGCTTATATGTACAAAAAAAATATGGATGATCTAAAATTAGGGTGACTAAAAGAATGCTATAGTTATGTAGTACTTGTACATAGGTGTGTAAGTTTGCAAAATAAAGGAACAATGATGAGTATATTATAATGTTTATATGGAAATGTTTATGTTTGATAATGATTTTGCTTTATGGGTTACATGCAATGGTTAAATGATATAGGTATGATTAATGAGATGATATGAGTAAGGTAAATTGGTGATATATATATATATATATATATATATATATAATTGCATATGTTGAATATCAAAATTGTGATGTGTGAATGACATTATATATGTTGTTTTCGGCATAAATGTTGCCCTATAGGATTGCTCAGCTAGAGGGACAGGGGTCCCAGGAAGCTGATAGCATTGTTCCAGATGTAGCATCTGATGCTACATCTATTTGAAATACCGATCAAGAACCTTTTTGATCAGGGCAGCGTATTGCAAATGGTGGAGAACAAAGACCACTAGGGGATATGGAAGCATTACAATAAGAATATGAAGCAATGAGGCAAGAACTTTTAGAACTAAGGCATAAGCGTCAAGAAATCCCACCACCACCTTTGGTGCCACCTGCACCATAAGTGGATGATGTACCTCCCATCTTACCACAAGCACCATGTAGGGTAAGGCAACAGATGTTATTAGGAGAAGGAGTTATGGTGCATGATTTGAAGAAGTTCAAACTGCTATAATTTTCAAGGGAAGAAGGGGAGGATCCCTAGAAATTTTTAGAGGAGATGGATAAGATAGCCCAGAGGATGACATGCTTTGATGAGAAATTGATTGAGTTAATAAGAGTTCAACTTTAGAATGATGTATGGGGTTGGTTTCAAAGGAATATAGAAGAGTGATTGTATAGAGATGATCCACCTACTTGCAAAGAGTTCAAATAGGAATTAATGAATGAATTTTTGTTTGAAGGGGAGAGACAGAATCGTGCACTTCAGTTTGGACAATTGAAGTAAAGGCCTGGGATGTCAATTTTAGAGTATGCCCAGGAGTTCAAAAGGTTGAGCAAGTATGTCACTCATGCCAACTGAAGCAAGTAGAGTTGACCGATTTAGCTGAGGATTGGTAGCTCCTTTATATCATGTTCTAGTTGCCACTAAGTTTTCCACTATGGCCAAACTGATTGATAAGGCTAAGCTCATGGAGGCGAGACACAAAGCAGAGAGAGTAGAATGGATGGAAAGGGATTAAAAATAGAAGAGTAAGAATAAAGGACAGGGTAGTCAGCAGCGTGGCAATTTTGTTCAAAATAGGGATCCAGAAAAGACTTTCACTATTTCCACCCCTTATTAGTTGCGAGGAAGTGGACATAATCAATTCTAGATTGGTAGTGGTTCGGTGGCATCTATGCCAAATAATGTGAGTAATTTTCAATTTGGACAACAAAGCCAAGCTATCCCTATATGTGTTTTATGTGGAAGGCCACATAGGGGAGAATGTAGGAGAGCCTCGGGAGCATGTTTGAAATGTGCTAAGGTGGGGCATTTCATTAAAGATTGTCTATAGATAGTCAATCAAAGGGCAATAACAGTGGTGTCATAGCCTACCATGCAGACGTATAGACCTAAAAACCATGGCCAAAGAGGACGAGGAAGAGGAGCAGGGCAATCCTTAAATAATGTCAAAGCCATAAAAAGCAAGGGTCGAGGGAGAGGGTACGCTTTCAATTAGTAAAAAGCATGAGCTTCAAATAATATTGTTACAGGTACAATTTCTATTTAGTCTGTAAGTGCTAGTTGCTTGTTTGATTCGAGTTTGACACATTATTTTGTTTCACCTTATTTTGCTAGGAAGTTAGGAAGAGATAAGGAAGTTATGCATGAACCTTTGATTATAAGCACACCACTAGGAAATGATGTGATAGTAGATCAAATGTACATAGATTGTACTATTGAAATTAAGGGTAGAAAATTTCTTGTGGATTTGATTAAACTTGAAATATTAGGATTTGATGTTATATTAGGTATGGATTGGTTGTCTAGGCATAATGCTAGTATAGATTATCGAGGTAAGAGAATTGATTTTAAAGGAGGATATGGGCATGAGTTTAGATTTTAGGAGAATCAGAGTAATTTTCCTATGAATCTTATTTCGGCCGTAGGAGAAAAAGGATGCTAAGGAAGGGATACCAAGCATTTTTGGTAAAGGAAGTGGATGTTAATAAGGAGGGCAGTGATTTTAAGAAGATACCTATTGTAAAGGATTTTCCTGATGTCTTTCCTAAGGATTTGCTAGGAATGCCACCAAATAGGGAAATTGAGTTTTTGATTAAGCTTCTACCTGGAACTCAATTGATATCGATATCGCCTTGCTAGATGGCACCTTCATAGTTAAAGGAGTTAAAGGTCCAGCTGTAAGATTTACTTGATAAGGGTTTTATTAGACTGAGTAGTTCTCCTTGGGGCACTCCAGTTTTGTTTATCAAAAAGAAAGATGGATCTCTTAGATTGTGTATTAACTATAGATAGTCGAACAAGGTAACCGTGAAGAATAAATATCCTCTACCAAGGATTGATGATTTATATGTCCAACTATAAGGGGCTAATTACTTCTCAAAAATTGATTTATGATTGGGATATCATCAGCTAAAGATTTATGGTGAGGACGTTTGTAAAATTGCATTCAGAATAAGATATGGTCATTATAAGTTTAATGTGTTGCCATTTGGGTTGACTAATGTACCAGCAGCTTTTATGGACCTGATGACTCGAGTTTTCAAACCTTTCTTAAATAGATTAGTGATTGTGTTTATTGGTGATATCTTAATTTACTCGAAAAGTAAGGAGGACCATGAAGAGCATTTGAAAATGGTGTTACAGACTTTGAGGGAACATAAACTTTATGCAAAGTTGTCAAAGTGTGATTTTTGGTTGGAGCAAGTCTGTTTCCTTAGACATATGGTAAGTAAAGAAGGAATCAAAGTAGATCCTAAGAAAGCAGAAGTGGTAGCGAATTGGCCTTGACCAACAATGGTCATGAAGGTGAGGAGTATCTTAGGGTTAGCAAGTTACTACCATTGATTCATAAAAGACTTCTCAAAAGTATCCACACCATTGATGAAGCTTACTTGGAAGCAGGTCAAATATAAGTGGGATAAAGCTTGTGAGGACAGTTTCCAAAAGCTTAAAGATTTCTTGATTTCAGCTCTAGTATTTGCCTTACCTAATTGAAATGAAGGTTTTGCTATACACTATGATGCTTCGAGAGTTGTTTTTTGGTGTGTACTAATACAGAGTTGGAAAGTTATTGCCTATGCATCTAGGCAATTGAAGAGACATGAAGTAAATTATCCTGCTTATGATCTAGAAATGGCAGCGGTTGTCTTTGCTTTAAAAATATGGACACATTATTTGTACGGGGAGAAATGTGAAATCTATACTAATCATAAGAGCCTTCAGTATATTTTAAAGCAAAGGGATTTAAATTTGAGATAGTGATATGGGTAGAATTACTTAAGGACTATGATTGTTAGATCTTTTATCATCATAGTAAAGCTAATGTTGTTACAGATGCTTTTAGAAGAAAATCGATGGGTAGTCTTTCTCACATAGAGGGACGAGGCAGGCTTGTAGTGAAAGAGTTAAAGCAGATGTTCAATAAGGGCTTACAGTTGAAGGTAAGTGATTCACAAGTATTGTTAGCTCACTTCCAAGTGAAGCCAAAGCTTATCGATGAAATCAAGACTTTTCAAAGTCGCTATCCTCATTTGATGAAGATTAAGGAAGACATAGAAAAGGGACAACCTCTAGAGTTTAGGGTCAAAGAAGACATTCTAAAGTGTGGCGATCGACTTTGTATGCCGAATGTAAAAGGTTTAAGAGAGAGGATTTCGAAGGAAGCACACCAAACAACTTATAGTGTACATCTAGGTGCCACCAAAATGTATTATGATGTAAAAGATTCGTATTGGTGGCTGGCATTAAAGAAGGACATAGCAAATTTTGTTGCTTCTTGTCTTACTTGTCAGCAGGTGAAATTTGAGCATCAACGACCTTCTAGATTACTTCAGGAGATAAAATTGCCAGAGTGGAAATGGGAACGTATTGCTATGGATTTATAGTGGGATTACCCAAGATGATGAAAGGTTATGACTCTATCTGGGTCATAGTGGACCGATTGACAAAATTGACACACTGTATTAAAATGACGACCATATATATACTAATTGATTATGCTTGTATTTATGTTGATGACATCGTGAGATTGCATGGAGTTTCACTTTTAATTATTTTAGATCGAGGTACCTAGTTTACTTTGAGATGTTGGCAAAGATTACAAGAGGCACTAGGAACACAGCTCGACTTCAGCACTGCTTTCCATTCACAAATGGATGGACAGTCTGAAATAATAATTTAGACACTAGAGGATATGCTTTGTATGTGTGTTATAGACTTTAGAGGTGGCTAGGATAAGTACCTTCCACTTACTAAATTTGCATACAATAATAGTTACCATTTTTCTATAGGAATGGTGACTTACAAAGCATTGTACGGTAGAAAGTGTTAATCTTTGATCTGCTGGACGGAGGTTGGCGATAAATATCTTGAAGCCCCTGACATGGTAAGGGAAGGCATAGAAAAGGTGAAGGTTTTTCAAGAGAGACTAAAAGCTACTTTTAGTCATCACAAGAGCTATGCGGATCTTCAAAGGAAGGATATTCAGTTTGTGGTGGAGGACTATGTATTCTTAAAGATTACACCAATGAAGGGAGTGATAAGATTTGGCAAGAAAGGAAAGTTATCTCCTTGATTTGTTGGACCTTTTGAGATTCTCAGTAGGATCAGAGAGGTTTCATATAAATTAGCACTACCTCCTGCACTGGAACACATACACCCAATTTTTCATATGTCAATGTTAAGGAAGTACGTATCTGATCCATCGCATATATTGCAACCCCAGCATATTGAGATTGATGGAGACCTTTCCTATGAAGAAGTTACAATTGCTATTTTAGATTGACAAGTAAAGAAGCTAAAGAACTAGGAAATACCAATGGTAAAAGTCCAATAGCATAACCACAATGTGAAGGAATGCACATGGGAAAGTGAGAACGATATGCAACAGTAGTACCCGCGTTTATTTCAGATAACGGGTAAGTTTTTAAATTCATGAATGAATTTTTTTTTAAAGGGGATAGAGTGTAATATCCAAGGTTTTTATAACTAATTAAAGTTATAATAATACCATATAATATGAATTTTTATGAATATATTACCAATGATATAATGATGGGATGAAAGGAACCCTTTTGGTGTTAAGTGTATGATTGTGTATTTTTGTAAAGTGTGAATGTTCATGTATATTTTATTGAATTAATTTGAGGCAATATGTCTTTGTTTGAGTTTATTATGATATGGGAAGGTAGGATTTAAAATGCCAAGTGAAAGGGAAGAGAAAAAGTTACGAAAATTTTTTAGTTCAGAAAACATGTTCAGGTGAGCTTGTTAATAGGCTTTTGGACTCAAGGCCCAAGCCCATGGAATGGCTGGCCCACTAAGGCCCAAAAAAAAATGGTCGAGCTTGACTAAACTATGGTTAGAATGAACTAAGGGTTAAGGTGAGGTTAAGTTAGGTTAGTCACCATTTTGGGTGATAGCCACCTTTCTTCACTTTTGTCAACTTTAACACCTAAGCTAATTCACTTTCCCATCACCATGTCCATATGCATTTTGGTAATTATTGAACTCATCATTATGGTGCTAAGTCACCATACACCTAAGGGCAATCTTAACCATCCATCTTGATCAATCTTAGCCATCCATCTTAAGCAAAAATGCGACCATTGATTTTGTGAAGATTAAATCACCACCATTGATTTCAATTATATATAAAGTGAAAATATGTTAATTCTTTTCATTTGTAACCTAGCACCAAAATCATATTCTCACCAAAGACTAAAACCTCTCAACTTGTTAATCAATATAGAACCAAATTTAAAGCATTTCAAGGTAATATTTTATGTTTAAGTGATTCTTTCTTTGTTCCTAGCCTAAGAGTGATGAATTGCTAGCAAGTATATGCTTTTCTTTTAATTTCTGTGATTTGATTTTGGTGGAGGGATTTAAGGAAGGACTAGTTTTGCATATTAATTAATGGAATATGAGAATAGGAGTGAAAAATTGGGGTTTAATAAGTGAGAAATAACAAAGGAAGCATAAGAAAATCAATGGAAGTTGGACAGCCACGAGTGACCACACAACTGGGATTCCAGCCATGTGATAAGGAAAAATTTAGAAATTCATCTAGTAGCCTCCCATGGGTAGAGGCATAGCTGGGATTTCACCCTTGGGCAGTTATGTTCCTGGCCATATTGGAATAGTTTGTTCTAGTGTTTATGACTTATTGCTAGATTATTTCATTTAATGTTTTTATAAATTTCCTCATTCATGATTTTGTAATAAGATCATTGAGAATGTAATTAGATGTTAGTATTACATGTGTTTCCTTAACTATGTTATGGGGGATATTTAAAAGATATTGAATTGGTTTATGACATGCGTAAGTAAGGGGTAAATGATATGAGACATTGATGAATGATATGTTTATATGAAATAGTTAGAGTTTGATTAGAAAGTTAAAGGAATAGAGTTTGATGTACACTTGTTTAGGTCTATTTGCAGAATTAAAAGGCAAGCACATTGCTTGAGATACCGAGGAACCTCACTATAATTTATGCTAAGTCTATCGGTATAGAAGTTAAGGAGTAAGAGGTGAGTACTTAATAATATAATATAATTTATGCCTTAAATATGAGCACAAATGTTAAATCATTTTCTAATTAAAATGCATTACAAATCTTTGGCAAGCATTATCTGCCTTATTGATTATTAAGCCAAATTGAATAAAATATTCCTTTATGGCACTTGGCCAAATGAGCCCATATTGCTTTGATTTTATAATGTGATCAATGATGGGAACCTAATTGTTTATTGATGTATTATCCATTGAATCATTTCATGGATAGAAAGGTAAAATGTTATAATGATAGCATGATAAGCAGAAAATCCCTCTAATGTGGAGCAATACATAAGACCTTGTGCACAATGGTAATGGACCCACATATAGGATAGAGATTATCCAAACCTTAGCTAGGAAGGGTTTAAGGTCCCTAGTTGATCAGTTGTATGTGTGATTAGGCATGTGGGAGTGAGCAAAGCGTCTGCTGTCACTCGATTGATTATGGGGGAAACATACTGTTTCCAAGAAAGGAAATTTTTTTTGCTAAAGATATAATACTTGATATGTATATGGAAAATTGTTTCGTAAGAATAATTTCTGATCCACTTTACTTTATTGCTATAAGAAATCACCATTGATCAAACAACATTATTTAACCTTTATGATATTATTTTGTAGTAACTGAGCTTTGTCTCATCCCATAGTTATTGTTTATTTTTCAAGACCAATTGATAGATCAGCAAGGTAAATTCCAAGTTCTACATCTTCGCTTGGAATTTGCATTGCTATTTTTGGTATTATGATGTATATAATATATTGTATTTTGGAAGTTTCACTCTAGAGCTCCATGGATTCTTAAGGTCTGTAATAATGATATAATTTAGAATATTATTAGCATGTGTGTGGTTAGGAACTATTTTATTTTAGTCCAAGCACTTAAGTAATATATGGGCGAGTTGTAACTGAAATACTGGAAAATGGGGTTCAAAAGCGATAAGTACGAAAATGGATTTAAAATGGTAAATGTTTATCATATAGACAATTAATATGGTAATCGGTGATAAGGAATAGTTATTTTGGTTTTAATCTTGGGATAAGGGTAACATCATTTTCATTGGCAGTTAATAACTTATAAGAGGGTTCTATGAGTTTAGATGACCTTATGTCTCCCTATGCCTTAGGATAGTGATGGCTCAAAGATGGGTCGTGACATTTTTTCATTGCAAAATAAATTAGGGTGATAACTCTCGAATTCTTCTCAAAAATCAAAAATCAAATTTTCAAATGATAGTTGTTCTAATCATCAGCATTGAACTTCAAAATTTAACCTCATTAAAAATCACTTTGCCTTTCCTTAAGGTATTCCTCTTGAGCAAGGAAGAGGCATTCGAGTGAGGAATTATAGTTAGCAACTTCACTTGGGACTAGTTGCCAGCTTTTAAAAGGAAAAGCAAAATAAGAGGATTACTATTTAGTTGAGATTTTTTCTAAGATAATCTTCTTTTGGCTCACTTAAGTTTAATTTGATTTTCATACATCACTTTGCATGATTGTCACATACCATTTTCAGAGACATGATGGTCCTAGAACATGGGGAGACATAAGGTCACCCCCACCCATAAAACCCACTTATACTTATACAAATACTGCCTAAGATCATACCAAAACCTCTTACATTAACTTAAATAAACCCTTTATTTTTTTTTTTTTTAGAAAACCTTAAGTTGTAGAAGCATAGTTAAAATATACTTTAAACATAATCTATAAGGAAATAATATTTAGAATCCAATTAAAACCATGAAAGATAACATTTCAAAATAAACATCCAAAAATAAATATTCATGGAGCATCTAAGGATAACTCTTCATAACATATTAAATTGATTATCTTGGATAATGAATCCCTAAGCGAAGTAGAATGCTTGAGCCATCACCTTGCCTCCTCACATTTGCTCACCTGGAACCACATAAAAAAGAAGGGGTGAGATAGATGATCTCAATGAGTAAACAATATAGCATAAATGATATCATATATCTCATTTTTAAGGAAAGCCCATTGCTTATAACACATAGTTCACAATTTACAAATCATGGTTTCAAGTTTTCAATTTAGCAAGATTTTCACTTTAGCAAGTTTGCAGAAATCATACTTAAAACATTTATTACCCAATCAGAGTATATGACTATACTAGCTCATTCACTCAAGGGAGAGGTGACCTCATACCAAATTCCAACTCCTAACCTATTACTTTTAAAGTCATGAAATTGATCGAGCTCTACGGCTAGAACCACCCCTTCTAATCGAGGTGGATACACAACCCCTATCTATCAGGTTAAGACCATGTGCATAGGTTTCGATGATTACCCGCATCAGTACGAGGATTTTTACATAAAGGGTTAAAGGTACCATAGCTAGAGCTAATGGTAATCACAAATAATAATATCACATAAGGCAACAACAATAAGTATCCCAATAGTAATAGTAGTTTAACTTTCAAACAAGAGATACAATAATAGTGTAGTTCCATAAAGAATATAAGTGAGGGTAATAATCATAAAAAGTATTTATCATTGGATAATCACAAATGGCTTTAGACCAAATGTCCTTTGGCAACCCAAGCTTAATAAAAAATCATATAGTCAAATTTAAAATGGAAGTCAACTTGGGTTTCAAGAATCTCAAAGGTTCCTATAACATAATCATGATAGCTTGAACTTGTAACAATAGCATAATGTTTACTCACCTTGTGGTTCCTGTGCTCCTAGTACTTGTAGCCCTTGACTTCTAATAGTCCTTGAGCTCTAACATCATATTTAATTAAATACTTAATATTTATTTAATCATCATGCTATCCTATCCCATAACTACCCCATGCACTCATAACATTGATATACACTTAGAGTTGTACATATAAGTGCACTCATCACTTATACATAGCATGTTGACTTTAAAATTCTTGCCATTTAGCCTTTATAGGCTCATATCAAAACACATAATAATTCATGTCAATACATTTCTAAGGTCAACATAATATCATTATCTTAATATCAATTCACTTTAACAATCATCTTAGTGTACTTAACACTATCACACATGTCAACTTAACAATTGACCTTTCAAATGTCATGCTTAACTCTTATGACCTATTCATTCAATCAATTTCTTCATCAATTCAAGATCCTCAATTCATTATCAAGTCATCATAAAATCTATTCCCATATTTCCCTATCACACTCACATTCTAATCACAATATAAGGCTAATATACCTTAGGTATATCTTCAGTATACAAAAGTGCCACTAGGCTAGTCTATAGTCATTCCTTCAACCAACATGCAATTTAACCATTTATCATACATATATACATGTCAATAATCATCAAAATACATCACATAAAAATTATAGACATTGGGATAAAAATATCAATGTAGGCTAAATGCCTTATTCAAAAGCAAAACCTGAATTTTCTTATTTTTTGCCCTTTCCATCTATTACAGTAATATGTAAAAACATGGTTTTGTCACATCCCAACCTTATGAGATACGACGATCCTAGAACATGGGGAGACATAAGGTCACCCATGCTCATAGAACCCATTAACATATAACAATCATGCCTAGGATCTTACCGAACCTTCTTCATTAACTCATTTAAAACATTTAGATAAATACCATAATTTTGCAGAAGACTTAAAGTAAATCGTTACATATAAAATCCATAAGGAAAATAATATAAATCTCTATAAGTATCAATTAACATTCCCGGAGCATCTAAAGACAAGACTTCATAAACATAGTATTATTGATAACTTGGACAAGGAATTTGCCAAGCGAAGAAGAATGCTTGAGCCATCACCTTGCCTCCTCACATTTGCTCACCTGGAACCACACAAGGAAAAAGGATGAGATAGATGATCTCAATGAGTAAACGAAAAGGCACATACATTATCACATATTCCTTTGAAAGGAAACACATAGCTTATACACATAGTTCATGATTTATAACTCATGAATCAGGTTGCAATTTAGCAAGGGTTCAATTTAGCAAGTTTGCAGAAATCACACTTATAACACTTCGAGAGTGAAGACCATTGCTCAATTCACTTGAAACACATTGAGGAGAGGTGGCCTTTGCCAAATTCCAACTCCTATCATATGGAAAGCATGAAGTTGATCAGGCCCCACGGCTAGAATCGCCCCTTCTAGCTGAGGTGGATACACTACCCCTATCCATTGGGTTAAGACCATGTGAATAGGTTCCAATGATTACTCGCATCGGCACGAGGATTCTGCATAAAGGGTAAAGGTACCATAGCTAGAGCTACTGGTAAACACAATTAACAATATCACATAAGGCAACAATAACATGTATTTCAATAACAATAGTAGTTTGGCTTTCAACAATAATACAATGAAAGTGTAGTTCCAAAAAGAATACAAGTTAGGGTGTTAATCACAAAAAGTTCTCATTGGATAAACAAAATAGTTTTGGACCAAATGTCCTTTGGCAACCCAAGCTTAACAAAGAAATCATATAATAATATTTAAAATAGAAAGAACTTGGGTTTTAAAGATCACAAAGGTTCACATATCAATATATCACATATCATATAACACAACATGATGTTGTTCACATTTGTAACAAGAATGTTGTGTTTACTCACCTTGGGGTTCCTTTGCTCCTAGTACACGTAGTCCCTTTTGCACTTCTAAAGCTCTTCAAACTCTAACATAATAAATGATTTAACTTAGTATTTATTTACTCATGATGTTCCTATCCCATAACTACCCATACACATATAGCATACACATTAGAGTTCACTCATAGGTGTACTCATCACTTACACATATCACGCTGACTTAGAAGTCTTGCATACTTAGGCCTTATAGGCTCACATGAAAAGACATTGCAATCATATCAATACCCTTTTAAGGTCATCACATTATCATTACCTCAATACTTAATTCACTTATCCATTATCTTAGTTCACTTTACACTTCCATACATGTCAACTTAACAATTAATCCTTCAAACATCATACTTAACTCTTAAGATCCCTTTTACTTCATTAACTCATAATCATGTGTTCATCATCAATTCATCATAACTCCTAGTTCCAATTTCCTCAATCACATTTGTATTCTAATCACAATATAAGGTTAAGATACCTTAAGTATACCTTAAGAATACTATAACACATTTAAGCTTATCTAGGATCATACCTTCAACCAACATGCAATTTCATCATCCACTATACATACATACATGTCAACAATCATCAAGACACATCACATAAAATTTATAAACATTTGGAGAAAATTGTTCATGTAGGCCGAATGCATCATTAAGTTGAAAACCAAATTCTTCTTCTTTTCATGCTTTCCGTCTATTTCATAAATATGTAAAAACATGGTTTGAACCAAGATTTTTTATGTAAACATAACAAAAATCATTTTAGAACTTAAATCCATAAGAATCGACCACTGTTGGTGTTAGTAATATAGAAAAACTCAATCTTTTGCATTATAGTGCACAAAACCATAAGTTTCCTTATTTTCGGTATTTTTCGGTCATTTCATAAATATGCAAACAGGTTGTTTAAACCATTATTTTTCATTCAATCATTGAAAATATCAGTTTAGAACACATTCCTTCATGAATTGGCAGCCATAGGTAGGGTTTATACAAAAAAATTCCAAGTTCAAAGACTTAGGTGAAAAATCATGAGTTTCTGCGCTTTCCGCACATTTCATTTATTTCAGTGATACACATGATTCCAGTCATTATTTTTCATCTAAACAAAACAAATATCATATTAGAATACCAATTCATACAAATCGGCATCCATGTATTCATGAAAGAATAAAATTTTCCAATTTCCAAGTCCTAACACGAAAACCTTGAATTCCTTTGTTTTTCGAAACTTTTCGATCATCACAGAAATATGCAGAAATATTATTTCATGCAATATTTTTCATCAAAACAAATCAAAAATCAGTTTAGAATGCAAACAAGTACAAATCACCCCCCCCCCCCCTTATGATGTTTATGCAATAAAATTGTGATTTTAAGTTATACAATTCACCTTTGGAGAAATCTTGCAGAAAAAATCATGTTTTCGGTAGAAAATAAATTTTCTCCCCCAAAAATTCACTCAAACAGAATTGAATCTGCAGAAATCAATAATCAAATAGTTCAAAATAATTTTCCCATAATTTATTTTATAGAAATCAGTTTAGAAATCGAAAGAGAATAAAAACTTATGATTACGGTCATGAAATCGTGAAACGATAAAGTGTTTTCGATATTTCAGTAGAGAGAATTATTTTGAGAGGTTTTTCTGCCAAAATACAGAAATAATAAGGGAATGGCTGCTGGAAACCCTTGTTTCACCGAAAATTAGAATATATATTAGGGTTGGAGTGAAATTTCCACTTTTACCCTAATGAATTAGGTTAGGAGCATTTTTGTGTAGTGGGCTTTTGGGTAATTGGGCTTTAAAAATTTCATCTGAAAGGATTTAAAAATGAAAATAATATTTTTCTTTTTAATTCTGGAATATTTCCCTCAAAAATATTTGTTTAAAAATATTTTAAAAATACCCATAAAATTATTTTATGCTTAAAAATTGTTTTATGCATGAAAATTTATTTTATTTAAAATAAATTCTTTTATGCAAATGCACTTCATGTAAATCATTTATTTCACAATGGCAACACACTTTATGCATATTAAAATTAATTTAATATGCCACATATGCATCAATCACTTAGATCATAAATTTTCACACAAGCACACACCTAACCTTATAGGTTCTAATTCAAGCAATTTATCATGAAAATTCCTAGGGTGGGTGTGGGTTGTTACAGGTTTGAACCAAGATTTTTCATGTAATCAAAACAAAATCATTTTAGAATATAGAAATGTAGGAATTGATCCATATATACATTCATATGCATGAAAATTTATAACTTTAAGTTTTAGGATGAAAAACCATGAGTTTTCTTGTTTTTGGTATATTCCGATCATTACAGCAATATGTAAACAGGTGTTTTAAACCATTATTTTTCATTCAATCACAACAAATATTAGTTTAAAACATCAATAGGTACAAATTGGCAGCCATGAATGCTTTTCATACATGAAAATTCCAAATTTAGGCTTTAGGAAGAAAATCATGAGTTTTTAAGCTTTTCGTGCTTTCCATTAATTATAGCGATATGCAAACACATTATTTAAATCATTGTTTTTCATCCATATAAAAAAAATATCATATTATAATTCCTCCATAAACAAATTAGCAGCCATATGTACAAGAAATCATAGAATTTTCTAACTTCTAAGTTCTAGCACAAAAACCTTGAATTTCTTTGTTTTCTGAAACTTTTCGGTCATTACAGTAATATGCAAAAATATAATTTAATCCAATACTTTTCATCAAAAACACATCAAAAATTAGTTTAGAATCTAAATATGCAGCAGCCACACCCCCTTAATGAATTTATATTTGAAAATTTCAATTTTTGAGTGATAGGATTCATCTTTGGCGAAATTGCATAGGAAGGTTGATGTTTTTAGTAGAGAAATTAATTTCTCTTTCAAAAACTCACCAAACTGAATTAAATCTGTAGAAATCAGTAAACAACCAGTTCAAAATAATTTTTTCATTATTTGTTTCATAGAAATCGTATGGGAAATTGAAAAGAAAGAAAAACTTACGAAATGGTTGCGAAATCGCAAAGTTAAAAGTGTTTTTGAAAATTTCGATAGAGAGAATTATTTTGAGAGAATTTTTCTATCAAAATACTGAAAAACAGAGTGGTGGCTGCTGGAAATCAAGGGCTAGCTGAAATTCTCATTATATATTAGGGTTTGGGGTGCAATTTCCAAGTTTACCCTTAATAAGCTAGGTTATGAGTGTTTTGGTGTAGTGGATTTTGGGTATTTGGATTTTTTAATTAATTTAGGGGATGATTATAGGTAATTAAAAATAAAATACTTTTCTTATTATTTTTATTAAAATTTCCTCTAAAACATTTATTTAAAAATTATTTTAAAAATATACATAAAATTATTTTATGCTTAAAAATTGCCTTTTTGCATGAAAATTCATTTTATGAAAAATAATTTATTTCATGCTAATGCATTTTATTTAAACCATTTATTTCACAATAATAATTCATATTTGGCATATTAAAAATAATTTAACATGCCCTAAACTCATAAATCACATCACACACAAATTTTCACATAGTCACACAATTTGTTACAATAACCCTATATTCAAATAATTTGTCACTAAAACTCCTAGGGTAAATGTGAGTTGTTACAATGATAAAGGCTTTTTGCCTAAACCTTAGCTTTTAAGAAAACTTTTGGATGGTGAGTAGTATTAGCTTGACAATGCTCTTTGAGTATGTTGGGAAATAACGAAAGCATTCCACCTCATGATAAATCCCTCATCATTTCGGGGTGTAATGAACAATTCGTATTGTTTGACCCATGTGAGCCTTCTTGACTCAAATGTGGTTAAGTATATCGATACTCTAATGAGATGGGGATCCTTAACCAAACCACCCTTCACCTTTATGCATGCAATTGCCCTAGCTTTTGCCCCTAGGTTCTACGTAATGTTATAATCAAGATCGTATACATAAATTCATAAAACCTTTTCCTACATGCATGACAACATTGTCATGCATACATGACATAAGAAACTTGACATTAAAACCCAAACACCTTAAAAACCAAGACAAGTGGTCCATCACCTCAAACACCACTCATTATCTTTCTTAACCTAGTGACCAACCAAATAAAGGGAATCCTTTTTCTGACACACTATTACATCCTTGCACCCCCTTTTTCTTTTCCAATAGTAAATTCTTACCCTTTCATTTTTCCTTTTTCTTTGAAGGTACCTATGGCCCATTCCTTCGACCAAGTCACCATGAACACATTCTTCACCAATCTCCTTTAAAAATAAAAGAAGACTGTAATACCCAAGGATTTTATAGCTTATTCTAATTGCTAATGATACTAGAGGACAAGGTTTTTGAATATTAGTATAGTGTAGAAATAAAAGGGAATCGGTTAGAAACTTCAAAACACCATTTGAAATGTTAGCCTAGTTTATTATTCAATTCTGATTAATTGTGCTCTAATCAATTAAATAGAATTCATATGTTAACTATTGATATATATAAGGAAGTTAGAGACCACAAATTTGAAAGTTAAAGTGAAAAGAAAGGAAGAAATTTAAAAGGAAAATTTTTAAGTTATTAATGAGCTTGTTATTGAGTTGGGCCATGGGCTTATTATTGAGCCTTTGGGCATCAAAGGCCTAACCCAACAATAGTGGGCTAGCCTATGGGCCCATAATTAGTGTAACATCAATTAGTTAGATGGTTAGCCCAAAACCAAAAATTTGGATGTTAGAGATGGAGCCATCAAATTTTGATTTGTAGCCATAAAAATTGACCTAAGTCAAAATCCTAATGCAAATTGAATTTCTATCTCTTCTACATATAAGTTTAGGTTCATTTTTAGCATTCCCATATCATCATGATGAACATCACAATTGTAGAAAGAATCCTAGCCATTCAACTTGATCAAATCATAGCCATTCATTAAGATTAAATCTTAACCATTGGATTTAGCTTGATCAAATCCTCACTATCCAACTCATCATATATGGAAACGACCCTCCTACATAGGCTGAATTTAAGTAGAGACTAATGGTTGAGTTCTTAATTGAAGGAGAAAGGCAAAACTGTGCCCTTCAATTAAACTAATTGAAGCAAAAGCTCAAAATGTCTATATTTGAGTATGCTCGAGAATTCAAATGTTTGAGCAAATGTGCCTCTCATATAATACCTATTGAAAGAAGTGAGGTCGATCGATTTTGATGAGAATTGATCACTCCACTTTATAATGTCTTGGTAGCCAATAATTTCCCCACAATGGCTAAGCTTATTGATAAAGCTAAGCTTACAGAGGCACAACATAAGATCGAAAGAGCTAAACTAGCAAAAAAGGAGCAGAAACATAAGGGAAAAAGTAAAGGATGAAGTAGTCAACAATGGACAAGCCTTACCCAAAGTAAGGGTTATGAACATGCTTTCACAATATCCACTCCATACTAGCCGAGAACTGGAGGACAAAGTCAAGTCTAGACCGAAAGTGTTTCGGTTGCCTAGCCCTATCCAACATTAACACATATCAAACAAGACAATAAGGTCAGTCCATACCTACTTGCACTATGTGTGGACGATAGCATCGAGGAGCTTGTCAAAAAGCCATGGGAGCATGCATACATTGTGGACAGATGGGACATTTTATTAAAGATTGTCTTATGACTGTCAATCAAAGGATGGCTTAGGAGGCTTCACAGCCCACTATACAAATGAATCAAGTGGAAAATCATAGACTGGGAGGATGACGCTGAAATACCCCGAATTTTCAATTATTTTATAAAATTCTATTTTCGTACGGAAGTATCTTATTTTATTATTTTCCTTATTAAAATAAGATTTGAATTATATTTTATTAAATTATAAATATTCATATTATTTGAATATGTATTAATTATGGCAATTTTGATACAATATTACAATATTATATTATTATGATTATGTTAATGTGGATTTTTGGAAAATGGTATTTTGGATTATATTTTGATATTTGAGTATTAATAAAGGTATTAATTATAATATAAGTGTGATTATAGTATTTTATCGAAAGTTTGGATTTCTGATATAATTACTATAATTATCATTAGTAATGTTATTGATATATATATTCATGAGTATATGTTGTAAATTATTATTAATATGTAAATTATGAATTATTGTTAATTATTATTATTATTACTATCATTTGCATTATTATGATTATTGGTGGTATTATTATTATTATTATTATTATTATTATTATTATTATTGTTATTATTATTAATGCCATTATTATTATTATTATTATTAGTATTATTATTTTGTATATATATAAATATGTGGTATTATGTTTATATAAATATATGTATATAGTATTATATGTATATATTATACGGTTTGGAGTATATATATATATAAGCATATCAGTTTTTAAGTAAAAAGGAAAAGAAGAAGGGAGCTGATTGGTGGGGTAAGAAGAGGAAAACGGTGCGTTTTGGTTGAACAAACGGGTAGAGCAGAAGCAGGAGAGAGGAGAGAGAAAGGGAGAGGCCGAGAGAGAGAGAGAGAGAGTGGACCGTGTTCCGGCGGGCAGTGGCAAGCACCGCCACCACCGCTGGGAAGAAGGAGGATCGGCGACCTCGAGGGAGGCGGCAGCTCGGTGATCGACGGCGGCACGGCGGCATACGCTAGGAGAGAAGTACCGCCGGCCACCGCAACTTCAACTCCATTTTTTATCCGATCCCGGCAGTGGAATCCGGCGATCTTGGTGCCGTTTTACTCTTGGAGATGAGAGCTTCACTTTGGTACCTGCCTTGCCCCCTGAGGACCACCGGAGGAGGAGATCAAAAAATACTAAACCGTGGCTTTGGAGGCATTTTTCGGTGGCTGGAGAGTGAGTGCCAGCGAGTGGTAACTGTTTTTGGGCTCCTGGGGTTGAGATGAGTCTGCTGGTGTGGGGTTTCCCCTGATCCGCCACCACCGGCGGCGACGCGTGGCTGGCCGGCGGCTGCGCGTGGTGCCGGCGCGTGGGGAGGTGCAGTGATTCTGTTTCAACATTCTGGCACGATCCTCGACGTCTGTATGTTTAGAATTTGTGAAGGTGAACCCGAAACCCTTGTATTTCAGTTAGTTTATGAGTTAATCTATGTTTAGTGGTTATTAGAATATTTGTTAGGTTATCGAGTCTGTTTTGGGGTTGAGTGTAATCCTTATTGTGTTCATGTTCTCTGTTGCGAGGTGTCGGTGTCTGGCGTCTTCCTGGTTCCAAGGCTCCTCTTCTGAGGGAAGCCGGTCGAAAATGTCGACAGTTAGGTGAGTGATACTCGCTAATATATTATCCTATTTCCATTTCATATGCATTGCTGTGTGTATATATATACGTATATTATGCATTACTATTGCATCTATAAGCATGTAACATTTGACTGTGAGTAATTAATTGATATTTTGTATTCTGTGCCATATTATGGTTGTGATTGATGGATGGAGGTCGGGAGGATACAGTACCACTTAGGATTATGGGATGGTTATGGATTATGATGAGATTCAGAAGATGAGCTATGACTGATGGATGTCGGCCGGGCCTGCTCATCGCCAGGGCTGCTGTCAGTCGGGTCAGGGCTGCGTGGTACAGACCAGTGATGGCCGGGCCCCTTGGTTATAAGAGACAGATTATTTGGATTCAGAGAGCCAGAGTAGAGGGATCGGCTCCCCATATTGAGTACTGAGTATCAGTGTGGTACTGTGGACCATACCCCATCCTTGCTTGATTGGATGATTGTCTGTCTCTATGACACGGTGCATATCATGTGCATTAGATTCTATCTGTGGGATACCAGTTTAATATATTAGCTGGTATCATTCACTGAGTCGAACGCTCATTCCTGTTCATCTTGTTGCTTTCAGGTCAGGGAATGAGCTAGCGAAAGAATTGTAATTGAGTAGACTGCCAATTTCTCTTCGGCAGTGATTTGTATTAATGAGATATTAAGAATGTATATAATAGAAGTACATTTGTAATTGTAACTAGACCTCCGCAATGTTACATTTTGTAATTGAGCTTTTTGTATTATTTTCAATTATGTAATCTTTGGGGTTAAGCAAAACCTTTCTGTAATTTATGATTTTCTGGCAATTATGGAATAAATGATGTTGGGCCAATTTGATATTGCGTTATGTTGTGAATCTTTTGGTTATGCTTACCTTGTTTGGGCCCACAGCCCTTTTCAGTTGGGCTTTTCAGTTATGTGTTTTGGGCTTTTTGTCTTGTGGTTTGGGTTAGGCTTACTACGGGCACTGGTAGCCAAGTGCATGTCCCGTGTCCTAGTGCCGGTCACGTGCCCTCGAGTTTGGGGCGTGACAGAGGCCATAGTGCTAGACAATCCTTAGGCAATGTGCAAGCTATGGAAGGTAGAGGAAGAGGGAAAGTCCATGCACTTAATCAACAAGATGCTTGAATGTCCCACAATATTGTTATAGGTATCATCTTCATCTAATATATTAATGCTGATGTTTGTTTGATTCTGATGCAACACATTTGTTTATTTCAATATGTTTCACTAAGAAATTAAATAAGAATAAGGAGGTGATGAATGAACCTTTGATTATAACCACACCCTTAGGAGAAATTGTAGGGGAAGAATAAGTGTATAAGAATTGAATGATATAAATTGAAAATAGGAGGTTTCCAGTAAATTTGATTGAATTAGAAGTCTTGGAATTTGATGTCATATTAGGAATGGATTGGTTATCTATGCATAATGCTTATATAAATTGTAAAGGAAAAAGGATTAACTTCAAAGAGGAGAATGGATATGAATTCACATTTCAAGGTGACAAGAGTACCTTTACTATGAATTTTGTTTCATCTATTAGAGCAAAAGATTATTAAGGAAGGGTTGTCAAGGATATTTGGCACATGTATAGATATTGAGAAAGTAGAAAAATTTGTTAAGAGGATAGCTATAGTAGATGCATTTCTTGATGTGTTTCTTAAAGATCTAATAAGAATGCCACCAGACAGGGAGATTGAGTTCACAATTAAGCTCTTAACTGGAACTCAGCAAATATTGATACTGCCTTATCGGATGGCACCTTCAAAGTTAAAAGAATCAGAAGTTCAATTACAGGACCTACGTAATAAGGGTTTTATTATGCCAAGTAGTTCCCATTGGGGCTCCAGTTCTGTTTGTAAAGAAGAAAGATAGGTCCTTAAGGCTGTGTATTGATTATAGACAATTGAATAAGGTGACTGTGAAGAATAAGTATCCTCTATAGAGGATTGATGATTTATTTAATTAGTTACAAAGAGCCAGTTATTTCTCTAAGATAGACTTGCAATTTGATTATCATCAACTCAAAATTTGACAAAGAGGATATTTGTAAAACTGCTTTTAGAATGAGATATGGACATTCTGAATTTACAATATTGCCATTTAGTTTGTTGAATGCAGTAGCGGCTTTTATAGATTTGATGAATAGAGTGTTTAAGCCATTTTTGGAAAAATTTGTGATTGTGTTTATTGATGATATTCTAGTTTATTCAAAGAGTAAGGAAGGACATGAGGAACATTTGAGAATAGTGTTACAAACTTTGAGGGAGCATAAGCTTTATACCAAATTGTTTGGATGGAACAATTCTATTTCCTTAGACATATAGTTAGCAAAGAAGGAATCAAGGTAGATCCTAAGAAAGTAGAAGCGGCAGCGAATTGGCCTTGACCCATAACTATTGCTTGAGTGAAGAGTTTTTTTTTAGGTATGGTGGGTTACTATCACCGTTTTATAAAGGATTTTTAGAGAATAGCATCACCGCTTATAAGGCTTCCAAGAATGCAAGTTAAGTTTAAGTGGGATGAGACTTGTGAAGAGAGTTTCCAAAAACTTAAAGATTGCTTAATCATAACTCGTATATTGGTGTTACCTAATGGGAATGAAGGTTTCACCATATATTGTGATGCTTCAAGAAATGGGTTAGGATGCATGTTAATGCAAAATGGAAAAGTTATTGCTTATACATCGAGGCAATTGAAGCGACATGAAATGAATTATCCCACTCATGATTTAGAAATGGCAGCAATTATATTTACTTTAAAGATATAGAGGCACTATTTGAATAAGGAAAAATGTGAGGTCTATACGGATCATAAAATCTTCAATATATCTTAAAGCAAAGAGATTTAGATTTAAGACAAAGAAGGTGGGTAGAATTGTTAAAGGATTATGATTTCCAAATACTTTACCATCCTAGTAAAGCCAATGTTGTAGCAGATGCATTCAGCAGGAAGTCAATGGGTAGCCTCTCGTATATCATTATGCAAATGAGGCCAATAGTAAGGGAGTTAAAGGAGATGTTTAATGAAAGTTTACAATTAGAAGTAGATGAATCACAAGTGCTATTTGCTTACTTCCAAGTAAGGTCCAAACTCCTTAATGAGATAAAAATGTTACAAAATCAAGACCCTTAGTTAATGAAAATCTTTAAGGAAAAGGGATAAGCCTAGGAGTTTCGCATAGAAGAAGGTGTTTTGAAGTGTGGAGACCGATTACGCATAACTAGCATAAAAGAGTTGAGGGATAAGCCGAGGAGTTTCATATAGAATAAGGTGTTTTGAAGTGTGGAGACCAATTATGCCTTCCTAACGTAAAAGAGTTAAAGGATAAAATTTTGAAAAAAGCACATTAAATCTCATATAGCATACGTTTAGGTGCTACCAAAATGTACCATAATATAAAGAGTACTTATTGGTGGCCTAGAATGAAGAAAGATGTGGCGAATTTTGTGGCTTCATGTCTCACTTATCAGCAAGTGAAATTTGAACACTAAAGACCATCTGGATTACTTCAGGAGATAAGATTACTGAAATGGAAGTGGGAATGGATCACCATGGATTTTGTAGTGGGCCTACCCAAGACTGCAAAATGGTTCGACTTAATATGGGTTATAGTAGATCAGCTAATGAAATCTGCACGCTTTATTGAAGTAAAGACTATATATTGGGCAGCCCAATATGCCCAAATATATGTTAATGAAATTGTAAGATTGCATAGGGTTCCACTTTCCATTTTTTGGATCGAGGGACTCAATTCACATCAAGGTACTGGCAAAAATTGCAAGAAGCATTAGGTACGCAACTTGACATCAACATTGCCTTTCACCCACAAACAGATGGATAATCCAAGAGAACAATACAAATGTTAGCAAATATGCTCTGTATGTGTGTTATGGATTTCGATGGAAACTAGGATAAACATCTCCCACTTGTTGAATTCGCATATAACAATAATTACCATTCATCTATAGGGATGGCACCGTGTGAGGCATTATATGGCAAAAATTACAGATCTCCTATTTGTTGGACTGAAGTACGTGAAAAGTACCTTAAAACTCCAGATATGATTAAAGAAGACATTGGGAAAGTGACAATTATTTAGCAAAGATTGAAGACTGCTTTTAATCACCAAAAGAGCTATGTTGATCCCAAGAGTAAGGATGTCCATTTCATGGTCGGTGACCATATCTTTTTAAAAGTCTCCCCCATGAAAAGAGCAATGAGATTTGGCAAAAAGGGAAAATTATCCTCACACTTCATTGGACCTTTTGATATTCTTGATAAGGTTGGAGAAGTTTCGTATAGATTAGCATTGCCTTTAGCATTAGAACATGTGCATATAGTTTTTCATATGTTAATGTTAATGAAGTACATTCTTGAACCTTCACATGTGTTGCAAACATAATTGATCAAGATCGATCAAGACCTTTCCTATCAAGAGGTTTCGATCGCAATACTAGATTGACAAGTCAAGAAGCTTCAAGATAAGGAGATACCAATGGTCAAAATTCAATGGTGTAATCATAATATGGAAAAATGTACATGGGAAAACGAAGATGACATGTCTCAGAAGTAGCCATAATTGTTTAATCGATAACAAGTAAGCTCTTTTAAAAATTCAAATATGAATTTCTTTTTAAGGGGTATAATGTAATAGCCAAGGATTTTATAGCTTATTCTAGTTGCTAATGATACTAGAGAATAAGGTTTTTGAATGTTAGTATACTATGCAAATAAAAGGGAATCGGTTAAAAACTTTGAGACACCATTTGAAATGTTAGCCTACTTTATGATTCTATTATGGTTAATTATGCTCTAATGAACTAAATAGAATTCATATGTTAACTATTAATGTATATAAGGAAGTTAGAGAACACAAATTTGAAAGTTAAAGTGAAAGGAAGAAATTTAAAAGGAAAATTTCTAAGTTGTTAATGGGCTTATTGTTTAGGCCATTGGCTTGTTATTAGGCCATTGGACATCAAAGGCATAAGCCCAACAATAGTGGGCCAAACTATGGGCCCATAATTGGTATAACATCAATTAGTTAGGATGGTTAGTCCAAAACTAAAAATTTGGATGTTAGAGATGGAGCCATCAAATTTTAACTTGTAGCCACAAAAATTGACCTAAGTCAAAATCATAAAGCAAATTGAATTTCTATCTCTTCTACATATAAGTCTAGGTTCATTTTTAGCATTCCTATACATCACGATGAACATCACAATTGTAGAGAGAATCCTAGCCATCTAACTTGATCAAGTCTTAGCCATTCATTAAGATTAAATCTTAACCATTAAATTTAGCTTGATCAAATCCTCACCATCCAACTCATCATATATATATATATATAAGTAAATTTATATTATGAATATATATATATATGTATAAGTAAATTTATGTTATATATAGGTAAATTTATGAATATATAACATGAATTTATGTTATATATAAGTAAATCATAGTCATTCATTAAGATTAAATCTTAACCATTAAATTTAGCCTAATCAAATCCTCACCATCCAACTCATCATATATATATAAGTAAATTTATGTTATGAATGTCATTTTGCCTATCTCTACAACAAAGTTTCATAATAACAAAAGAATCTCTTTCTACCCTAATAGCAACAAGAACTTTAACAAATCAAAGCTAACCAAGGTGAGAAATCATATTCATCTTCTCTTTTCTATGTTCTAAGGTTGATTTTAGTATTTTTGGTTACATAAAATATCTTCTACACCATATGTAAAATATACATAAGATATAGTTTTGGATGTTTTTAGATGAAATATGGAGATTTGGCTAGAGAATTAAAGGATTAATGTGAAGATAAGTAAAGAAAACATGAAATCACCTAAACCTAATAGATATAAAATTCGCCCAACATTAAGAAATGAGTAATGAAGTTTTGTAAATTCAAATTGAATTCATATATAGTTATTTTAGATGAATAAAAATGATTTAGAAGTGTCAAAATGAATTTTGGGAACTTGATTCAAGACTTAGAAATCTTAGTGACATAAACTTAGTTAAAAGAGGAACTTAGTGTTCTAATACTACATTGTGATAATTGAGTGATCATATATATTTTATGTTATGTTAATTTCGTATTTCTATAATTAATTTGAAGATTTGATGAGGAATTATAAGTTTTCCCCAAATTTGGCCTAAGTGGGACAAACTAAATGAGGAATTTAACAAAAAATAAGTGTAAGTATGTATATAACACTATTGATACATCTCTACTGTAAGTTGAAGTAATAAAACAAGTATAAGATGTAAGTGGTAACACCATTAGCTACTAATTGATATGTAATTGAAATATTATAGGTGTAGAACTCCAAAGCAAGGGCAAGGAAATTGCTTAAGACCATGAAGGACATCAAATTAATCAAGAACAAATAATTAATAGGAGCAAAGGAGTTTAAGGTGAGTACTTAATAATATGATGTAATTATGCCATATTGTTTGGAACCTAATGTTTGAATTACCATCCTTTGATATTGAAGGATTATTAGGAGCAAATTAAGTGGAAGCAACATGGTGGGTGAAATTTCAAACAATTTAAAATTAATTTACACCCAAATAGGTCCAATAAACATTCATCCAATCATCTAATAAATGTGTAAAACTCATAAGAAAGAAAGAAGATTCAATGGTAATCATTTTACTTCTTGAAGTATATGAACTCTAATTCTTCTTTCCTCTCCAAAAGCTTCCTAAATGTTAAGCCTCTAGATTGTCCACACCAAGTTCCACCTCTAAGGGGCACCTTGATTTGTTTAGCTCTTCTTGATTCTCTCTCTTGGTAGCCTAATTGAATACAAGATCTTCTAAGACAAATCTTTAGTGATTTGATTTCTTCTAATTACTATGGATGTATCTTTTTAACAAAAGAAACCTCTGTTATTTCATAAAGAATAAAGAACAAGAAATGAAGAATAAGAAAATTGAAGAACTCTTCTTCTCTTTCTCTTCTCTCTCAAAACTTAGTTACTTAGGCTTCTCAATAGAAAAGATGTGCATTAAAAAACATCCCTAATTCACAACATCATTTTTCCATTAATGGCTAATAAGTATGTTATTAATTAGGGGAAAAAGGAGATATTTAATCTACTTTATGCTTTAAGCTTAAATAGAAAAGACCAATTTACCTTTTATGGTTTATAATAACTTCCATTAAGCCTTAGGTAGTTAAAAGACTATTTTGACCTTAGTTACCTTTCTTTAACCCTTAGATCCATCACATGGGCTTTACGGTTGGAGAAAATCTCTAACCCCTAAACTCATCATATGGGCTTTAGGGTTATAAAAAATCTCTAACCCCTAAATTACTTCTCTCCATTTCAAAAATGGACTTGGGCTATTTAGGATTTTGTCCAAAGCTCATAATCAATTCTTTTAACTCATCTATAGTTTTAATTAATTTAATCCTTCTCATTTATATCATATATAAATTAGGATTTAATTAATAAGAAATCATTTTGGATTTAAACTTTAAGACATGCTAGGATCTTTGTAAATTTAATTACAAGTTCAACCCTTTTACTAGTAATCAATTAATTAAACACTTTAATTAATTATTATGGTAAACCTTTTATTCTTGGAAGGTGAATACTTATGGGTGTGTGACTTTCTAGGTTCACCTTTAGTCCCATAAGTCATGAGTGATGCCTAGCATTACATATCATGACTACCTAATTAGAATGAATATGAGTGCTTAATCACTTATTCATTTCATGGACCATTGATCATAATTAGCGTACACTAAAATCCCTTCATTATGAAATGCCAATCTTAGCTAGGGTCATGGATTTGTCAAACCCTAATATATTTCAATCAAGAATAATCAGATAGCATACGATTTCTTCCTTGATTATTCAAGTTAATGAATTCTCTCTTAGCGACCAATTACCTCTATACATAACTAGTTAGAACTATCATATACCATATACCAATACTTGAATAGCATTAGTATGTAAGTAGTAATAAATTCCAACTACCAATGAATGAGACACAGTTTCCCTCAAGTCAAAAGACTATATGTACAATTATGACCTAAATGATGATTTATTGACTAGTAATAAAACTCCATGTCATCATCATCTCACGTCATAGTTCAATCATTCATCATATTAATATCCACATGTTTATATTGACAAAATTTGTCAAACAGCATGATGCTTACTGTCTCTATAATTATAAGTATCACATATTGATTATAGATTATAAACAGAGGTGATGGTCTTCCAAAATTAATGATGCCTAATCATTAATCCTATAACCATGAACATTTTAAAGTATTTGTTTAAGAGCGATCTGCCATCCATATTCTCAACACTTGAGAATAAATCCTCTTTTGAAAAATACTTATGGACTACAAATAGACATTTAATACAATAGAACAATTTCATTTATAAACATATATTTAATTGCCATTTAGGGATAATGTTTTATAGTTACGTAACTTATACATTACCTTAAGGCATACCCTCTAGCAATCTCCCACTTACACTAAAGCCAATTAGTGCAATATCTAAGTCCCATCTTCTCAAGATGAAATTCTAGTTGTTGTTGACTCATTGCTTTAGTGAGTGGATCTACTATATTTTTAGCTGATGCTATTTTCTACATGGCTATTTTGCCTTTCCCAATTATTTTTATGATAATATGATAGCGTCTTTCTATGTGTTTGGATTTTTTGTGAGACCTTGGTTCCTTTGCTTAAGCTATAACTTCATTATTATCGCAGTAGAGAGGAATTTTTGACTCAATGGTAGGAAACAACTCCAAGTTCTATTACAAACTTTTAAATCCAAATAACTTCTTTTACAGCATCAAATGTAACAATATACTCAGCTTCTATAGTGGAATTTACAGTAGTTGATTGCTTAGATTTTTTTTTGGCATACTGCTCCGCCATTACAGGTGAAAACAAATCCAGAGATAGATTTTCTATCATCAATATCTTACTAAAAGTTAGAATCTATAAACCCATCTATCCTTAAGTCACCTTCTCCATATATCAAAACTACATCCTTAGTTCTTCTCAAGTACTTAAGGATAGGTTTGATGGCAGTCCAGTGATCTTGGATTGGATTGGAATTTGCTAGTCAAACTAACAGCATACGTGATATCTGGCCAAGTACACAATATAGCATACATTAAGCTTCCGATTGCTGAAGCATATGAAACCTTAGCCATATTTACCATTTCTTTAGGTGTCTTAGGAGACATAGCCTTAGAAAGGTGGACACCGTGCCTCACAGGCAACAATCCCTTTTTGGAATCTTGCATGTTGAACCATTTCAACACCCTTTCCAAGTATTGACTTTGAGAAAGCCCTATCATTCTTTTCAATATGCCTCTATAAATATGAATTCCAAGAATATAGGAAGCTTCTCCTAAGTCCTTCATGAAGAAAGTTTTGGATAACCAAACTTTTACAATTATTAACATACCAACGTCATTTCCAATTAATAGTATATCATCCATGTACAAGATAAGAAAAGTGAGTGCACTCCCACTAACCTTCTTATACACACAAGGCTTGTCTTCATTCTTGAAGAAATTAAACGATTTAATTGCTTCATCAAAATGATGATTCCAGCTTCTTGAAGCTTGTTTAAGACCATAAATGGATCTCTTAAGCTCACACACTTTAGAACATTCTTTAGATTCATAACCATTAGGTTGTTCCATGAATATGTCTTCCTCAATGTTTCTATTAAGAAATGCGGTCTTAATATCCATTTGCCAAACCTCATAGTCATAATGTGCTACTATAGCTAATAAAATCCTAATAGATTTAAGTATGGCTATAGGTGAGAAAGTGTCACATCCCAATTTCAGAGATATGATAGTCCTAGAACATGGGGAGACATAAGGTCACCCACGCCCACAGAACTAACTTATATATATACAATTCATGCCTAGGATCATACCAAACCCGATACATTAACTTAAATATCCAATGTCATGGGAAAACTCAATATACAAAAGAATAGTTTAACAAATACTTTGAAAACACCTCACACAAAAATAATGTTTAAAGTTCTAAAATAAATTATTAATAATTAATATCCAATAATAAACTTCCTGGAGTGTCTACAAATATCTCTTCATAGCATAGTATTATTAAAGACTTTGACAAGGAATCCCCAAGTGAAGTAGAATGCTTGAGCCATCACCTTGCCTCCTTACATTTGCTCACCTGGAACCACACAAGGAAGAAGGGGTGAGATAGATGATCTTAATGAGTAAACAATATAGCATATACATTAACATGTATTCCCTTGAAAAGAAAACTCATAGCTTACACACATAGTTTGTGATTTATAATTCATGAATCAAGTTGCAATTTAGCAAGCTTTTCAATTTAGCAAGTTTACAAAAATCACACTTATAACATTTAGAGACTGAAGGCTGTTGCCTTAATCACTCGAACACATAGAGGAGATGTGGCCTTAAACCAAATTCCAACTCCTATCACATAGAGAAGCGTGAAGCTGATAAGGCCTCATGGCTAAAACTGTCCCTTTCTAGCTAACGTGGACACATTATCCCTATCCATTGGTTTAAGACCGTGTGCACAGGTTTTGATGATTACTCGCATCGGCATAAGGATTTCTATATAGAGGTTAAAGATGCCATAGCTAGAGCTAATGGTAATCACATATAACAATAACACTTTAGGCAACAATAACATATATCATAATAGCAATAACAGTTTAACTTTTTGAACAAAGGTACAAGATTAATGTAGTTCCAAAAAGAATATAAGTTAGGGCAATAATCACAAATGTATTATCATTGGAAAATCAAAAATGGTTTTTGGACTAATTGTCCTTTGGCAACCCAAGCTTAACAATGAAATCATATAATCATAATTTAGGATAGAAAGGACTTGGGTTTCAAAGATCTCAAAGACTCACATAACATGATATCAC
Organism: Reutealis trisperma; assembly: GCA_947687605.1. Lineage (NCBI taxonomy): Eukaryota > Viridiplantae > Streptophyta > Magnoliopsida > Malpighiales > Euphorbiaceae > Reutealis > Reutealis trisperma. The sequence continues at coordinate 124,659 of CANTUT010001321.1, forward strand.
ATACTTATAACATAACATAATGTTTAGTCACACTCGTAATATGAACATGGTGTTTACTCACCTTGTGGTTCCTTTACTCCTAGTACACATAACCCTTTTTGAAACTCTAAAGCTCCTTAAGCTCTAACATCATATTTAATTCAATATTTAATATTTATTTAATCATAATATTATCCTACCCCATAACTACCCTATGCACATATAACATTCACATATAGTTAGAGTTGCACATATAAGTGCACTTATCACTTGCACACAACATGTTGACTTTAAAAGTCTTACACACTTAACCTTTATAGGCCCATATGAAAACACATTGCAATTCATATCAATACCTTTCTAAGGTCTACACAATTTCATTATCTTAATTTCAATTCACTTTAACAATTATCTTAGTACACTTAATACTTCCATATATGTCAACTTAACAAATAACCTTCCAAGTACCATATTTATCTCTTATGATTAATTCATTCAATCAATCTCTTCATCAATTCAAAATCATTAATTCATTATCATGTCATCATACAACCTACTTCCATATTATCCAATCACATTCACTTATTAATCACAATATAAGATTAAGATACCTTAAGTATACCAAATCGCCTCTAACCTTATCTAAAGTCATTCCTTCATCCAATAAGCAATTTAAGCATTTATCATCCATTCATACATGTCAATAATCATTAGAATACATTGCATGAAAATTATAGACATGGGGATAAAAATCTAATGTAGGCCGATGAAAGCAGTACGTGCTCTAGGAACCAAGTAATCGTTATATAATAGTAGATTTTAATTTCCAATGGTACGATAATATATTCATAATGTGAAAAGGTTTTCATATTATTGAATATAGTCCTTAAGTGTTTGTAAGAGGATCTATTCTCAAATATTGAGAATATGGGAGATAGATCGCTCTTGTACAAATATTTTAAATATGTTTATGGTCATAGGATTAATGACTGGGCATCATTAATTTTGGAAGACCATCACCTCTATTTGTTTTCTATAATCAGTATATGATACAAATGATTATAAAGGCAGTGAGTCTCATACTGCTTGACATATAATGTCGATACAAACATGTGGATATTCATAGGATGAATAGTTGAACTACAACATTAGATGATAATAATATAGGGTTTTACTACTTGTCAATTATTTATCATCTAGGTCATAATAGTGCATATAATCCTTTAACTTGAGGGATACTATATCTCATACATACATGATTAGGATTTATTACTGCTTATATAGACATAATATTCACATATGGATATATATGGCATATGATAATTCTAATTTGTTATGTATGGAGGTAAGTGATTGCCAAGATAGAATTCATTACCTCAAGTAAATAAGGTTAAGATCCTATACTATCTGGTTATTCTTGATACTTAAGAATCTAATATCTTCAAGAATTAGAACCAAGATGAGGACATAGAATCAAGGCACATTAGGGTTTGACATAAACCATTACCTTGGCCGAGATTGGGATCTTTAATGAAAGGATTCTAGTGCATGATGATTTATTATTGATGATTCATGTGATGTTTAAAGTTATCAACTATAAACATTCATTTCTAATTAGGTAGTCGTAATATGGAATTCTAATTGTCCCTTACGACTTATGGGACTAAGTGTGAAGTGTTTTCTTATTCCTATTGCTAATTAGACATGAATCTAAAAAGTCACACACTCAATAGTGATCACCTTCCAAGTGTAAAAGGTTTACCATAATAATTAATTAAAGTGTTTAATTAATTGATTAGTGGTAAAATGATTAAACATGTAATTAAATTTATAAGGACCCTAGCATGTCCTAATGTTTAATCTATGAAGGTTCCTATTCAATTAAATCTTAATTTGCATGTGATACAAATGAGAAAGATTAAATTGAAAATTGATTTGGACTAAATCAAAGACTTAATTTTAAGCTTAGTAAAAACCCTTAACACATAAGATGTGGCCTAAACCCATATGTGATATGGAAAAGAGGCAATTTAGGGGTTAGAGAATTTTCTACTAAGGTTAAAATTGTAATTACATCTTTTAGCTAGTGGAAATGTCCATTTTACTCCTAAAGGATAAAATGGTTATTTCACCATTTGAAGAACCAAAGTCCAACTTTGCCCCTTCACCTAATGGTGAGCTAAAAGAAAATATAGGGGAATTTAAGCCTATGTGAAGACTTAAGAGTTAAGTCTTGCAAATAATATAAAAGCTTCACGTTTTTATGTTGCAACAAGTTTTGAACATCATTTTAAGATTTGGAGCATCTGAGAGAGAGAAGTTGAGAGAGAAAGAAAAATGAAGAAAGTGTTTCTTTAATTTTTCTTTTGATCTTCAATTCTCTTCTTTGTTCTTTATGAAAGAACAATTAGTTGCAAATTGAAAATGTGTTTAGTCCAAAACAAACCATACAAAAACCTTAAATGTCCTAAAGATTTTTAAGGGAAATCTTGAATCAAATTGGGCAACTAAGAGAGGATTAAAGAACACCAAAGAAATTGAAAGGAAACTTAGAGGTGAGTTAGGTGTGGATGATCTGGAGGCTTCACACTTGGGAAGCTCTTTGATAAAGAATGAAGGAACCTACAAGAGGTAATATGATTACTCTACCATCTTCTTTTTATACATGTGTGTTTTACAAACAAATTAATTGATTTCTTGAATGAATTTTGGACCAAAATGGGTGAAGTGAAATTTTAAAATGTTTGAAATTTCACCTCACCACCTTCCTTCTGCTACTTTTGGCTCCACCATTCCTTTAATTGGTATCAGAGCCATTTAATTTTTGTGTAAAATCATTATATATATTGTTTTGGAGGTTTCTGATTTGGTTAGAAATGAGTTGGTGCACAAATGTTGTGCTATCGAAGACAGAATTCATGCTCGTGTGAACCCTTAATTCTACACCTCTCAAAATTACAGATTATTCAATCAAGAAAGGAATCAATTGAGGATCTTAAATCATCATCAAATCATCCAGGACTCAGTAATAGGTGCAACACAATTGGAATCATGGAAAACAGACGAGAAATGAGTGAGAACGGACGAAAACAGGCAGAACGGGTGAATTACAGCCTATAGCCGCACAGCTCTATGGTATTGCCGCAGAGACTCTTGTGATGCCACAAAGCTCTCTGTGGCACTACCATAGAGGCTTTTGTGATGCCGCAGAGTCTTATGCAGCATCGACGGCATGTTTCTGCTCCCATATTGGAAAATTTAGTCTCTATGCTTAATTCTTCCCCCTATATATAGAGGTGGCCTCTATATTCTCAAAACACACAGACTTAAAGGCTTAAAAAGCACTAACTTCAAGTAAATTGCATTGCTTTTACTTCTTGCTTTACAAAGCATGTTGGGTAGTTTCTCTTTGATTCCTACTCAACTAGTTTAAGGCTTTTCGCCAGCCTGTTCGAGGCAAGTCTCTTGCCCAAGGCTCATGTCCATCGTGTGGAAAAGGCGAAGTTGTGTTCTAGTGGTCTGAGGCTCCTGTCTCTTGCATGGAAAAGGTGGAACTATGATCCAGTCATCTGCTCCATCTGCCCTACATCCCCAAACTGCGAAAGCGTAAGGTAATCTTCTTTTCCTTTCTATTTGATTATTGTCTATTTTGGTTAGTTAATTAAATTGATGCATCTAGGTTGCTAGCTAATCAACTTGGTAATCAATTAAGTTCATTAACTAATTCAACTCTCTTTTAATCAATCAATCAAAACATGATAAAGTGGCTAGGCTAAACTAACCTCTTTGCAAGAAGGGAGAATGCGTGGGTTCTGATTCCTATTTAAAGGGATACGTAGGCATGCTTGGTTCAGGCATCGAATCTAATTAAAATTAATCAACTATCCCCTATCACCTTCTTCACTTATTTTTGTGTTTATTCCTTTGCTTTAATATTAGGATTAGTTTGGGGAATGTGTGACTTTCCTAGACCCATAAGGGCTAGAGGAGGTATCCCCTATGTTTTGGAATTTTATTTGTAATGATTAATCTTACTTTGGATTATTACTTATATTTATTATTGGAATCAATAATCATCCATATCATAAATTGTCCATGCATCTTAAATTGTTCATGAAATATATTTTAAGTTACTTTTATATTACTTGGCCAACTGTGTTTTGTTAAATTGAATACCTAGTCCCCAAATCCTCTTTGTTTTCGAGGCTAGTGATCTTTTTTCTTTAGGAAATGATGGGAGTCAAATGGGTTTTTTCTTATATTTTCCCAAATAAAAATAAATTAAGGTGGCAACTCTAAAATGATTTTCAAAATAAGCTCGAGGGCTTCCTAATGAGTTCTTTTCCAAATGAGTATTTCGATTCCCTTTAACGGATCAGACCAGTGCTCGGGTGAGGCCTCACAGTTGGCAACTCCACTAGGGACAAATTTTCTTTTTAAAAAAAGTTTGGCCTTTTAATATAATTGTAACTTTGCATGCATCACTTGCATAGGCTCTTTGCCTTTCAACCTAGTTCTAGGAAAATAATAGATAGTGAGTAACATCAAGTGGGTAACCCTCCTTAGGTCTATTCACTAATAGTGAAATCATCCACCCCGCGATGAATCCTTTGATCCTTTTAAAGATGTAATGAGTATGAATGTACTATTGGACCATGCGAGGCTCTTTGACTTAAATGTGGTTAGGTATATCGTTGCTCTAGTGTTATGGGTACCCCAAACCAAGATACCATGTCCTTTTCATGTAATAAACTTAGAACTTGGACCTTAGGTTGTATGCACCATAAAAGAAGCCTTATTGTATTCATGAAATGACTTTTCATTCATGCACACATACATTCATGCATACATTCATCACCTAAGAACCTTGAAACAAGTGGAGAGTTCACCAAACCTATGATTCACTAAAATACCCATCCCTAAGAATATCAGTGCCAGCCCAAAGGTCTCTCATCTTGCTGTATTACCTTGGTCTTATACTCATTTTGTCTACCTTTTTTCCTTATTGTAAGGTACCTAAGATGGCCGAGGGAACAAGTGGATTGAAGAAGAGTGGTCTAAATGCAACTAATACGGAGGAAGAGGCCCAGTTGAATTCATTATTGACAAATCTTCTCTTAAAGCAAGAAAGGAATTTTCAAGTTGTTTTGGAGGCCCAGCGAGCCTAGTTCAAAGAGCAGAGACAGTCCATTTTGGAAGAGGTTCAAGCTATGATGAGTCAAGCTAGCCTTGGTCTAAATACTACACCACTCCAAACCATTCCAAATATGACCCAAGCTGTTGTAAATACCTCTTTTCCCCCTAATGTCCCTATTGACTTGATTGATAAAGGAAAGGCTACAGTTGATGCACCTTGCATCATTTCACATTCTGCCCTAATTCCAGATGTTATCCCATCACTTGTCACTTCCCAAATACCAAATGCCACTTATTCTACCACTCCTCCTTTGAATCTTTTTCAAGGAGAGGAATTTTCTTCCCATATGAATACAAAAGCCTTAATGGAAAAATTTGAAGTTATGGACAAGACCCTCAAAGGCATTAAGAAACATGATGATGTGATTGATGCCAGTTCTTTAGCCCTCTTTCCTAATGCTAGAATTCCAATAAAGTTCAAAATGCCCATGCAGGATAGATTCAATGGGACAATATGCCCTAAGACACACTTGAAGATGTATATGGGGGCAATGGCTCTTTTGGGAGTTGATAATGAGCTCCTTGCCCAATTATTTCAACAATCTCTCACTGGAACTACTATAAAATGGTTTTTAGACCTATATATAAGTAAAAGAAGGACTTGGGATGATATCTGCAATGCACTTGTGAAGCAGTATGAGTACAATATTGAAGTGAATATCACAAGGAGAGATTTGGAGACTACCAAGCAGAACCTGAAGGAATCTTTCTCCTCATTCCTTATGAGGTGGAGAGAAAAAACAACCCAAATGGTGAATTGACCAACTAAGCAAGAGCAGGTTAATATAATTGTAAAGAACCTTTTGCCAGTATACCAAAATCATCTCCTCACACAATACCTCCCAAGCTTCAAAGCCGTTATTGCCATTGCCTCCAAAATAGAAGATTTGATCCAAAGTGGCCACATCAAAGATGAGACTACCCATAATAGATACAAGAAGAGTACTTCATACCAAGCTAATGTCACTACCTCAAATAATAAGAGGGAAGGGGAGATATCTGCCATTTCTCATCATCAGCCGTTAAGATTGGAAAGAAGGTCCTTTACTGAATTGGGGGTTCCTCTGGTTGTGGTATACAAGAAAGCCTTAGAAGCCAAGTTGATCAAGCCCCTAGAACTAAGAGCTCCTCTTAACCCACTTCCTGCAAATCACAATCCTACTGAATACTACAAATATCACCAAAGGGCTAGCCACAAAACAAAAATGTGTGAAATTTGAAGCATAAGATACAAGATCTTATAAATAGTGGGGACATAATACCTCCCAAACCAAGACCCAACATTTCCACCAATCCTCTCCCTAACCATCAAGTTAACCTCATTGCCACCACTAATCTCGAAGTTGATCCTATCTCTTTGATTCGGTCAGCTTCTGAATATTATTGTGTTTTAGATATAAGAAATCTTATAAAAGAGATTGATGCTATAACTAGGAGTGGCAGGATATACCAAGCACCTATCTAACAAGATAACCAGTCACGCATCCCACCCCCTACTGAAAAAATAAAAGGAGGCACTGAACTTGATGAAGATCCTATCCTTAAGCAGCTGAAAAAGACCCAAGCCAACATATCTATTTGGAGCCTTATTCAATCATCTTACCCTCATCGCCAAGCTCTTTGCAAGGTGTTGAACTAATGCCAAGCTCCCATAGATAACACCCCTGAGACTTTAGTGGCTTCACTCACCAATACCATAAAAGCTACCTCTATCTCTTTTAATGACCATAACCTACCTAAAGGGGGAGCTAAATCACAACCATGCCTTATACATAATATTCCTTACTCAAGGGAAAATAGTTCCTATGGTATTGATAGACAATGGGTCTGCTTTGAATGTCTGTCCATTAAAAGTGGCAAGTTGTTTAGGATTGGAGGCTTCGGACTTCACATCTTCTTACCAAATTGTAAGGGCATATGACAATACAAAGAGGGAGGTCCTGGGTATGGGTACCTTGGATGTCATCATTGGACCTGTCACTTATCATATCCATTTCAAGTTATTGATGTACCAGCATGCTTTAATCTCCTCCTTGGATGACCCTGGATACATCAAGCTAAGGCTATCCCCTCTTCCCTCCATCAAAAGCTAAAATTTCCTCATGGATCTTTTATTATCACTATAAATGGGGATATGCATGGGAAAAGTGAGGTCCCAAGCTCTGTGCCAATTCTGGAGATACAACCTGAGCTACCCACTCTACCATTATCAGGTTTTGCTTTTGAGACAATACAATTCATAGAGAAAGAAGGAGGTAAAGAGCTTGAGCTTGTACGTTTTGATTTCGACCCTTATAGAAATATTGTTGTGGCTAATATGTTGAGAAAAATGAATTATTTTCCAAGATTAGGAATAGGCAAGAGGCAACAAGGAGTGAATCAATTCAAAGAGTACCCTATGGCTAACCCATAATTTGGTCTAGGTTATAAACCTACCAAAGAAGATCCGGCTGAGGCAAAGAAAAGGGCTAAAGAGAAAATGGCAACCCTCAAGAAAGGTGAGTCATATGATTGGCCCATGTGCCCTTATTTCAAAACACTTAATGGATACTTTGTGAAGGAGAGTGAGAATTTTCCATACTATTATTTTCCAAAACCTTGGGTTTGTCTTATTACTAAGAGGCTAATCCCTAGTTTTGAACTCTTATTTGATGTCAGGCTTTCCTTATAAGACTATGAACTAGTTTTCATATTGGAACAAGATTGGGAGGATAATATGAAGGCTGCTCTCTTTGAGCAAATTTGTATGATAAGAGATGAAGAAGTGGCTAACTTAACCAAATTCATCTAAACAACTCAAACCCAACCTGACAACTGGTATTATGAGAAGAAAGGAGATAGTGGCAAGTCCAAGTCAGAGATCGAGTCAGAGTCCAAGTCCAAGTCCGAACCAGAATCTGAGTCTGAGTCAGAATTTGAGTCCGAGTCAGAACCCAAGTCAGAGTCTTATAGTTTTGATTCTTCATTTGAGTCGATAGTTGAACCTTTTGATCTTTCTTTTAATTTTGATGTAATAATGGACGATAACTTTTTTATTCAAAATAAAAAGCTCAACTTTTCTTCTTATGATCCTGTGCTTCTTGTTTCCTTTCCTTTTCCTTATCCTAAGTCCAATTTGAATGAAATATTAAATCAAATAAAAAAATGGCAAAGAATCAATAAGTTTTGGCATGAATGAAAAACCAAAAACAACATTCATTACATCATCATGTCATGACAGGGACGGCTTAAGTAAAATGATCTAAGACTTCTTAGATTGCTTTGCTTAGGAACCCAAGGATATGACTGGGCTGGAACCAGCTATAGCTATTCATAAAATTCCTACTTATGAGCATGTAAAGCCCGTCAAATAGAAGATATGATGATTGAAGCCAAAGTTATCCTTAAAGATCAAGGAAGAAGTCACTAAACAATTAGGCAATGGGTTCATTGAACCAATCATATATCCTTCTTGGTTAGCAAACATTGTTCCAGTATCAAAGAAAGATAGGAAAGTTAGGATGCGCATGGATTATTAGAATTTAAATAAAGCTTGCCCCAAGGATGATTTTCCATTACCTTATATTGATTTGTTAGTTGATCGTATGGCCAGATATGAAGTAGTCTCCTTGACTGATTTATATGCGGGGTACAACCAAATTCAGGTCCATCCTCCTGACAAAGAAAAGACTGCCTTTGTGGCTAAATAGGGTACATATTGCTACCAAGTTAAGCCTTTTGGATTGAAGAATGCAAGAGTGACTTACCAAAGGATGGCTACCATAATCTTTCATGACATGATATATAAGGATGTTGAGGTATATGTCGATGACATGGTAATCAAGTCTGAAACAGTAGAGGATCACCTACACACCTTAGGGCAATTTTTCTTTAGACTCTGCCAATATAATCTCTATTTGAATCCTGCCAAGTGCATATTTAGGGCATCATCCAGAGTGTTTTTAAGGTATATGGTTAGTAAGAGAGGAATAGAGGTAGATCCAGCAAAGTCAAAAGCTATTTTAGAGATGCGAGCACCTAAGATAGAAAAAGAAATTAGAGGCTTCCTCAGATGACTACAATACATTAGCCAATTCATAGCTCATCTAGCAGATGTCTATGGTCCAATCTTCAAGTTGTTAAAAAAGGGAGCTTCTAAGCAATGGAATGGTGATTGCCAAAAAGCTTTCGAGAAGATCAAAGAGTACTTGCTAAGCCCTACTTTATTACAACCACTAAGACCTGGAAAGCCTCTACTACTATACCTCTCCATCATAGAAGAAGCCATGGGGGCAATGCTCACCCAAAATGCTACTGAATCATATAAAGAAAATGCCATTTGTTACTTAAGCAAGCGCATGCTCGCTCATGAGCTCAAGTACAATTAGATCAAGAAGTTATGCCTTGCTTTGGTATGGGTATGTCATAAGCTTCAGCATTATTTGAGTTCATATACTACCCATGTCCTGGCTAACAAGAGTCCCTTAAAGTTTCTCATGGAAAGACCAGTTCTTCACAGTAAGATGGCAAAGTGGATGACAGTTCTCACAGCTTTTGATTTGAAGTATGTCCACAGGAAAGCTGTAAAAGGGAGTGTGATAGCAGATCAATTAGCCGCCGCCCCAATAGATAGTAATTGTATAGAATCAAAATTTCCTGATGAAGAGATCATGCAAATTGAGCCTAAGTTTGGAAATTGTTCTTTGATTATGCAGCTAATAGCAAAAGGTATGGTACTGGAATTGTTATAGTCACTCCTAAGGGAGAAAATTTGCCTATGGTTATCAAGCTAGCTTTTGAAGTGATGAATAATGAGGTAAAATATGAAGCTTGCATAGCCGGCCTCGAGATTACTATGAATTTAAGGATTGATTACTCGGAGATCTATGGGGATTCAAATCTAATTGCGTCCCAAGCACTTGGAAAATGGAAAATAAGAGAAGAGCGTTTGGTTCCTTACCATAAGCGCTTGGATGATCTCGCAGAAAATTTTCATGAATTATCTTTCCATTATTTGCCTCATGACAAAAATCAATTGCAAATGCTCTAGCAACACTTACATCAATGCTAGACATGAGAGATGGGGAAATAATCAGACCTATAGTGATTGAAGTAAAGTGAGAACCAGGGTACTATACTTTGTGCATGAAAATTCAACTGGCTAATTAGAAACCTTGGTTTTGGGACATCTTCATCTACCTCAAGAATGGGAAGTATCTGGAAGGGGCTTCTAAATCAGAATGTCAAACTCTAAGATAGTTAGCCAGCAATTTCCTGCCAAACGGAGATGTTTTGTATAAAAGGGCATGGGATAACATACACTTGAGATGCGTGACTAAAGAGGAAGTTCAACAAATCATAGAATGGGTCTATGGCGGGGAAGAAGGACCACACATGAATAGGATTGCATTGGTTTGGAAAATTGCAAATTTGGGATATTTTTGGCTCACCATGAATGAAGACTGTGTGAAGTTTGTATGAAGATGTCATAAATGCCAGATTTATGCCAAACTACAGATGCAACCTCCTATGCCCTTGCAGCCCATAACCACCCCTTGGTCTTTTGCAACTTGGGGTATTGATGTCATAAGAAGAATAAGTCCCAAATCATCTGCTGGTCATGAATACATCCTTGTAGCGGTTGATTACTTCACAAAGTGGGTAGAAATGGCACCTTACCAGGTACTAGATTCAAAAAGAGTGGCTTATTTCATCCAAACTGACATCCTTTGTAAGTTTGGAGTACCTTTTGAGATTATTATAGATAATAGGTCTCATTTCCAAAAAGAAGTAGTTCATCTCTTGAAAAAAGAAAAGATCCAGCATCACAAATCATCTCTTTACCGACCACAAACTAATGGGGCAGTTGAAGCAGTAAACAAAACAATCAAATCTCTCCTACAAAAGATGACTGATAATCACAAGCACTGGCATCAACAATTACCATTTGCTCTGTGGGGATATAGGACTTCCATCCATACACCAACTGGGGCAACTCCTTACTCATTAATATAGGAATGGAAGCCGTGCTACTGATTGAGGTGGAAATCATATCAGCTAGGATCATGAGAGAAAGTCAGATTGATTAGATATAATGGATTAAAAGTTATCATGACCAGTTGAATGCTATTGCAGAAAAGAGAATGGATGCATTGTATCGACTACAGGGTTACCAATAAAAGTTGTCCCAGCATTTCAACAAGAAGGTGAGAGATAGAGGACTACAAGAAGGAAACTTGGTCTTAAAAGAAATTTAAGCCCCTGTGCATGGCCCTAGAGGAAAATTCAGACTAAACTGGACTGGACCTTATGTGCTTAAATGCATCCTATCAGGTGGAGGTGCCATTCTCATGGATTTGGACATAATCAAATTCTCCAACCCTTACAACTTGGATCAATTAAAGCGATACTTTGTATAATGATGCATTGTAACTAGAACTACATGGATCTGATTCTTCAAAATAATAGAGAAAAGTATGTAATAGAAATAAATTGTGTAAGGAGATACGTAGGTAGCCTCGTTGGGTGCAGTCCAGATCATTAATAAATCTTCTTTTGTGCCAAATTTTATTGTTTCAATGCAAAAATAAATAAATAATAATAAAAAAAGAAGGAAAATGATGAAGTTTTATTCAAAATTGGATTTAAAACAAAACTAAGAGTCTTATTCACTAAAACAAGAAATAAAAAAAATTTTGCCTAAAGCCTTAAATAATAGATCTCCTAATCATCAGTAGTCGCCCCCCATAAAAGTGTCATCTTCTATCTCCTTGAGTAAAGTCACCCTCCTTATCTTCTCTAATGGCCAAGATGTAGCAATCCACCATAAAATGTAAGCCTCTATCTTATCAAAACAACGAGATGGAAGAACAACATGAAAACTGTAGGCCTATCCACTGGTAACAGCCCTAGCCACAGTGGGAGTGATGAAAGTGGATTCGAAGATAGCTCCATCCGGAGGCACTCCTTGCGCATGACCCATATGGTGCATCACCCTTGTTCCTTAGTAGAATGTCACCATATGCGGACTCAACAAATAAACCATCCTATAGCCATAACTCATAGTCATAAACTTCTTGATCTTATACCAAGGACAAAGCCACAGCTATTCCTGGGGGTCGAGTTCAAACAGCCATTTAGTCCATTCCTTTTCAGAACTGAATTTCCTCACTATGGTGCAAGAGCGGTACCATGAAGTAGAGTAGTCCTTTTTAGTAGGAGGGGCAACCACCTTCAAATGATCCCTTAGCTAGATCTGTATATAAACATAGCTAAGTAAGAAAGGAAAAGGGGAAAGAGAAAAGAAAAGGAAGAGGAAAAGCACACCTGTAGAATGATTGGACTCAAAGACCAAAGCCCATCACTTTTGTAAGCTCGATCCAAACTAAGGATTGTCTCTGCTAAGATAATCCTAGCTATAGAGCAACCTTTAGCCATCTGAAAAATTAGTTCGGTTATCTTAATGTCCCTCCAACCAGTTGATCCTATAAAGAGATACCTGACAGTTAGACAAAAAGCTAAAGCATTCATCCAATGATCCTGCCATTCCTTATCCTTAAAACCTCAGGGATCATAGAATTCGATAATTATAGTAGTCAAGTCCACCCAATCATTCATGACCATAGGGCTAGCAGTTGCAGTGTCTAATCCCAAGAGCCTCATAAATGAATTGAAGTACCCCACTTTCAGTATGGGGGCAGCCAAGTCAGCATCAAGATTAGATCCTAGTAACATACTGAATTCTTCAAAAGTAAGCCAGATCTCATCCATGCCAGCCTTAAATCTAAAAACATGTGTTTCAAGGTCCCAAAATTTCAGACAAGCCCTCAAAAAGTTCCAATCCAATCGAACCCCCCTTAAGGTTGGCATAGCACTAATCCTAAAAGTCCCTAAGTTAATGCGCTCCACTTGCTCAAGGTTTTTGGTCCATAAATGCATTAGATGGCTAAAATAGGGCTCCATGAGTGAAAAGAAGAGGAAAACTAGAGAAAGAGATAAGAGAAAAGTAAAGAGAAGAAAGCAGGAAAAGTACTGTAAAAGTTGAACTACAGTTGTGAGGATTTCTAAGCCATGAGAGGGGTATATATAGGGAAAAATTAAAGATTTTCACTGGGATTGCTGCAGAAGAACATAGGTTTCCTCAAGTGTTTTTACGGCACTGCCGCAAGCTGCTCTGTAGCACCACACAGGATGGCCGGTTGCCATACCTCTATCGCATGTCGCCGCAAGCTACCACGACCCTCCCTTTTTATAGATCATGCAGTATTTGAGGGAAATTTGATGAAAAATGGGGGAGAGAGCAAAAGGGAAAGATGGTGTAGCCTTATCACGCATTCATTCATAGAATAGGTGCATTCATAACATACATAAGTCAAATCCTTACATAATCAATTCATAACATCCATGCATCATACTAATAAAATAGAATATGAGTCAAGTTTCGCGTCAACATGCATACATGCATACATAATCATACATAGAGTTAGCATAACATCTACATAACAAGAGGAAAGCCAACACCAACCTCGCCTATGTCTCCTCCTCTGATCTGCATCATCTCCCTCCTCACAGCCACTCAAAGTGAGAGTCACAGACAATGCTATCCTCAAGCGTTGAACCATCTCATAGTTATGGCAAGCCCAATCCTCAGGGATCTACATAAAGAAAAGATGAATAAAAAACTGCATTGAGGTGACAAAAAGTGAGCTCAAGAAAGGGGCAAAAGAACATACCTCGCCTATATGATCTGGAAATGGGATAAAATCAATAGGGAGGTCATAAGGAATCTCATATCGAGCCAAACCATGATTAGTAGAAACATAATTCAAGTACTCTCTTGCCCATAAGTAGGCAGGAAAACTCGCCTACTCACTCGGTCCAGCCCTATTAGAAGGGACATCTACAGCAGACCTCGGGTCACTACTCCTCCTAGTAGCAGAAGTATGAACTGATCCTATGGTAGATGATTTATAACTAGAATAGGCCCATCCTGGAAGAAATGGGACGCAAAGTAGTAGGCGATGCATGCAAAAGCTCCAAGAAAGGCTCAACTGGAAGGCTTGCTATTAATGAATCCTGATCAGGGATGCATGATCCATATCGCATCTCAGTAGGGGGATCAACTAGAATAATCCTCTCTCTGGTAATCTAGCTGCGAACTCTCTTACTAAGGTAAAACATGGAATCACTATAAAAGCATAAAAGGAGATGGTGGGAAGACAAAGCCATACCAGACTCATGATGTGGAGTGATGAGTGGAAGTCTGTCAATGAAAGGTAACCACTGAACCTATGAAAAAAAAATAATGGGGAAAAATAGAATATCAGAATGAGTGATGAAGATGATGTGTCAAGCATGTATGCATACCTGCGATGATACTACATGAGAGAAGTAACCTCAAATATGGTGAAAATCGTATCTCTCCTAATGACAGCCATTCTGTGTCTGCCAAAGATAGCCGCTCGAAATATGATTTGCTGTATGATCCCTCAAAGTAGGAGCAAGAAAAAGGAAGTGCTCGTAGGCTTAATACTGCACAAAGAAAAATAATCATAATACACAGGAATAGTAGGTACAAGATAGAAGTAGAAAGATAGAGGCATACCTCCCAGATGATATAAGTCCTTCCTAAAGTAGCGAACACGCCTCAAGACATATCAAACATCTCTCGATACATCACGTATAAAGTTGCACCTCCCCAGTCAAATTCCCCAATGATGGGTAAATCCTCTAGTGAACGCAGAATGTTCAGATCAATGGTATCCCTTTGTGTGTGGTAGAATGAGTAGCCTAATATCATTAGAATTAGCAAGCGAGTAGCCTACTTGTCTGAAATAACTTCCACATCATAAGTATAAATGTCAATCTGCCCTTGGAGCCAAGAATGAGGGATATGTGGATCGCCTCAGGGATGGTCAACACCCAATAAGTCAACCATAGCATCTGATGAGATAGAGGTCCAAATGGGATAAAGCTCTAAGGCTCGCGGTCGAAATGGCATACCAACTAACATCGTCAAGTATAAAGGGGTCACGGTCATCTCCCCACATGGAAGGTTAAAAGTGTCTGTGGTATCCCACCACCTCTTTGCCAATGCTTGCAGCAAAGGAATATTACCCTCTCAGGTATAATCTAGGGACAGAAATCCTAGCAATCTAGACAGCTCAATCAACCCTCGGACTCGGGGATGAGTCTCTAGGTAAGTAGAGATGGCAAATAAATTTGATCTACCGCCTCTCAATCTAATGGTGGTAGTCTTTGAAAAAAAAATCTTTTATTTTACATGCATATATTTTCTATGAACTAACATTGTAACAAGAAAGAAGGGCAAAGTGATAAATACCTTTATGACTCTGATACTAGATACATAGTGCTCTAGTTCATATAACAAGTCCACTGAGTTGGGATCATGCCTTGGTATTTGGTAGCTTCTGGTATGGCAACCACTAGAGGGGGAAGCCATTTTAGAGAGAAGTCAAAGAAAAAAGTTTCTAAAGAGAGAAGCAAAATTTGACAAATGAGAAAAGTTGCAAAAAGTGAGAGGTGGCACACCTTTATATAGCACCTTCTGCATAGTAACTTTTTTCACGTAGAAATACAGTAGTGAACCCATTTCAAGTCAAAATTCAGAACAATAAGTTTCTATATGATTGCAATAGTCTCCTCTAAGTATCTGACCACTGTTACTCAAGATTCAACATACAAAAGATTTTTATAATTATAGATAGATATTTCGCTCCTACCAGACAGGGCTGATAATTTGCCAATCCTACCAAAATGGATGATCGTGCCTACTAGAAAGGACCAATACTTTGCTATTATTACCAGACAAGAATATTACTCTCAGATCCTACCAGATAGGATCATCATTATCACTCCTACCAAACAAGACCAGTGATTTGCCATTCTTACTAGATAGGAATATTACTCTCAGATCCTACCAGACAGGATCGTCATTATCATTCCTATCAGACAGGAACTGCCATTTTCTTCTTGCCACTTCCCAATATACTGGGAGCATCTATGTTGCTTTCCAATATACCAGAGGCATCCTCTTCACTTGCAAATATACCGAGGGCATCCTCTTCATTTCACACTTATCAGAATTCCCTGTTGCTTCCAAATATACCAGGGGCATCCTCTTCATTTCACACTTATCAGAATTCCCTATTGCTTCCAAATATATCAGGGGCATCCTCTTCATTTCACACTTATTAGAATTCCCTGTTGCTTTTAAATATACCAGGGGCATCCTCTTCATTTCACAATTATCAAAATTTCCTGCTGCTTCCAAATATACCGAGGGCATCCACTTTGCTTCTAAATATACCGGGGGCATTCTCTTTGCTTCCAAATATACCGGAGGTATCTTCTTCATTCTAAAGTTCACACTCATTAGAACTGCCTACCAGATAGAGCAATCCTAATGGGGGGCAATTGTGAACCCTTAATGTTGTACCTCTCAGAATTATAGATCATTCAGTCAGGAAAGGAATCAATCGAGGCTCATAAATCATCATCAAATCATTTAGACTTAGTAAGGGGTGCAACGCAATTGGAATCATGGAAAATGGATGAGAAACGAGCGAGAATAGATGAAAATGGACAGAATGGGCGAATCACAGCCCGTTGCCACACAGCTTCGTGGCATTGCAGCAAAGACTCTTGCAGTGTTGCAAAGCTCTCTACGGCACTGTCGTAAAGGCTTGTGCGGCATCGATGGCCTGTTTCAGCTCCCATATTGGAAAATTCAATCTCTATGCTTCATTCTTCCCCTATATATAGAGGTGGCCTCTCTACTCTTAAAACACACAGAATTGGAGGCTTAAAAAGCACTAACTTCAAGTAAATTACTTTGCTTCTACTCCTTGCTTTGCAAAGCACATTGGGTGATTTCTCCTTGATTCTTACTCGACTAGTTTAAGGCTTTCTGCCCGCCTGTTCGAGGCAAGTCTCTTACCCAAGGCTCGTGTCTGTGATATGGAAAAGGCAAAGTTGCATTCTGGTGGGTCGAGATTCATGTCTCTTACGTGGAGAAGGTGGAATTGCGATCCAATCATCCGCTCCATCTGCCCTACATCCTCAAGCTGTGAAAGCATAAGGTGATCTTCTTTTCCTTTCTATTTGATCTATTTTAGTTAGTTAATTAAATTGATGCATTTAGGTTGCTAGCTAATCAACTTGGTAATCAATTAAGTTAATTAATTAATTTAACCCCTTTTTAATCAATCAATCAAAACATGATAAAATGGCTAGGCTAAACTAACCTCCTAGCAAAAAGGGAGAACTGCGTGGGTTCTGATTTCCATTCAAAGGGATACGTAGGCATGCTTGGTTCAGGCATCAAATCCAATTAAAATTAATCAACTATCCCCCTATCACCTTCTTGACTTATTTTTGTGTTTATTCCTTTGCTTTATTATTAGGATTAGTTTGGCAAATGTGTGACTTTTCTAGTACCTATAAGGGCTAGAGGAGGTATCGCCTATGTTTTGGGATTTTATTTGTAATGATTAATTTTACTTTGGATTATTACTTGTATTTATGATTGGAATCAATGATCATACATATCATAAATTGTCCATGCATCTTAAATTGTTCATGAAATATATTTTAAGTTACTTTTTATTACTTGGCCAAACATGTTATATTAAACTAAAAACCTAGTCCCCGAATCCTTTTTGGTTTTGAGGCTAGTGATCTTTTTCCTTTAGGCAATGATGGGAGTCAAATGGGTTTTTTCCTTATATTTTTCTAAATAAAAATAAATTAACGTGGTGACTCTAAAATGATTTTCAAAATAAGCTCAAGGGCTTCCTCGTGAGTTCTTTCCCAAATGAGCATTTTGATTCTCTTTAGTGGATCAGACCGGTGCTCAGGCAAGGCCTCACAGCTCGCGAATCAGAAATCGCGACCGCAAATTTGATATGGTGCCGCGAATGAATGGATCATAACAAACATTGTTTAGGTCAGTTTACTAAATCGTGATCACAACTAGTATTTCATACCCGCAAAACCTGAGTTGCAACCATGATAGATGGTCGCGATTTGCTCTGTGTCTCCACCCAACTTTAATTTTTTCCAAAAATTGTTTTGGTTTAATTTTGCAATCAAATACATTTCTATGAATTAAAATATGATTTTAAGCTAAAGAAACATTGCATATGTGATATTCAAAATGGATATTTTGGAAATGTTCCAATGATGAACAACATATCTATAAATGCAATTATTATATATATATGTTTTGTTGTTGTTTGAGAGGCATGAATGGTTGATGATGGATTTAGAAACCATAATGTATGTTTTCTAATGTGGACATGTAATAATTAATTTTATTATTTGATGGGATGTAAATAAAGTTTAATTACTCATTTAGGTTATAAATCAATTTCATTGGGCCTATAAGCTCTTTTGTTTTTATAATCTCATCTTGGAATGCCAAGGTTACTAATGTACATTTGGAGATATGGAGATGCAAGAACAAGAAGAGGTTTAACATATGAAGATGCTTAGTGGGAGCATGAAGATACAAGTGTTGTATTTTCATATTTGTAATTTGTATAACCTAAATCCCATATCCATTCCTTGTGGCTAGGAAGTGGATCCATAGAATCCATGATGATACCTGTGTGTGTGTTGTCCATTTTATGAAATTTATATGTGATATATATGAATACATGTGATGTATGTTTAAAATGGATAATGTGCAAAGTGAGACTTATAATTAAAGCCCAAAAATCTTCCAAAGAAAATATCAAGTCATAGTTTTCCATTGGAACAATAGTTCAAGAGAAATTCAAGCACTTATGTCAATGGTTATGGATACATAAGGATGGCATATTTTATTTGAATGTTTTCTTGAAGTTATTGTAAAGCATATGATGTTATGAGTATATGATACATTGTATGTCAATAATGACAATGAGTATCTGAGACATATAATGTTCAAATCATTATACTTATTGGTACAATGGATTTGACTTGACTAGTGTGAAAAGCCAATAATGATAATGTGTATCTAAGGTTGGAAATACTAGGAACCAGATTGATTGAACCTCACAAATAGTTGTGATGAACAAGTGTTGTTCACTTGTTAGATATCAAAATTCTAATAATGACAATGTGTATCTGAGGAATTTGTGATAATCTAATAAGAATTCAATCACCTACTGGAAATCCACCCAACAGGATTTCTATTTCCTATTTAGAAGTATAGGATTCGACAAATTAGTAGGATTACCATTTTGATTGAAGACCAATCATTATAGTAGCTACACAATTACATAAGTTATTAATCTTGTTATTTTCTGCATTTTGATAATATGAAATTGACAAACCCTCTTGCGAATATGTTTAATTCGTTTAGGTTCATGAGGCCTAAATCTATGGTCCTTACATTTGAGTACACAGTGTATATATTCAACTTGATTTGTTCTTGGTCTTTTAGAGAAAAGATTACTCCAAAGGAACATATCACTCTAAGTGCAATGAAAACAAAATATTGGATAAGGTTGATTCTATATGATTGTTTTATAAGTCAAGGGTTACAAAAATAACATATGAGCATAACAAGACTCCAAGTAATTATGCATCATCTATAAGAGTTGTATGATGAGCATAAATACACCAGTTAATATGAGATATTAAGGCAGTTATTTTGTTTGAATATGAAGAAAATTATAAAGAAAGAAATAGGAAAAGAAAAGAAAGAAAAAAGAAAGGAAGAAAACAAGAAAGTGTTTCTTCTTGATCTTCATAACTTTATTTTTCTTTGTCTTCTCCATATTTTTCATTCTTGTTCTTATTCTTGCTATTCAACTAAAATAAGAAATTAGAGAAAAGAAATCAAAGAAGAAAATGTTTTATCTTTAATTTCTTGTTCTTCTATTTTTCTCTCTAGTATTCTTTATGAAAGAATATGAATTATAAGTAGCCTCTTTCATTTCTTATAATTTTTTAATTCAACTTGATTTGGAATTATTTTCATGTGATGATAAAATTCATCAAACAACTAGAGAGTCTAGATGTTTTGATGAATAATAATTTTCAAATAGTTTAATTCTTAAAATTCTCTTTAAAGTTCCATTAGATGGAAAATGCACTTCAAGGTAATAGAAAAAGTTTCTATTATAAATCCTAAAAGGGAAATTACAAGGGACAAGTCTATAGATATAGCTATAGTTGGCAAAAAAAAAAGTTTCTATTTCCAATGTTATGAATATTGGAAAAGTAATTGTTCTAAGTATTATGAATTCTAAAAAGGCCTTATAAAGGTAAATCTATCTCTTGTTATTATATTCCAATGATTCATATAGTTCATCTATTGCTATGATTCATGATACGGGTGTTTCTATGCCATATGCATGATCAAAGTAAACAACGGAAGCACAGAGTTAAATGAAGTGATTTTGAAAAATCTAAGGGGCAAAAGTGTTTGTTTCCAAAGAGCTTTTAGAATTCTTCATGATGATTTTAGAAATCATATTTTGTATGTCTAGTATGTACTTAATGATGATTTTAAAATCATGTTTTGTAAATCATATATGAATTATATGATTAATATATTAGTATTAAGTTAATAATAACAAAACAACTCTAAGTGCTTTTATGATAATGCCATAAAGAACTCTAATCTAAAACTACTATGGTTTCTTATATTAGTTTGTTTAGCTGAAGATAAGACAACTTAGTTGGATAACATGTTCACTGCCCATTAGGGTGTGAACTTGTTTCAACTTAGAAGTCTAGTATCTAATGCAAAACAACTAGATCACCTTTTATTGAACAAAGGATAGAAATTGAAAAAGTTTTAGAATTTATGCATATAGATGCATCAATACCTTTGTGAAATGGTTAGTGGGAGTTTTTCCTAATTCATTGTGTTTACCTAAATATGTAAATATTGACCCATTCGGAAAAAGGTAAATAAAATGAATTATTTATTTGAATTATTGAAATGTTCAAGAAATTCAAAATGAAAAAGAAAATAAATATTAAGGATATTTCATACAAAAAGGGAAAGAGTATCATAACTATTACATCCCACTTTCGTGATGTGACGGTCCTAAGGCATGGGTAGCCATAAAGGCACCAAAAACCCATAGAACCCATACATATATAACACAATTCCACATAATATTAGTTCATATTTTCCATACACTATTCTCATACTCACAGTTAATTTCAATTTACCATTCAATTACATATTAATATAATGCTTATCAAATACTTTTGATCACACCAAATTCAATAATACTATTTTACACACATGAAGCATCTAAGAACTTCGAATACAATAATTATCAAATCTCCAACTATTACTTATAACTTAGTAATCTTCAAGGAAGGAACAATTGCTTGAGGAGTCAGCTAGCCATTATCCACTATACTCTTGAGAACATTCAATCTTCACCTGCAAGAACTGGTGAGTAGAGGAGGTAAGCTTGGGGAAAGCTTAGTGAGCAAGAATACAGTCTTTGGAAAATTCAAGATATAGTTCACTAGTCAATTGTTTATAATTCATAAAATTTAAATATTTATAGTAATTTATTTACTTTATGCTATCTTTATCGTTTAAGAAAATTATACAAATAAATCTCCACTTTCAATTAACTGTACATCTTTGAAATCCTTTGAATCATAGTACTTTGATTATTTCAATAGATTATATGAGATGTATTTTTTTTTAAATAATCATAGATACTTTACTTTTTGCAATAAATAGATTATAGTATATAAAGTTCACATTTGAATTAAAACAGTAACCCATATTTCTTATCTTCATTAAGATGTAATAATCTTTGAAAAACACATACATCTTGGAGTCTTCATTATTTAATTCCCATTTGCTTAACACTTATAGCGTATGATTTCTGTCTTCATTAAATTATCTCAATCTTTGGTAGGATTTGAATGGTATAACCATTATCCACACAAAGGATATATAATTGAGCATTTAGAACTTTAAGGTTTTAGAAACCTCAACTTATCATTTTAATACATATATTTTGGAACCTCATATCCTTATTAGCTAAGCAATTTTATACATCATATGTTTGGTTTAAACATATAAATATAGACAGCTGAAAACTATTTATTACATATATATAATTCTTTAAAAATTTCATAATTCATTATAAGAGATTTAAAATAATAATTCACTGTATAAACGTTCAAAATGCTAAATTCATATATGATAAGAGTATTAAATTCTTTTGGACAAATGCATATATATAAACAATTGTCTCATTGTATTAGTATATATATTTTTTGAAAAACATTTTATATCTAACAAGTTATGAAATCAATAATATAGCTTTTCTAATATTTTTAACATCTTAAGGGAAAATATAAATGTAATTATATTTAAATCTTGTAGTTCTTGCAATATTCAAAATACGGTTTTATAAAAACTATATAACTATATGATTTTCAAATATTCAAGTAAAATTCATACACATGCATGTAAAAGAAATTTCTAGAATTAACTTTAATATCAATGGTTTACATATCAAATGATAGACTATAACCAAATACTTTTTATTATATAATGACATATATCACTTAGGTATTAAAAATAACATTACATAAAATTACTATTGATATTCATATAAGAAACTTATATTAATTTTATGGAAATCATATATATTCATAATCTAAACATTTTCATCAGATAAACATGTTATTTAAATAAATTGTATATACATATTTAATGCAATATATATATTTAGTGATATTAACAAGTTTAAGGGAAACATTTATACACATACATATACCTTTTAATTTCAAGGGAGATAATATTCAAACTTATAATTATTTCCATTGGGATGGATCTTCCATAGTTGTAGTGTCAATTATTCATTTCACTTTTAGATCACATTTGGCAAATAGGGTGATAACATTTTTGGATTTTATAATCAACTTGGTTGGGTATCAATGAACAAGAATTTCGATATGTTTAGGTCACAATAACATTGAGGCTAACAGAGATCATTCACTTAGTTGGGGTAGTGGCTCTTTTGAGCATACCCAAAATAGAGGCTCTAGATATGAGCATGCTCTTATATAGTTGCGGTAAAGGCTATTCGTAGCATACCCGAAGCATAAAGCTCCCTTAAATTTGGGGCAGAGGCACTTTCGCATACCCGAGGTAGAGGTTCTTTATAGAACATACCCCTATATCACTTGTATACAATCTGATTCCTGTGTGCATACAGTTTGATGTCTTACCCACACAAACGGGGATCTCTATGTTCAGGCTAACCCATTATAAAAAGAAAATTGGAATTTCAATGATTTTTCCAAGGTTTAAATGGTTCATTTTGAGTTCAAAGTTCACATGTACTTTCTAAAAGATTTTTCAGATACTAATAGGAAAGAGTTACTGTAGGTAACATTTAAAACATGTGTAAGCCCCTTTTAGTATTTAAGATTCAATAGTTTAACAATAATGGTATTACTAATAATTATGCAAGTAGTTTCCCTTTAGAAAGGATATTAACTATTAATTTAACTTTATAAACAACTTCCCATATTTTTAACTCACTCCTTTAACTATAAGAATTTTTATATAGTTATAATTTAGATATAATACATATACATAAGCAAGATGCTTATATATATAACATTAATTACTTTTGGTGGCTTTTCTAATTATTCTCATGAAGCATTTGGAATTTTCCTTAATTAATACTTTGGGAATATATATAAATATATATATATATATATATATATATATATATATATATATATATATATATATATATATATATATATATTATTCTTAACATTTTATGATGGTACTTTGGATATCATATTGTTGGAACGTCAATTAAATTTATAACTTTTGGAAATCAATAATTATCACTTATAATATAATTTCAGATTTAACTATATATTACTTATCAATAAACAATAGAATTTAATACTACCATAATCATGCCTTTTAATTTCACAATAACAGTATTTTATTAACTTTGAATATTTTGAATTTAAACTTAACATTATGTATTCTTTACTCACCTGGACTATAGATTACTGTTCAGCTAAACCTCCACTTCTCATTGTTATCCTTCAAATTCCTCTTTGAAATTCTCCTAAGAATGTAACATCATTGATTAAATACTATTGTACAGTTTAATTCTATATTTAAACTTTACATTATCTATCAAAAATTTGGCAGCATTTCCTCTAAACTAATATTAACTCCATATTATCATAAATTCAATTCAATCAATACTAATTTCAATATCTCACTTCAATCTTTCAATTAATCACCAATAGTACTCAATAATCATATAAATAATAATTATCTCAATTCAATTACCCAATTTAACCAATTAATTCCAATAAACTATCTAATTAAATTTCACAAATAAATTCATAATTTACTATCTATACACAATTAGGAGTTGACATTTATACCATATGGCTCGGTTTAATAAGCTGGAGTTGCTGTCCGAAATTATCGGTTTCGGGGTTGCTGGAATCTGGTCACTGAAAATTTTTAACGATGACCAAATTGTGATCCAATTCTATCAGCAGTTAGCTTACGACTTAGGGAGTCTAGATATACCCTTCAATTTCTGTAATTCACTGGAAAAATAGTCAGAACTGGTGCGACAGTAGGGGAAAGTCATCGAATTTTGGTCAAACTAAACGTTATCTAAAATTAGCAAATCATATACTAAATTAAAGCTGGAGTCATGAGGAGTTCAACTGTACCAATATTGCCAAAAAAGGAGATCGACTGGCCGGTGGGCACTCTTCCCTCTAGTGTGGCATGTGGTGGTCGGCAACAGCCAGAGGGCGGTGGTTCGATGCTGCCGTCTCTCTCTCTCTCTCTCTATTCTCTGTTTCTCTCTACCTCCTCTATTTCTTCTGTTTGTTTTTAGGCTGTCAAGATTTTAAACTTCTTTTATATATATATATATATATATATATATATATATATATATATATATATATATATATATATATATATATATACTCTAACTTTAATAATAATAATAATATTTAGTTACATATTTCTTTCAAACCATAATTTTAACTAAAACATTTATTTCACATAATTCACCATATTAATCAATAACTATAATATAAATCATAATATATAATCTCAAATATTAATTAAACAAATTTCTATATTTCATAATAAAATTCTAATTTCTTCAATTTAAACTTTCTCAATTAAATAAATAATAAGTTAAAAATCAATACTTCATTTAACAAGATATTCTCTTAAAAATATTAGTAAAATAATATAATAAATTAATATCATTTGCTTTATCAATATCAATATCAATATTCAAACATAAATTCATAAATATCTATAATTTTTGAATGTCAATATAATTATAATCAGGAAAAATATTTCCATATAAAATTATTATTTAAAACATTTATATTCAAAATCATTTGAATATTTAAAAATATTCGTTTTTAACTTGAGCACGTATTACAATGCTAATTGGATATCTTCACATATATACTATACATACGTCCTATATTGGGTTGGGATATTACAATAGCCCTTTGATTTGATCAAAGTGGGGAGAACTCAATTACTAATTTTTTGAGGAATTTCCTAAATATAAAAATGGCATATAATCATAATTCTTTTTGAGAAAACCATACGTGATATTATGCTTAAAAGAATAAATTACAACATATATGATATGATGTAATAGATGATGAATTATAAAAGTGTTTGTTTATTTCCTTTTGGAAATTTACAAATAAAAGCATAATATTCTTAAATAGAATTTTCTGCAAAGTCTATCAAATCCTAACTCATATATGATATGATGTGGATAGATATCAAAATCTATCCATTAAAATTCTTACTCATAATTTGAATTGAGATATCTAGTTTATTTGATAAGCTAAAGTTAAACAATTGGAAGATAATTCTAATTAAGATAAGGTTTGTTAGATATGCTAAAGGTGGTTTAGGATAATATTTCTATCTTTTGCATAACAAAGAGTAGTTAGCAAAGATGTTATTTCTTGATAAAGTGTTTATTCAAGAAAGTGACATTTTCATAGAATGATTGGGTGAATGTCATCCAATAATATCCAACAAAATGATCAAAGTAAAATTTGATAAACCTTGTGAAAAGTCTAAAACTAACTAAATGTTTTATCTTTATAAGCTACTAAAAAGTTTAGTAGAATATCTAATTTTTCTATAAGATATGATTTCTTTATATGAATACACAATAGTTGTATATTCATGATGAAGTGAATCATGAGATAGTAAAATATCTAATCTTAAGAAAAATATAATTTACTTTATATGAATGCGCAAAAGTTGTACATTCATGTTGAAGCAAATTATGAGATGATTATATTATAACTATATGCGATATGGCAATGCATAATGATTATGAGTTTGACATATAGATGTCAATACTAGTTTTCTTTCTCTAGAAAAGAAAACGTAATCATGGAATAAATCAAAAAGCTGAGAGTCTCAAGAAAATTCCAAAATATGCAAAACCTTAATGAGTTATATCATTGCAAGATGAGTCCTTAATGTGCAAAAATATCCTCACTTTTAAGTTTTGTACATGGATAACACATTAGTTTGTAAAAGTATTAATATATTTGCATTTGTAGAATGGTTTAACCATTACTTTCTTCATTTAGACTTGAGATAAATATTTACATTCTTGTTAATTCGTATCTATAGAGATAGATTGAAGAGAATGTTAAATATGTCTAAGTCAATATTTGAAAGAGATGTTGAAAAGTTCAACATGCTAATTCCAAAAGTTTTATTTCCTAAGATTTCGATATCCACTTTTTGAGGGTTGATTCCCTAGATACCCAAAGAAAGTATGGCATGGATTCCTTATAGTATGACTATAGGAAATCTAAATTATACAAGAGTTGAATAATGAGCCGGACATTAAGAGTGTTGTCAGTATGACTAACAAATTCTAATCCTATATAGGATTAAATTATTGGAAATAAAATTAAAATTATTCTAAAGTACTTAAGTATTTAACATTTAATTTTCACAAATGAAAAGTGTTACTACAAAAATGATAAAGAGTTTATCATTGGGATTGTTATTATCTATGATGAAGAAATAATTTGCTAGAAAAGTTCTAAGCAAATTGTTGTTACAACTTCATTATAGAAGCCGAATTTGCTACATAGGATGTTGCAAATAAGAAATTATTTTGGATTCAGTAGTTATCAACTGTTTTAAGAGTTTCTCCAGTACATCACAAGTATCTATCTGCTGTGATAATAATTGAGCCTTAGCTTATGGCAAAGGAACTCGAGTCTCACACTCAAATCTATAATATTTTAAAAGGCATTAAGATATTATCAAATTAAGTGTTGGAATAGGGCATTCTAGCCTTACAGAAAATAGGGTTAAACATTAACTTGGTTAATCCATTCACTAAAGTCAAAAGTTAGTAATAGTTAAACTTCATCTTGAGAAGACAAGTTTCTGATACTAAGAAGAATGGCTCTAGTGAAAGTGGGAGATTGATAGCAGTATGTGCCCTAAGAGCCATATAATGGTTACATAATAGTATATTCTAATTCCCAATGGCATGATAATATATTCATAATGTGAAAAGGGTTTCATATTATTGAATATAGTCTTTAAGTATTTGTAAAAGGATCTATTCTCAAGTGTTGAGAATATGGGAGACAAATTGCTCTTTTACAAATATTTTAAATATGTTCCTGGTCATAGGATTAATGACTGGGCATCATTTATTCCAGAAGACCATCACCTTTGTTTATTTTCTATAATCAGTATGTGATACAGATTATTATAAAGGCAGTGAGTCTCATGCTACCTGACATATGATATTGATACAAACATGTGGATATTCATAGGATGAATAGTCAAACTATAACATTAGATGATAATAATATGGGAGTCAATTATTTATCATCTAGGTCATAATAATGCATATAATCTTTTGACTTGAGGGATACTATATCTCATACATAGGTGGTTAGGATTTATTACTGCATACATAGACATACTATTCACATACGTATATATATGGCATGTGATAATTCCAATTTGTTATGTATGGAGGTAAATGATCACCATGATAGAATTCATTACCTCGAGCAAACGAGGTTAAGATCCTATGCTATTTAGTTATTCTCGATACGTAAGTTCTTGGCCATGACAATGAGATTCACTAGAAAGAGTTTCTAGTAGGAATCTAATATCATCAAGAATTAGAACTAAGATAAGGACATAGAATTAAGGCACATTAGGGTTTGACATAAACCATTACCCTGGCCGAGATTAGGATCTTTAATGAAGGGATTCTAGTGCATGATGATTTATGATCGATGGTCTATGTGATGTTTAAAGTTATCAACTATAAATATTTATTTCTAATTAGGTAGTCGTGATATGGAATGCTAGCTGTCCCTCATGACTTATAGGATTAAGTGTGAAGTGGGGATTTCACATTAGTAGAGAAAAGTGTTTTCTCATTCCCATTGCTAATAAGAAATGAACCTAGAAAGTCACACACCCAATAGTGATCACCTTCTAAGTGTAAAAGGTTTACCATAATAATTAATTAAAGTATTTAATTAATTGATTAGTGGTAAAATGATTAAGTATGTAATTGAATTTACAAGGACTCTAGCATATCCTAATGTTTAATCTATGAAGATTTTTATTCAATTAAATCTTAATTTGTATGTGATACAAATGAGAAAGATTAAATTGAAAATTGATTTTGACTAAATCAAAGACTTAATTTTAAGCTTAGTAAAAACCCTTAAAACGTGAGATGTGGCCTAAGCTCATATGTGACATGGAAAAGAGGCAATTAGGGGTTAGAGAATTTTCTACTAAGGTTAAAATTGTAATTACATCTTTTGGCTAGTGGGTAAAATGGTCATTTCACCCCTAAAGGATAAAATGGTCATTTCACCATTTGAAGAAGCAAAGTCCAACTTTGCCCCTTCACCAAATGGTGAGCTAAAAGAAAATGTAAGGGCATTTAAGTCTTTGTGAAGACTTAAGAGTTAAGTCTTGCAAACAATATAAAAGCTTCAAGTTTTTATGTTGCAATAAGTTTTGAATAACATTTTAAGATTTGGAGCATCTTAGAGAGAGAAGTTGAGAGAGAAAGAAAAGTGAAGAAAGTGTTTCTTAAATTTTTCCTTTGATCTTCAATTCTCTTCTTTGTTCTTTATGAAAGAAAAATTGCTTGCAAATTAAAAATGTGTTTAATCCAAAACAAACCAAAGAGAAACCTTAAACTTTCTAAAGATTTTTTTGGAAAATCTTGAATCAAATTGGGCAACTAAGAGAGAATTCAAGAACACTAAAGAAATCAAAAGGAAACTTGGAGGTGAGCTAGGTGTGGATAATCTAGAGGCTTTACACTTGGAAAGCTCTTTGATAAAGAATGAAGGAACCTACTAGAGGTAATATGATTACTCTTCCTTCTTCTTTATATACATATGTGTTTTACACACAAATTAATTGATTTCTTGAATGAATTTTGGACTAAAATGGGTGAAGTGAAATTTTAAAATGTTTGAAATTTCACCTCATCACCTTCCTTCCAATGCGTTTGGCTCCACCATTCCTTCAGCTAAATGCTCCATTAAGAGAAAAACTAGATTTTTCTTACTTTTCGCACTTTTTGTCTATTATAGTAATATGTAAAAACATGATTTGAACCAAGATTTTTCATGTAATCAAAACAAAAATCATTTTAGAATATTAATCCATAGGAATCTACACATATATATATCAATATGCATGAAAATTTTCCAACTTTAGATGTTAGGGTGAAAACTATAAACCCTTTTTGTTTCCAGTACTTTTCGATCATTACAGTAATATGTAAACATGTTTTTTAAACCATTATTTTTCATCCAATCTCAACAAATATCAGTTTAGAACATTAATATACACAATTTGGCAGCCATAGATGTCTCTTATGCAACAAAATTCCAAGTTTAGTGTTTAAAGTGAAAATCATGAGTTTTCTAACTTTCTGGTGTTTTTCGATCATTACAGCAATATATAAACACATGATTGAAATCATTATTTCCAATCCAAACATAAAAAATATCAATTTAGAATTCATAAATACATAGTTTGGCAGCCATGTATATACATAATCATATAATTTTCCAACTTTTATGTTCTAGGACAAAAATTTTGAATTTCCTTATTTTCTAAAACTTTTCGATCATTATAGTAATATGCAAAAATGTGATTTAATCCAATATTTTTCATCTAAACACATTAATAATCAGTTTAGAATTCAATGATGTAGAAATTCCCCCCCTCCCCTTTATTGAGTTTATGCAATAAAATTTTAATTTTGAGTTATAGGATTCACCTTTAGAGAAATCACATAGAAAGATTTGTGTTTTCAGTAGAGAATTAGATTTCTCTTTCAAAAACTCACCCAAACTAAATTAAATCTATAAAATTAGTAAATACCCAATTCAAATAAATTTTCTCATAATTTATTTCACAGAAATCAGAAAGAAATTGATAGAGAAGAAAAACTTATGATTACGGTCAAGAAATCGCAAAATTGAAGGTGTTTTGAGAATTTCAGTAGAGATAATTATTTTGAGAGAATTTTTCTATCAAAATACTAGAATAATAAAGTATGGTTGCTTGAATTCTAGGGCTGGCCAAAATTTGGTATTTAAATGTAGGGTTTTGGATAATTTCCAAGATTACCCTTAATGAGCTAGGTTATGAGGGTTTTAGTGTAGTGGGCTTTTAGATATTTGAGCTTTTTATTTAATTTAAGGGCTGATTATAGGTACTTAAAATAAAACTATTTTTCTAATTATTTTTATTAAAATTCTCCCTAAAATATTTATTTAAAAATTATTTTAAAAATACTCACAAAATTATTTTATGCTTAAAAATTACCTTTTTGCATGAAAATTCATTTTATGAAAAATAAATTATTTATGCTAATGAACTTCATGTAAATCATTTATTTCACAACAATAACTCATATTATGCATATTAAAATTAATTTAACATGTCACATACTCATCAATCATATAGCACATAAATGTCCATAAGAGCACACATTGAGCCTTAATGGTTCTAAGTTAAACAAATTGTCACGAAAATTCCTAGGGTAGATGTGGGTTGTCACATTTTCTCCCCTTAAAAGAAATCATCCTTGAATTTAAATACTTACATAATTGCTCTTCAAAAGTTAAGGATGCTTCTACCGTATCTCCTCATCAACTTCCCAAGTGCACTCATCTACCTAATGATTTCGCCATGGGACCTTAATCATGGGTATCTCCTTGTTTCTTAACTTCTTCACTTATTGATCCACTATGGCTATTGGTGATTCCTTATAGGATAGCTGCTCATGAGTTAGATCTGACACATACTTCCTTAACATAAAGATGTGAAATACAAGACGTACATGAGCTATAGTTGGGGGTAAGGCAAGTCTATAAGATACTTCCCTAACCTTATCCAAGATTTTGAAAGGATCAATAAAACGATGTGATAACTTTCCGTTCTTGCCAAATCTTATAACACCTTTCATTAGGTAGACCTTTAAGAAAATGTGATCTCCCACATCAAAATGTACGTCCTTCCTTTTAGGGTATGCATAACTCTTTTGTCGACTAAAAGCCATTTTCAATCGATCTTGAATTAAGGGTACCTTTTCGATAGTCTTCTTAAGCAATTATGGCATCTCCACATATTTGTCTCCCGGTTCAATCCAACAAACTGGTGAATGATATTTCCTCCCATATAGAGCTTCATATGGTGCCATGTCGATGGACGAATGGTAGCTATTGTTATAGGCGAATTCAATCAAGGGTAAGTACTTATCCCAGCCACCACCAAACTCCAAGATGCACTTTCTTAGCATATCCTCAAGCGTCTGAATTATCCTTTTAGCCTGTCCATCCATTTAAAGGTGAAATGCAGTACTGAAATCTAGTTATGTTCCTAATGTTTCTTGCAACTCATGCTAAAACCTCAAGGTAAATTAAATCCCTTAATCCGAGATGATGGAAATCGATAATCTATGTAATTTCACGATCTCATCTACATACAACTGTGCATACTGTGCTACAAAATATATGGTTTTAACTCCCAGAAAATGAGTAGACTTTGTCAGTCAATCCATTATGACCCATACAGAGTCATATCCTTTGGACATTCTAGGTAAGCCAACTACAAAGTTTATAGTGATGCACTCCCACTTCAATTCAGTAGTCAAATTTCTTATAGCAATCCTGAGGGTCATTGATACTCGTACTTGATTTATTGGCAAGTCAAGCAGGATGCTACAAACTTAGCCACATCCTTCTTTAGTCTGGGCCACCAATAGTTAGCTTTCACATCATAGTACACCTTGGTAGTTATAGGATGAGCATAGTAAGGTGTCTGATGAGCCTCTTTCATTATCCTTTCCTATAATCCTTCCACATTAGGCATGCATACTCTATTTTCTCACTTTAAAACTCCATTGACCAATTTGAACTCAGAGTTCTTCCCTTCTTTCATCTCATCCTTCAACTTCACCATGTGTGGGTCCTTATCTTGTGAATCATTTATTTCTTCCATTAGCTTAGACCTCACTTGAAAATGAGCCACTAAAACTCTCGATCCGCCAATCTCTAGCCTCAATCCTTAGCTAAACAACTCCTTTAATTCCTTCATGATCAGCCTCTTTCATACAGTCACATGGGCTAGGCTTCCCATCAATTTTTTACTCAAGGCATCCACCACTATGTTTGCCTTTCTAAGATGGTAGAGAATCTGTCAATCATAGCCCTTCAATAGTTCAATCCATCTCCTCTACCTTAGGTTGAGGTCTCTTTGGCTCAAGATATATTGAAGACTCTTATAATCTATGTAGATCTCACACTTTATTCCATATATGTAATGTCTCCAGATCTTTAGAGCGAACATTACAGCAGCTAATTCTAAATCGTGAGTAGGGTAATTCACTTCATGCCTCTTTAGTTGTCGTGATGCATAGGTAATGACTTTACCATTTTGCATCAAGACGCATCCAAGTCGCAATAGACGGTGAATCCCTCTTCCCCTTCGAGTAATGCCAAAACTAGAGTTGATATCAAGCATTTCTTTAACTTCTAAAAGCTCTCCTCATAAGACTCTTCCTAATTCAACTTAACTTACTTTCTAGTCAACTTGGTCAATGGGGTTGCTATCTTGGAAAAGTCTTGTACGAACCTGCGATAATACCTAGCCATGCCCAAGAAACTCTGTACTTCTAAAATCATTTTGGGTCGTGGCCACTTTGCTACTACTTCAACTTTCTTAGGTCAACTTGGATCTCTTCCTTAGTCACTACATGTCCAAGAAAGTTGATAGACTTCATCCAAAACTCACACTTAAATAGTTTAGTGTAGAGCTGGTGATCACGTAGTGTTTGCAACACAATCCTCAAATGCTCTTAGTGTTCTTCCTTACTCTTCGAGTAAATCAGGATGTCATCAATGAAGACAATCATAAACTTGTCAAGGAATGGCCTAAATACTCAATTCATCAAGTCCATGAAAGTAGCAGGAGCATTCATTATATCTAATGGTAAAATAGTGAACTCATAATGGCTGTATCTAGTACGAAAAGCAGTCTTGTAGATATCTTTTTCTCGGATCTTTAGTTAATGATAGCCAGACCTTACATCGATCTTAGAGAAGTGACCAGCTCCTTACAATTGATCAAAAAGATCATCAATCCTCTATAAAGGATACCTATTCTTCATAGTGACTTTGTTAAGCTAGTGATAATCAATGCACATATGGAACGAGCCATCCTTCTTCTTCACAAACAGCATTAAAGCACCCCATAGTGAGCTACTTGATTAGATAAAACCCTTATCGAGTAGATCATACAGTTGTGTCTTTAATTCTTTCAACTCTATTGGCACCATACGAAATGGCTATATTAATATAGGTCGCATACCAAGTAGCAATTTAATATTGAACTCAATCTCATGGTCAAATGGTATTCCAGGTAGGTCTTCTGGAAAGACGTCCATAAATTCCTCCACCACTGGAATGCTCTTGTCTCGAATGGTGGCCTCCTTATCAGTATCGATTATATGAGCTAGGTACGCTTGACACCTTTTACTTAGCATCCTTCTTACTCTTAAAGCTGATATCAAGTTCAGAGGATCCTCATTCCTATCTCCTTGATACATAAATTTCTTCCCATCCTTGGTTTGAAACTCAACAAGTTTCTCTCTACAGTCTATATGAGCTTCATGCTCGTATAACTAGTCCATCCCTAATATCACATCAAATTCTAGTACATCTAATTCTAGCAATTCCACAGGAAGTTTTTGCCTATTTATGTTTACCTCATAACCCTTAAATACATAGTTCACTTCCATCACCTCACCTAAGGGAGTTGATACTACTAAAGGTTCAGCTATTGATTCTTTATTTCTACCAAGACTCTTAGCAAAATATGGTGATACAAAAAAATGTGTAACACCATAATCAATCAAACATTTTGTACTAGAATTTTGCATTTTGTCTATATGAGCTTCATTCCTTATTCTCTGTCGTTGGTGCATTCCTAATAATTGGCCCCTTATTCTTGGCTCCTTACCCTTGTGATTATAATGGTCTAGATTATGGATGTGCTATGGTCCCATTCCCTTGATTCCTTATCTGAGGGCAGTCCTTAATAAAGTGTCCCATTTGCCCACACTTAAGGCACACACCATAATCTTTTTGGCAAATTCTAGAATGCTTCTTTCCACATTTGCCACAAATGGTGACTTCCTGCTTAGCTTGACCATTCCGCTGTCTGGATAATGAAGATTCCTTCCTTAGGCCTCCCCCTCCTCTATGTTGTCCTCTATGACTTTTGTTCCTCTGCTTCCTCTTCTAGTCTCGTTCAACTCATTTGACTCTCTCTGCTTTATACCTTTTTTCTATTATCTTGGCCTTATCTACCAGCTTGGCCAAGGTTGGAAATTCCATTACTGCCAATGAGTTGAATAGAGGTATGATCAACCCTCTTAGGAAGTGGTTAATGCAGCTAGCTTTAGTAGGAATGATGTTAACAGTAAACCTGCTAAGTCCATTGAACTCCTTAGCATAATCTGAGATAGACATTTTGGGCTTTTGCTTTAGCTATTCAAACTGTAGTGCCCTATCTTGTCTTTCATCTTCATGCAAGAACTTATCCATTAGTTCTTGTTTGAATTCTGCCCATGTAGGTGGGTCTGCCCCATAAAGTCGCTCTTTGATGTTTCTCTCATACTAGTACCAAGCTTCTTTCTTAAGTTAGAGTTCTACAAACTCGATCACTTGGGCATCTAAGCAAGACAAATGACGGACTAGCTTGTCCTTCTGATCTAAGAATTCATGTGGGTCATCACCTTCTTCACCATAGAAGGTAGGTAGCTAAAGCTTCTTGAACTCTAAAACAATCATCCCCTCATCTGGTAGCTGTTTCATCTCCCTTCGTATAGGTGTCACTACTACAGAAGGTGGAACTCCATTTCTTTCTTGCATTGGTGGCACTTCTCGCCTTTGAGCTCATAGCTTGTCCAATTCCTTATGCAAGTCTCTCATTTCCTCATGCATATGTTGCATGTTCGCCTCAAAATATACTGTCCAAAAGTGACCCGCAAGTATATAGGGCAATTATAGTATTTAGGAAGCACCCAAGGTCGTATTCTCTCAAGGAATTGCAAATAGAAATTACTTGTTTCTTTGTGAAAGCAAATTAAATATAAAAAGATTTGTTTGATTTTTGAATTTTAAAAGAACTAAAAGCAAACCAATAAATTAAAAGAAAATGCAGATGTAATTAAGTGAAAATTCAATGAATAAATATAGTCTAGGGTTTGCATTCAGTTTATCAATCCTCTATGTTCAAGAATAGTCCCAATTAATTATGCTAAAGCCCTAATTTCTAATAAATCAACGGATAAAAATCAATCTATTAGCACTCACATTCATAGAAATCATTCTATCAGTTCATACATTAAAAACAAGAACTTAATCTTAAAACTTATATTTCTAATTCATTTTAAGATCTTAAAAGAGTGAAATCAGGAATCAAACTTCAACTCTCGTTCCTTCGTTCAAAACCTAAGTAAAACAATTGGTAGCTAAGCAATTGTTCTTAAATAATTAACCAACTCAATTAAGAATAAAAAGAATAATTGATTGGGATTTAACTCAATTCCATATCATGAACACATCATACAAACCCTAGACTAAAATGAAATTAGCTCATGGAAAATAAAGAAATCATCTCATTCTTAATATAATTAACTGAATCCATCAAAATAATACTATTGATTTAATTAACCCAAAATAATTAAATTGGAGAAATAAGAATCAATCCTCACCTTACAACCGAATTGATTAAATTCAATCTCTTGAATTTTTCCAAAGAAACTCCTAAGAACAAAATTTGGAAGCCTAATCTCAAAATAAGTTCTGGAAAATTTAACTAAGAAAATCAACTGAAGTTTTATGCCAATTTCAATTCGTGAATCCAGAACTCCCGACCCCCTTTTCAATCCTTATTTAAGATCTATTTATAACCTCTAAAACAAAAAAACCTAAATGGAAAAGGAAACTAAAAATTCAGATCAACATTCCTAAAACTGATCAAATCTTCGCGGCGGGCACTGGGACTGTGCAGCTGGGCGCTGGGGCTGGGTAGCTGGCGAGTTTGGGCTGAAATCCTCATTGGCAGCAGACGCTGGGACTAGGCAGCTGGCGCTGCTAAACATGGCCTGCTGAAAAATAGCCCACTGCGTGCGCTGGATGACTGTCGCGGGCGCTGCTGGAGTGCTGCTGCTGCTGCCTGCTGAAGAACAGCCCGTTGCACGCGCTGGATGACCATCGCGGGCGCTGCTGGAGTGCTGCTGCTGCTACCTGCTGCTTGGCTTGCGCTAGCCTTTTGGCAGCTAGTGCTGGGGGGCTGGGATAATTGGGCAGTTGCCCTGTATGCGCTGGCTAGACTATATGCACGATTTTTCGGGCCCGTTACACATGCTTCTGCCTGAATTTCATTCTTTGCTCCATTTAATGCTCAATTCCTGCAAAATGAACTAAAACCTTCCTCAAACTAAAAAAAGTAAAATAACACATTCTAACCTACATAAACATGAATTAATCACAAAAAAGCCTAAATTAACACACACAAAAACCATATACATATGCCACAAACATTGCACCTCTAGCAAAGATGCTTGCTCACTAGAGCCCGTGGTCGATGCCCCCAAATTGGATCTTTCTTTTGATTATACAAGTGCAAAGGGGTGGAGGCATTCTACTTATTATGATAAGGGAATTTAGTACTAACCCTTTCTAACCCATTATCCTATTATTGCATTTATCGTACATTCAATCCTAAGCATCCATCATGTCATGTCATAAGGCACATATCATAAATAATTTATCATATAGCATATATCACATATCATGGCCTAGGTCATGCATCATATAACTCATAACACCATAGATTCCCTATCATATATAAATCAATCATGTCATAAGCAATAAAAGAAATCATTTCATACTAACTAGGCAGTCAAAAGAAATATCATTCATATTAAATAAAGTACTATACCATTACGTCGATCATCACCAACTACTTGTCCTAGCCCTTGTG
Organism: Reutealis trisperma; assembly: GCA_947687605.1. Lineage (NCBI taxonomy): Eukaryota > Viridiplantae > Streptophyta > Magnoliopsida > Malpighiales > Euphorbiaceae > Reutealis > Reutealis trisperma. Next base: position 162,457 of record CANTUT010001321.1, read on the forward strand.
TGTCCACTACCAGGCCAATCAAGAGCAATATGGCCACTGCTATCACATTAGTAATAGAGAAGATCTCTATCGTGATGGCAACTAGTTGAAGACAAAGACCTCGCTGGTGAGTAATCTCCCCCATGCTCAATAATCCCTACCTTGAGCTACTTGACATCCTCCCTCAAGGCATGAACCATAAGCCTAAGTCGTCAAATTTTCCTCCTTCAAATACGAATGGTCATCCTCTAATTTTTGAATCTTACTATATACCCAATCATGTTCTAAGCACTCCTCAGGGTCTTCTTCTTCATCAGGGGTCTCCTCTCTCGCGAGGCAAATCACAGACACAACTTTCTTAAACATTTCTAGCCAAGTCCTCCTACAGGTGACATGGGGTGCTATGGGTCATGGTCCTTGAGTAGGGGTAATCTTCTTAGTCATATGCCAAAAGAATCATAAGGCACACAAGCAAACAATGACAAAGAGCATTATAACTTATTAGGATTTCACAAAACTATACTAGTGATAGAATACAAGTGACATGACAGGAAAATTCCTATGCTCCAGGATTACACTTAATTAACCCCATAAATAGACAAGTCTAAACTAAACTTTTAAAAACTACAGCTCTAATACCACCTTGACACTAGTCAAATGGAAAATAAAGGAAAACCTATAGCTCTGATACCAACTTTGTCACATTCCAATTTCAGAGATATGGCGTTCCTAGAACATGGTGAGACATAAGGTCACCCATGCCCATAAAACCCACTTGATACATATATAACTCATGCCTAGGATCGTATCGAACCCAATGCATTAACTTAAATATCCAATATCATGGGAAAACTTAATATGTGAAAGAATAGTTTAACAAATACTTTGAAAACACCTCATACGAAAGATAATGTTTAAAGTCTTAAAATAAATTGTCAATAATTAACATCCCATAATAAACTTCCTGGAGCGTCTACGAATATCTCTTCATAGCATAGTATTATTAAAGACTTTGACAAGGAATCCCTAGGTGAAGTAGAATGCTTAAGCGACCTTGCCTCCTCACATTTGCTCACTTAGAACCACACAAGGAAGAAGGGATGAGATAGATGATCTCAATAAGTAAACAATATAACACATACATTAACATATATTCCTTTGAAAAGGAAACTCATAGCTTATACACATAGTTTGTGATTTACAATTCATGAATCAAGTTGCAATTTAGCAAGGTTTTCAATTTAGTAAGTTTACAAAAATCACACTTATAACACTTAAAGACAGAAGGTTATTGCCTTAATCACTTGAACACATAGAAGAGAAGTGGCCTTCAACCAAATTCCAACTCCTATCACATAGAGAAGCATGAAGCTTATCAGACCCATGGCTAAAACTGCCCCTTTCTAGCTAAAGTGGATACACTACCCCTATCCATCGGGTTAAGACTATGTGCACAGGTTCCAATGATTACCTACATCGGCACAAGGATTTTTGCATCGAGGTTAAAGATACCATAGCTAGAGCTAATGGTAATCACATATGACAATAGCACTTTAGGCAATAATAACATGTATCGTAATAGCAATAGCAGTTTAACTTTTTGAACAAAGGTACAAGATTAGTGTAGTTCTAGAAAGAATATAAGTTAGGGCAATAATCACAAAGGTATTATCATTAGAAAATAAAAAATGGTTTTTGGACCAATTGTCCTTTGGCAACCCAAGCTTAACAATGAAATCATATAGTCATAATTTAAGATAAAAAGGACTTGGGTTTCAAAGATCTCAAAGGCTTGCATAACATGATATCACATACTTGTAACATAACATAATGTTTACTTACACTTGTAACATAAACATGTTGTTTACTCACCTTGTGGTTTCTTTGCTCCTAGTACATGTAGCCCTTTTTGAACCTCTAAAGCTCCTTAAGCTCTAACATCATATTTAATTCAATACTTGGTATTTATTTAATCATGATGCTATCCTATCCCATAACTACCCCATGCATATATAACATTCACATATACTTAGAGTTGCACATATAAGTGCACTTATCACTTGCACATAACATATTGACTTTAAAAGTCTTACACATTTAAAATTTATATTCCCATATGAAAACACATTACAATTCATATCAATATCTTTCTAAGGTCTACAAAATTTCATTATCTTAATATCAATTCACTTTAACAATCATCTTAGTATACTTAATACTTCCATATATGTTAACTTAACAAATAACCTTCCAAGTATCATGCTTATCTCTTATGACCAATTCATTCAATCAATCTCTTCATCAATTCAAGATCATTAATTCATTATCATGTCATCATACAACCTACTTCCATATTATCCACTCACATTCACTTATTAATCACAACATAAGGTTAAGATACCTTAAGTATACCAAATCACCTCTAGCCTTGTCTAGAGTCATTCCTTCATCTAACAAGCAATTTAAGCATTTATCATCCATTCATACATGTCAATAATCATTAGAATACATTGCATAAAAGTTATAGATATTGAGATGAAAATCTCAATGTAGGCCGAATGCTCCAGTAAGGGAAAAACTAAATTTTTCTTACTTTTCACACTTTTTGTCTATTACAGTAATATGCAAAAATATGGTTTGAACCAAGATTTTTCATGTATTCAAAACAAAAATCATTTTAGAATATTAATCCATAGGAATCGGCACATATATATATCCATATGCATGAAAATTTTCCAACTTTAGATGTTGGGGTGAAAACCATAAACCTTTCTTATTTTTGATACTTTCTGATCATTACAGTAATATGTAAATAAATGTTTTAAACCATTATTTTTCATCCAATATCAACATATATCAGTTTAGAACATTGATATATGCAATTCAGTAGCCATAGATGTTTCTTATGCAACAAAATTTCAAGTTTAGGGTTTAAAGTGAAAATCATGAGTTTTCTAGCTTTCTAGTGTTTTCTGATCACTACAGTAATATATATACACATGATTTAAATCATTACTTTTGTAACAACACACATTTACCCTAGGAGTTTTCATGACAAATTGGTTGAATTTAGAGTTGTTGTGACAAAATATGTGATTTTATGAAAATTCATGTGTGATGTGATTTATGAGTGTGTGGCATGTTAAATAAGTTTTAGTATGTCTAATATGAATTATTATGGTGAAATAAATGATTTATATAAAATGCATAAGCATAAAATAATTTATTTTACATAAAATGAATTTTCATGTAAAAAGGCGATTTTTAAGCATAAAGTAATTTTATGAACATTTTTAAAATATTTTTAAATAAATATTTTGGGAAAAATTTCAATGAAAATAATAAGAAAAATATTTAATTTTTAATTACCTATAATCAACAAACAAATTAAATGAAAGTCCAAATACTCAAAAGCCTACACACCAAAATACTCCTAACCTAGCTTATTAAGGGTAATCTTGGAAATTGTCCAAAACCCTAAATATTTAAAGGGAATTTTGGCCAGCCCTTCATTCTAGAAGCCACCATTCTATTATTTCATTATTTTGATAGAAAAATTCTCCCAAAATTATTCTCTCTACCCAAATTGACAAAACACCTTCAAACTTTGTAATTTCTTGACTGTATTCGTAAGTTTTTCTTTCCTTTTAATTTCTTATTTGATTTATATGAAATAAATTATGGAAAAATTATTTTAAACTGGATATTTATTGATTTCTATAGATTTAAATTAGCGTGGGTGAATTTTTGATAGAGAAATTAATTTCTCTACCAAAAACACTAACCTTCCTACGCGATTTCTCCAAAGGTAAATCCTGTAACTAAAAATTGAAATTTTCATGTATAAACTCAATAAAGGGATGGCAATTTCTACATCATTGAATTCTAAATTGATTTTTGATGCATATAGATGAAAAATATTGGATTCAATCATATTTTTCCATATTACTATAATGACAGAAAAGTTTCAAAAAATAAGAAAATTCAAAGTTTTCATCCTAGAACTTGAAAGTTGGAAGATTCTATGATTACATATGTATGTGGCTGCCGATTAGTGTATGATGGAATTGTAAACTAATATTTGTTTTTTTTGGATGAAAAATAATGATTTAAATTAGGTGTTTACATATTTCTGTAATGAATAGAAAGCGTAAAAAGCTAGAAAACTCATGATTTTCACTCTAAAACCCTCAACTTGGAATTTTCATGCCTAAGATATGTCAATGCTGCCGATTTGTACATATTGATGTTCATAACTGATATTTGTTGTGATTGAATGAAAAATAATGGTTTAAAACACCTGTTTACATATTACTGTAATGACCAGAAAGTACCAAAAATAAGAAAACTCATGATTTTTGCATCTTAAAACCTAAAATTGGAATTTTCATGTATATGTAGTACATATTGCTGCCAGTTCCTATGGATTAATATTCTAAAGTGATTTTCATTTTGATTACATGAAAATCTTCATTCAAATCATGTTTCTACATATTACTGTAATAGACGAAAAGTGCAAAAAGTAAGAAAATTCAGATTTTCTCTTTAATAGGGTATTCAGCCATTGTTAGGATTATGTCTATAATTTTTATGTAGTGTATTTTAATGATTATTGACTTGTATGTATGAATGATAAATGGTTAAATTGCATGTTGGTTGAAGGAATGACTCTAGACAAGGCTAGAGACAATTTGGTATACTTAAGGTATCTCAACTTTATGTTGTGATTAATATATGAAGGTGATAGGATAATATGGAAGTAGGTTTTATGATGACTTGATAATGAATTAATGATCTTGAATAGATGAAGAGATTGATTGAATGAATTGGTCATAAGAGATAAGCATGACACTTGAAAGGTTATTTGTTAAGTTGACATGTATGAAAGTGTTAAGTGTACTAAGATGATTATTAAAGTAAATTGATATTAAGATAATGATATTGTGTTGACCTTAGAAAGGTATTGACATGAATTATAATATGTTTTCATGTGAGCCTATAAAGGCTAAGTGTGCAAGACTTTTAAAGTCAATATGTTATATGTAAGTGATGAGTGCACATCTATGTGCAACTCCAAGTGTATATAAATGTTATATGTGCATAGGGTAGTTATGGGATAGGATAGCATGATGATTAAATAAATACTAAGTATTGAATTAAATATTATGATAGAGCTTGAGGAGGTTTAGAGGTTCAAAAGGGCTACATGTACTAGGAGCGAAGGAACCACAAGATGAGTAAACACTATATTCATGCTATAAGTGTGAGTAAACATTATTGTAACAACCCACACCCAACTTAAAAATTTTCATGACAATTTGCTTGACTTAGAACTATTAATATAAAGTGCGTGCTTTTATGGAAATTTTTGTGCTATGTGATTAATGAGTATGTGGCATGTTAAATTAATTTTAATATGCACATATGAGTTATTATTATAAAATAAATGATTTATACAAAGTGCATTAGTATAAAATAATTTATTTTTCATAAAATGAATTTTCATGTAAAAAGACAATTTTTATGCATAAAATAATTTTTATGAGTATTTTAAAATAATTTTTAAATAAATGTTTTAGGGAAAATTTTAATGAAAATAATAAGAAAAATATTTTATTTGTAATTACCTATAATCAGCCCCAAAAGTAATTAAAAAACCCAAATACACAAAAGCCCACTACACCAAAACACTCATAACCTAGCTCATTAGGGGTAATATTGGAAATTACCCAAAACCCTATATATATAATGAGAATTTCAGCCAGCCCTTGATTTCCAGTAGCCACCATTCTGTTTTTCATTATTTTGGTGGAAAAATTCTCTCAAAATCATTCTCTCTACCAAAATTCACAAAACACCTTCAACTTTGCAATTTCTTGACAATATTCATAAGTTTTTCTTTCTTTTCAATTTCTTATCTGATTTCTATGAAATAAATTATGAGAAAATTATTTTGAACTGAAGGTTTACTGATTTTTATTAATAAAATTCGGCCTAGGTGATTTCTTGGGAGAAAAATCAATTTTTCTATTAAAAACACCAACTTGTCTATGCGATTTTTCCAAAGGTGAATCTTACAACTCAAAATTAAAATTTTCATGCATAAACATTACCAAAGGGGGGGAATTTTTACATGATTATATTCTAAAATAATTTTTGATGTGTTTAGATGAAAAATATTGGATTAATTCATATTTCTGCATATTATTGTAATGACTGAAAAGTTTCAGAAAACAAGGAAATTCAAGGTTTTCGTTCTAGAACTTGAAAGTTGGAAAATTCTATGGTTATATGTACATGTGATTGCTAATTTGTGTATGATGGAGTTCTAAAATGATTTTTATTTTATTTAGATGAAAAATAATGATTTAAATCATGTGTTTATATATTACTGTAAGGAATGGAAAGCACGAAAAGCTAGAAAACTCTTGATTTCCACTCTAAACCCAAAACTTGGAATTTTCATGCATAAGAAGCATCCATGGTAGCCGATTTGTGTACATTGATGTTCTAAACTGATATTTGTTGTAATTGAATGAAAATTAATGGTTTAAACTACATGTTTATATATTACTGTAATGACCGGAAAGTACCAAAAATAAGAAAGGTTTATGGTTTTCATCCAAACATCTAAAATGGGAAAATTTTCATGCATATGGATTTATATATGTGCCAATTCCTATGGATTAATATTCTAAAATGATTTTTGATTTGATTATATGAAAAATCTTGGTTCAAGCCATATTTCTACAAAATATTATAATAGACAAAAAGTGCAAAAAGTAAGAAAATTCAGTTTTTCCCTTTAATAGAGCATTCAACCTACATTGGGATTCTTATCCCAATGCCTATAATTTTTATGGGGTGAATTTTGTTTATTATTGACATATATGTATTAATGATAAATAGTTAAATTGCATGTTAGTTGAAGGAATGACTCTAGACAAGGCTAGAGGCAATTTGGTATACTTAAGGTATCTTAAACTTAGGTTATGATTAATATGTGAATGTGATTGGATAATATGAAAGTAGGTTGTATGATGACTTGATAATGAATTACTAATCTTGAATTGATGAAGAGATTGATTGAATCAATTTGTCATGAGAGATAAGCTTGACACTTGAAAAGTTGTTTGTTAAGTTGACATATATGGAAGTGTTAAGTGTACTAAAATGATTGTTAAAGGGAATTGATATTAAGACAATGATATTGTGTTGACCGTAGAAAGGTATTGACATGAATTATAATATATTTTCATATGGGCTTGTGAAGGCTAAGTGTACAAGACATTTATAGTCAACATGTATGTGCAAGTCATAAAGTGTACTTATATGTTCAACTCTAAGTGTATGTAAATGTTATATATGCATAAGGTAGTTATGGGATAGGATAGCAACATGATTAAACAAATACTAAGTATTAAATTGTGTATTATATTAGAGCTTGAGGAGTTTTAGAGATTCAAAAGTGCTACATGTACTAGGAGCAAAGGAACCATAAAGAGAGTAAACATTATGCTATTGTTACAAGTACAAGCTATCGTGATATGTGTACCTTGATATTCTTGAAACCCAAGATCTTCTCTACTTCTAAAATGAAACTCTATGATTTCTTTATTAAGTTTAGGATGCCAAAGGATAATTGGTCCAAAACCATTTTTTATTATCCAATGATAATACCTTTATGATTACTGCCCCAACTTACATTCTTTCTAGAACTACACTATCATTGTATCTTTTGTTCAAAAGTTAAACTACTATTGTTATTGTGATACATGTTGTTATTGCCATAAATGTTATAGTTATATGTGATTACCATTAGCTCTAGCTATGGTACCTTTAACCCTTTATGCAGAAATCCTCATACCGATGCAAGTAATCATTGGCTGTGTGATCCTCGTACTAATGGGAGTAATCATTGGCTATGTGATCCACATATCAATGTGATTAATCATCAGCTATGTGTTCGAGTGATTATGGCAATAGCCTTCACTCTATGTGTTCGAGTGATTATGGCAACATCCATCACTCTATGTGTTATGTGTTATAAGTGTAATTTCTACAAACCTTGTTAAATTGTAAATCTTGATTCATAGATTGTAAAACATGAACTATGTGTTATAAGCTATGGGTTTCCTTTAAAAAAAAAAAAGGGATATGTGTTATCGTATATGCCATATTGTTTACTCATTGAGATCATCTATCTCACCCCTTTTTCTTTATATGTTTCTAGGTAAGTAGTATGAGGAGGCAAGTGTAACAACCCACACCCACCCTAGGAATTTTCGTGATAAATTGCTTGATTTAGAACTATTAAGATTAAGTGTGTGCTTATGTGAAAATTTGTGATTTAAGTGATTGATGAGTATGTGGCATATTAGATTAATTTTAATATGCATAAAATGAATTGCTATTGTGAAATAAATGATTTATATGAAGTGCATGTGCATAAAAGAATTTATTGTAAATAAAATGAATTTTCATGCATAAGACAATTTTTAAGCATAAAATAATTTTATGAGTATTTTTAAAATATTTTAAAATAAATATTTTTGGGGGAAATGTTACAGAAATAATAAGAAAAATATTCTTTTTATTTTAATTTTATTCAGCCCAAAAATTTAAATAAAAGTCCAAATACCCAAAAGCCCACTACACAAAAATCCTCCTAACCTAGTTCATTAAGGGTATTAGTGGAAATTTCATCCAAATCCTAATATATAATCTAAATTTTGGCCCAAATAAAGTTCCAGCAGCCATCCCATATTTTTCTTGTATCTTGGCAGAAAAATCCTCTCAAAATATTTCTCTCTGCCGAAAATAAGAAAACACCTTTTCGTTTCGCGATTTCTTGACTGTAATCGTAAGTTTTTCTTCTCTTTCGATTTCTAAACTGATTTCTATGAAATAAATTATGGGAAAATTATTTTGAACTGGTTGATTACTAATTTTTGTAGATTTAATTCTGTTTAGGTGAGTTTTTGGGAGAGAAAATATATTTTCTACCAAAAACATGATTCTTTCCGCAAATTTCTCTAAAGGTGAATTCCATAACTTAAAATCACAATTTTTATGCATAAACATCACAAGGGGGGGCAATTTTTGTATTGTTGTTTTCTAAACTAATTTTTGATTTGTGTTGATGGAAAATATTGGATTAAATAATATTTCTATATATTTCTGTGATGACCAGAAAGTTTTGGAAAACAAAGGAGTTCAAGGTTTTTGTGTTAGAACATGGAAGTTAGAAAATTCTATTATCGAATAGACATATGGCTGCTGATTTGTATGAGAAAGTTCTCTAATATGATATTTGTTTTGTTTAGATGAAAAATAATGATTTGAATCATGTGTCTATTTATCGCTGAAATGAACGAAAAGCACGAAAAGCGCGAAAACTCATGATTTTTCACCTAAGCCTTTAAACTTGGAATTTTTTTCTATAAGTCCTATCTATGGCTGCTGAATCATGTATGGATGTGTTCTAAACTGATATTTGCCATGATTGAAAAAAGAATAATAATTTAAACAAACTATTTACATATTTCTGAAATGATCGGAAAATACCAAAGAAAACTCATGGTTTTGTGCTCTTTAATTCAAAAATTGAATTTTTATGTATAAACAACACCAAGTGTGGCTGATTCATATGGATTTAAATTCTAAAATGATTTTTTTTTTGAGTTTACATGAAAAATCTTGGTTCAAACCATGTTTTTACATATTTCTGAAATAGACAGAAATTGCGAAAAGAAGAAGAATTTAGTTTTTACCTTGGTAATGCATTTGGCCTACATGAATCTTTTTGTCCCAATGTTATAATTTTTATGTGATGTGTTTTGATGATTATTGACATGTATGTATGTATAATAAATGATAAACTAATTTTTGATTTGTGTTGATGGAAAATATTGGATTAAATAATATTTCTATATATTTCTGTGATGACCAGAAAGTTTTGGAAAACAAAGGAGTTCAAGGTTTTTGTGTTAGAACTTGGAAGTTAGAAAATTCTATTATTGAATAGACATATGGCTGCTGATTTGTATGAGAAAGTTCTCTAATATGATATTTGTTTTGTTTAGATGAAAAATAATTTTTTGAATCATGTGTCTGATTATCGCTGAAATGAACGAAAAGCACGAAAAGCGCAAAAACTCATTATTTTTCACCTAGGCCTTTAAAGTTGGAATTTTTTTGTATAAGTCCTATCTATGGCTGCTGAATCATGTATGGATGTGTTCTAAACTGATATTTGCTATGATTGAATGAAAAATAATAATTTAAACAAACTATTTACATATTTCTGAAATGATCGAAAAATACCAAAGAAAACTCATGGTTTTGTGCTCTTTAATTCAAAAATTGAATTTTTATGTATAAACAACACCAAGTGTGGCTGATTCATATGGATTTAAATTCTAAAATGATTTTTTTTTGAGTTTAAGAAAAATCTTGGTTCAAACCATGTTTTTACATATCTCTGAAATAGACAGAAATTGCGAAAAGAAGAAGAAATTAGTTTTTACCTTGGTAATGCATTCGGCCTACATGAATCTTTTTGTCCCAATGTTTATAATTTTTATGTGATGTGTTTTGATGATTATTGACATGTATGTATGTATAATAAATGATAAACTAATTTTTGATTTGTGTTGATGGAAAATATTGGATTAAATAATATTTCTATATATTTCTGTGATGACCAGAAAGTTTTGGAAAACAAAGGAGTTCAAGGTTTTTGCGTTAGAACTTGGAAGTTAGAAAATTCTATTATTGAATAGACATATGGCTGCTGATTTGTATGAGAAAGTTCTCTAATATGATATTTGTTTTGTTTAGATGAAAAATAATGATTTGAATCATGTGTCTGATTATCACTGAAATGAACGAAAAGCGCGAAAACTCATTATTTTTCACCTAGGCCTTTAAAGTTGGAATTTTTTTGTATAAGTCGTATCTATGGCTGCTGAATCATGTATGGATGTGTTCTAAACTGATATTTGCTATAATTGAATGAAAAATAATAATTTAAACAAGCTATTTACATATTTCTGAAATGATCGGAAAATACCAAAGAAAACTCATGGTTTTGTGCTCTTTAATTCAAAAATTGAATTTTTATGTATAAACAACACCAAGTGTGGCTATTTCATATGGATTTAAATTCTAAAATGATTTGTTTTTTGAGTTTACATGAAAAATCTTGGTTCAAACCATGTTTTTACATATTTCTGAAATAGACGGAAATTGCAAAAAGAAGAAGAATTTAGTTTTTACCTTGGTAATGCATTCGGCCTACATGAATCTTTTTGTCCCAATGTTTATAATTTTTATGTGATGTGTTTTGATGATTATTGACATGTATGTATGTATAATAAATGATAAACTAATTTTTAATTTGTGTTGATGGAAAATATTGGATTAAATAATATTTCTATATATTTCTGTGATGACCAGAAAGTTTTGGAAAACAAAGGAGTTCAAGGTTTTTGTGTTAGAACTTGGAAGTTAGAAAATTCTATTATTGAATAGACATATGGCTGCTGATTTGTATGAGAAAGTTCTCTAATATGATATTTGTTTTGTTTAGATGAAAAATAATTTTTTGAATCATGTGTCTGATTATCGCTGAAATGAACGAAAAGCACGAAAAGCGCAAAAACTCATTATTTTTCACCTAGGCCTTTAAAGTTGGAATTTTTTTGTATAAGTCCTATCTATGGCTGCTGAATCATGTATGGATGTGTTCTAAACTGATATTTGCTATGATTGAATGAAAACTAATAATTTAAACAAACTATTTACATATTTCTGAAATGATTGAAAAATACCAAAGAAAACTCATGGTTTTGTGCTCTTTAATTCAAAATTTGAATTTTTATGTATAAACAACACCAAGTGTGGCTGATTCATATGGATTTAAATTCTAAAATGATTTTTTTTTGAGTTTAAGAAAAATCTTGGTTCAAACCATGTTTTTACATATCTCTGAAATAGACAGAAATTGCGAAAAGAAGAAGAATTTAGTTTTTACCTTGGTAATGCTTTCGGCCTACATGAATCTTTTTGTCCCAATGTTTATAATTTTTATGTGATGTGTTTTGATGATTATTGACATGTATGTATGTATAATAAATGATAAACTAATTTTTGATTTGTGTTGATGGAAAATATTGGATTAAATAATATTTCTATATATTTCTGTGATGACCAGAAAGTTTTGGAAAACAAAGGAGTTCAAGGTTTTTGCGTTAGAACTTGGAAGTTAGAAAATTCTATTATTGAATAGACATATGGCTGCTGATTTGTATGAGAAAGTTCACTAATATGATATTTGTTTTGTTTAGATGAAAAATAATGATTTGAATCATGTGTCTGATTATCACTGAAATGAACGAAAAGCGCGAAAACTCATTATTTTTCACCTAGGCCTTTAAAGTTAGAATTTTTTTGTATAAGTCGTATATATGGCTGCTGAATCATGTATGGATGTGTTCTAAACTGACATTTGCTATAATTGAATGAAAAATAATAATTTAAACAAGCTATTTACATATTTTTGAAATGATCGGAAAATACCAAAGAAAACTCATGGTTTTGTGCTCTTTAATTCAAAATTTGAATTTTTATGTATAAACAACACCAAGTGTGGCTATTTCATATGGATTTAAATTCTAAAATGATTTTTTTTTTGAGTTTACATGAAAAATCTTGGTTCAAACCATGTTTTTACATATTTCTAAAATAGACGGAAATTGCAAAAAGAAGAAGAATTTAGTTTTTACCTTGGTAATGCATTCGGCCTACATGAATCTTTTTGTCCCAATGTTTATAATTTTTATGTGATGTGTTTTGATGATTATTGACATGTATGTATGTATAATAAATGATAAACTAATTTTTAATTTGTGTTGATGGAAAATATTGGATTAAATAATATTTCTATATATTTCTGTGATGACCAGAAAGTTTTGGAAAACAAAGGAGTTCAAGGTTTTTGTGTTAGAACTTGGAAGTTAGAAAATTCTATTATTGAGTAGACATATGGCCGCTGATTTGTATGAGAAAGTTCTCTAATATGATATTTGTTTTGTTTAGATGAAAAATAATGATTTGAATCATGTGTCTGATTATCACTGAAATGAACGAAAAGCACGAAAAGCGCGAAAACTCATTATTTTTCACCTAGGCCTTTAAAGTTGGAATTTTTTTATATAAGTCCTATCTATGGCTGCTGAATCATGTATGGATGTGTTCTAAACTGATATTTGCTATGATTGAATGAAAAATAATAATTTAAACAAACTATTTACATATTTCTGAAATGATCGAAAAATACCAAAGAAAACTCATGGTTTTGTGCTCTTTAATTCAAAAATTGAATTTTTATGTATAAACAACACCAAGTGTGGCTGATTCATATGGATTTAAATTCCAAAATGATTTTTTTTTGAGTTTACATGAAAAATCTTAGTTCAAACCATGTTTTTACATATTTCTGAAATAGACGGAAATTGCGAAAAGAAGAAGAATTTAGTTTTTACCTTGGTAATGCATTAGGCCTACATGAATCTTTTTGTCCCAATGTTTATAATTTTTATGTGATGTGTTTTGATGATTATTGACATGTATGTATGTATAATAAATGATAAACTAATTTTTGATTTGTGTTGATGGAAAATATTGGATTAAATAATATTTCTATATATTTCTGTGATGACCAGAAAGTTTTGGAAAACAAAGGAGTTCAAGGTTTTTGTGTTAGAACATGGAAGTTAGAAAATTCTATTATTGAATAGACATATGGCTGCTGATTTGTATGAGAAAGTTCTCTAATATGATATTTGTTTTGTTTAGATGAAAAATAATGATTTGAATCATGTGTCTGATTATCGCTGAAATGAACGAAAAGCACGAAAACTCATTATTTTTCACCTAGGCCTTTAAAGTTGGAATTTTTTTGTATAAGTCCTATCTATGGCTGCTGAATCATGTATGGATGTGTTCTAAACTGATATTTGCTATGATTGAATGTAAAATAATAATTTAAACAAACTATTTACATATTTCTGAAATGATCGGAAAATACCAGAGAAAACTCATGGTTTTGTGCTCTTTAATTCAAAAATTGAATTTTTATGTATAAACAACACCAAGTGTGGCTGATTCATATGGATTTAAATTATAAAATGATTTTTTTTTTAGTTTACATGCAAAATCTTGGTTCAAACCATGTTTTTACATATCTCTGAAATAGACAGAAATTGCGAAAAGAAGAAGAATTTAGTTTTTACCTTGGTAATGCATTGGGCCTACATGAATCTTTTTGTCCCAATGTTTATAATTTTTATGTGATGTGTTTTGATGATTATTGACATGTATGTATGTATAATAAATGATAAACTAATTTTTGATTTGTGTTGATGGAAAATATTGGATTAAATAATATTTCTATATATTTCTGTGATGACTAGAAAGTTTTGGAAAACAAAGGAGTTCAAGGTTTTTGTGTTAGAACTTGGAAGTTAGAAAATTCTATTATTGAATAGACATATGGCTGCTGATTTGTATGAGAAAGTTCTCTAATATGATATTTGTTTTGTTTAGATGAAAAATAATGATTTGAATCATGTGTCTGATTATCACTGAAATGAACGAAAAGCGCGAAAACTCATTATTTTTCACCTAGGCCTTTAAAGTTGGAATTTTTTTGTATAAGTCGTATCTATGGCTGCTGAATCATGTATGGATGTGTTCTAAACTGATATTTGCTATAATTGAATGAAAAATAATAATTTAAACAAGCTATTTACATATTTTTGAAATGATCGGAAAATACCAAAGAAAACTCATGGTTTTGTGCTCTTTAATTCAAAATTTGAATTTTTATGTATAAACAACACCAAGTGTGGCTATTTCATATGGATTTAAATTCTAAAATGATTTTTTTTTTGAGTTTACATGAAAAATCTTGGTTCAAACCATGTTTTTACATATTTCTGAAATAGACGGAAATTGCAAAAAGAAGAAGAATTTAGTTTTTACCTTGGTAATGCATTCGGCCTACATGAATCTTTTTGTCCCAATGTTTATAATTTTTATGTGATGTGTTTTGATGATTATTGACATGTATGTATGTATAATAAATGATAAACTAATTTTTAATTTGTGTTGATGGAAAATATTGGATTAAATAATATTTCTATATATTTCTGTGATGACTAGAAAGTTTTGGAAAACAAAGGAGTTCAAGGTTTTTGTGTTAGAACTTGGAAGTTAGAAAATTCTATTATTGAATAGACATATGGCTGCTGATTTGTATGAGAAAGTTCTCTAATATGATATTTGTTTTGTTTAGATGAAAAATAATGATTTGAATCATGTGTCTGATTATCACTGAAATGAACGAAAAGCACGAAAAGCGCGAAAACTCATTATTTTTCACCTAGGCCTTTAAAGTTGGAATTTTTTTGTATAAGTCGTATCTATGGCTGCTGAATCATGTATGGATGTGTTCTAAACTGATATTTGCTATAATTGAATGAAAAATAATAATTTAAACAAGCTATTTACATATTTCTGAAATGATCGAAAAATACCAAAGAAAACTCATGGTTTTGTGCTCTTTAATTCAAAATTTGAATTTTTATGTATAAACAACACCAAGTGTGGTTGATTCAAATGGATTTAAATTCTAAAATGATTTTTTTTTTTAGTTTACATGAAAAATCTTGGTTCAAACCATGTTTTTACATATTTCTGAAATAGGCGAAAATTGCGAAAAGAAGAAGAATTTAGTTTTTACCTTGGTAATGCATTCGGCCTACATGAATCTTTTTGTCCCAATATTTATAATTTTTATGTGATGTGTTTTGATGATTATTGACATGTATGTATGTATAATAAATGATAAACTAATTTTTGATTTGTGTTGATGGAAAATATTGGATTAAATAATATTTCTATATATTTCTGTGATGACCAGAAAGTTTTGGAAAACAAAGGAGTTCAAGGTTTTTGCGTTAGAACTTGGAAGTTAGAAAATTCTATTATTGAATAGACATATGGCTGCTGATTTGTATGAGAAAGTTCTCTAATATGATATTTGTTTTGTTTGGATGAAAAATAATGATTTGAATCATGTGTCTGATTATCGCTGAAATGAACGAAAAGCACGAAAAGCGCGAAAACTCATTATTTTTCACCTAGGCCTTTAAAGTTGGAATTTTTTTGTATAAGTCCTATCTATGGCTGCTGAATCATGTATGGATGTGTTCTAAACTGATATTTGCTATGATTGAATGAAAAATAATAATTTAAACAAACTATTTACATATTTCTGAAATGATCGGAAAATACCAAAGAAAACTCATGGTTTTGTGCTCTTTAATTCAAAATTTGAATTTTTATGTATAAACAACACCAAGTGTGGCTGATTCATATGGATTTAAATTCTAAAATGATTTTTTTTTGAGTTTACATGAAAAATCTTAGTTCAAACCATGTTTTTACATATTTCTGAAATAGACGGAAATTGCGAAAAGAAGAAGAATTTAGTTTTTACCTTGGTAATGCATTCGGCCTACATGAATCTTTTTGTCCCAATGTTTATAATTTTTATGTGATGTGTTTTGATGATTATTGACATGTATGTATATATAATAAATGATAAACTAATTTTTGATTTGTGTTGATGGAAAATATTGGATTAAATAATATTTCTATATATTTCTGTGATGACCAGAAAGTTTTGGAAAACAAAGGAGTTCAAGGTTTTTGTGTTAGAACTTGGAAGTTAGAAAATTCTATTATTGAATAGACATATGGCTGCTGATTTGTATGAGAAAGTTCTCTAATATGATATTTGTTTTGTTTAGATGAAAAATAATGATTTGAATCATGTGTCTGATTATCGCTGAAATGAACGAAAAGCACGAAAAGCGCAAAAACTCATTATTTTTCACCTAGGCCTTTAAAGTTGGAATTTTTTTGTATAAGTCCTATCTATGGCTGCTGAATCATGTATGGATGTGTTCTAAACTGATATTTGCTATGATTGAATGAAAAATAATAATTTAAACAAACTATTTACATATTTCTGAAATGATCGGAAAATACCAAAGAAAACTCATGGTTTTGTGCTCTTTAATTCAAAATTTGAATTTTTATGTATAAACAACACCAAGTGTGGCTGATTCATATGGATTTAAATTCTAAAATGATTTTTTTTTTAGTTTATATGAAAAATCTTAGTTCAAACCATGTTTTTACATATTTCTGAAATAGACGGAAATTGCGAAAAGAAGAAGAATTTAGTTTTTACCTTGGTAATGCATTCGGCCTACATGAATCTTTTTGTCCCAATGTTTATAATTTTTATGTGATGTGTTTTGATGATTATTGACATGTATGTATGTATAATAAATGATAAACTAATTTTTGATTTGTGTTGATGGAAAATAGTGGATTAAATAATATTTCTATATATTTCTGTGATGACCAGAAAGTTTTGGAAAACAATGGAGTTCAAGGTTTTTGTGTTAGAACTTGGAAGTTAGAAAATTCTATTATTAAATAGACATATGGCTGCTGATTTGTATGAGAAAGTTCTCTAATATGATATTTGTTTTGTTTAGATGAAAAATAATGATTTGAATTATGTGTCTGTTTATCGCTGAAATGAACGAAAAGCACGAAAAGCGCGAAAACTCATTATTTTTCACCTAAGCCTTTAAACTTGGAATTTTTTTATATAAGTCCTATCTATGGCTGCTGAATCATGTATGGATGTGTTCTAAACTGATGTTTGCTATGATTGAATGAAAAATAATAATTTAAACAAACTATTTACATATTTCTAAAATGATCAGAAAATACCAAAAACAAGAAAACTCATGGTTTTGTGCTCTTTAATTCAAAAATTGAATTTTTATGTATAAACAACACCAAGTGTGGCTAATTCATATGTATTTAAATTCTAAAATGATTTTTTTTTTAGTTTACATGAAAAATCTTAGTTCAAACCATGTTTTTACATATTTTTGAAATAGACGGAAAGTGCGAAAAGAAGAGAAATTTAGTTTTTACCTTAGTAATGCATTCGGCCTATATGAATCTTTTTGTCCCAATGTTTGTAATTTTTATGTGATGTGTTTTGATGATTATTGACATGTATGTATTTATAATAAATGATAAAATTGCATGTTAGTGGAAGGTACGATCCTTGATAAGCTTAAATATATTATGGTATACTTAAGGTCTCTTAACCTTATAATATGATTAGAATACAAATATGATTGGGAAATATGAAACTAGATGTTATGATGACTTGATAATAAATACATGGTTTTGAGTGGATGAAGTGACAATTGAATAAAAAGGATCATAAGAGTTAAGCATGACACTTGAAAGATTCATGATTAAGTTGACATGTATGGGAGTGTAAAGTGTATTAAGATGATTGTTAAAGTGAAATGATATTGAGGTAATAATGTTGTGATGACCTTAAAAAGGTATTAATATGATTGAAATGTGATATCAAGAGAGCCTATAAGGCCTAAGTATGCAAGACTTTCAAAGTCAATGTGTTAGGTGCAAGTGACGAGTACACCTATGTGTGGACTCTAAGTGTATGTGTATGCTATATATGCATGGGATAGTTATGGGATAGGAGCATCATGAGTAAATAAATACTAAGTGGTAAATCAAATATTATGTTAGAGTTTGAGGAGCTTTAGAAGTGTAAAGGGGCTACATATACTAGGAGCAAAGGAACCCCAAGGTGAGTAAACACTTTGTTCATGTTACAAGTGTGAGTAAACATTATATTCATTCTACAAGTGCAAGTAACATTTTGTTATGTTACAAATATGTGATATCATGCTATGTGAGCCTTTGTGATCGTTGAAACCCAAGTTCTTTCTGTTCTAAATATTATTATATGAATTCTTTGACAAGCTTAGGTTGCCAAGGGACATTTGGTCTAAAACTATTTTGTTTATCCAATGAGAATTTCTTGTGATTGACACCCTAATTTATATTCTTTCTGGAACTACACAATCATTATATCTTTTGTTTGAAAGATAAACCACTATTGTTATTAGAATACATGTTATTCTTGCCTTATGTGATATTGTTAATTGTGATTACCATTAGCTCTAGCTATGGTATCTTTTACCCTTTATGCAGAATCCTCGTGCTGATGTGGGTAATTGTCGAAACCTATGCACATGGTCTTAACCTAATGGATAGGGGTAGTGTATCCACCTCAGCTAGAAAGGGGCGGTTCTAGCTGTGGAGCCTGATCAGCTTCATGCCTTATAAGTGATAGGAGTTGGAATTTGGTATAAGGTCACCTCTCCTTTATGTGTTCGAGTGATAGAGCAATAGCCTTCACTCACTATGTCTTAGAAGCGTGATTTCTGCAAACTTGCCAAATTGACCCCTTGCTAAATTGCAACCTGATTCATGAATTATAAATCATGAACTATGTGTATAAGTTATGTGTTTCCTTTCCAAAGGAATATGTGATATGTATATGCCTTATCATTTACTCATTGAGATCATCTATCTCACCCCCTTTTTCCTTGTGTAGTTCCAGGTGAGCAAATGTGAGGAGGCAAGGTGATGGTTCCAGGTTATCAATAATACTATTTTATGAAATCTTGTCATTAGATGCTTCAGGAATGTTGATTGATACTTATTGATATATATTATTTTCCTCATGGATTTTATATGTAATGATTTATTTTAGACTTTTGCAAATTTAAGGTATTCATCTAAATGTTTAAATGAGTTATTGTAAGAGGTTTGGTAAGATCCTAGGCGTAATTTGTTTATATGTAAGTGGGTTCTATGGGTGTGGGTGACCTTATGTCTCCCTATGTTCTATGACCGTCATATCTCTAAGGTTGGGATGTGACAGCAAGGTTATGGCTCAAGCATTCTACTTCACTTGGGGGAATACCTTGTCCAAGATAATTAGTTTAATATGTTATGAAGAGTAATCCTTAGATGTTCTGGGAATATTTATTTTTGGATGTTTATTTTGAAATGTTATCTTTCAAGGTTTTAATTGGATTCTAAATATTATTTCCTTATTGATTATGTTCAAAATATATTTTAACTATGCTTCCGCAACTTAAGGTTTTCTAAAAAAAAAAAAAGGTGTTTATTTAAGTTAATGTAAGAGGTTTTGGTATGAACCTAAGTAGTATTTATATAAGTGGGTTATATGGACGTTGGTGACCTTATGTCTCCCCATGTTCTAGGACTGTCATGTTTCAGAAGTTGGGATGTGACAATTATGTTCAAGTTACAAGTATAAGTTATCCTGTTATGTGAACCTTTGATATCTTGAAACCCAAGTTGTTTTCTATTTTTAATTATGACTAAATGATTTCTTTGTAAGCTTGAGTTGCCAAAGGACATTTGGTCCAAATCTATTTTGATTATTCAATGACAATAAAGTACCCTTGTGATATGTTGCCTTACCTTACTTTCTTTCTGGAACCACACTGTTATTTATCTTTTGTTCAATAAGCTAAATTGCTATTGCTATTGTGATACATTTTATAGCTTTCTTAAGTGCTATTTTTATATGTGATTACCATAAATATGGGTGAATTGAGCAAGAATCTTCACTCACTTATGTAAATTCGAGTGAATTGAGCAGTGTCTTCACTCACGAGTGAATTGAGCAAAAGTCTTCACTCACTTATGTAAATTTGAGTGAATTGAGTAGTGTCTTCACTCACTAGTGAATTGAGTAAGATTCTTCACTCACTTATGTAAATTCCAGTGAATTGAGCAATAGTCTTCACTCATAAGTAATAAGTGTGATTTTCTACAAACATTCTTTCATTTCAATTTCCTATTTGATTTCTATGAAATAAATTATGGAAAAATTATTTTGAACTGGGTATTTACTGATTTCTATAGATTTAAATTAGTTTGGGTGAATTTTTGATAGAGAAATTAATTTATCTACCGAAAACACTAACCTTCCTACGCGATTTCTACAAAGGTGAATCCTGTAACTAAAAATTGAAATTTTCATGCATAAACTCAATAAAGGTGTGGCAATTTCTACATCATTGAATTCTAAACTGATTTTTGATGTATATAGATGAAAAATATTGGATTTAATCATATTTTTGCATATTACTGTAATGACCGAAAGTTTCAGAAAATAAGAAAATTTAAGGTTTTCATCCTAGAACTTGAAGGTTGGAAGATTTTATGATTACATATGTATGTGGCTACCGATTAGTGTATGATGGAATTCTAAAGTAATATTTGTTTTGTTTGGATGAAAAATAATGATTTAAATTAGGCATTTACATATTTTTGTAATGAACAGAAAGTGAAAAAAGTTAGAAAACTCATGATTTTCACTCTAAAACCCTCAACTTGGAATTTTCATGCATAAGTGTGAACCCTCAAAAATGCACCTCCAGTGGACCGTCTTTCAGTTATGAACCCACATAATCAAACTGAGCTCGAAAAAGAGCTGAAACAGGCCTGAAACGAACAAAAATAGATCAAACCGCGCGAGTGGTGCGCTGTCATTTGGGAGGCACGTGTGCCATGCTCCCCAGAAGGCGGCACGCATTTCGTGCTGTTAGCATTGCTACCGTACTGCCATGCGTAACACCAAGTTAAGGCTAGCAGTCAGGTGACATGCCTTCCATGTCACCCAGACGGCTGGCGCGTCGGTCGTGCCGCCTATGCCACCGGCGCCGCCGTCTATACCGCCAAATCTCCCTCTGGCAACTCTATAAATAGAAGCCTCCTCTAGCCTCATTTAGCATGACTTCCAAAGCATTTCAAAGCAATTCAAGAGATTTCACAGCAGTTTTCAAAGCATAAATTCGTTCGTATACTCATACACTTGTTGCTTCTAGATCTAGATTCCAAGTTTCCTTTGAGTTCAAGGTGGAGTTGAGATCCGGAGCAAAACTCATTCCATTCATTCGAAAGCCAAGAAAAGCAAAGGTATAATCCCTTTTCTATCTTTGAAATTCTAAATTCAGATCTAGAATTCTCTTTAGGTCTAAAACTGAAAAAATCTAAAACTTATTAATTTAAGAATCAGAATTAAGTTAATAAGCAATCCAACACATTTTTAAAACCCCTCCTTCGCAAGAAAGGAGAACTGTGTGGGGTTTGATTCCTATTCGATAGGATACACAGGCTGCCATTCTGAAGGGCATCAACTCCAAAAATCTTTTTATCGATATGTAGTCCTTTTTATTTTAATTTATTTGTATTAATCTTTTGTTTATGATTTTATTTTAGTTTATTTGGGGGAATGTGTACTTTTCCTAGTACCCATAAGGGCTAGAGAAAAGATCCTCTTTATTTCATTTGTGTGGATATTGTAATAATCAAGTAGGATTTACCTTGCCTATTTATTTATTATTGTCATTCCATCACATCATATATATATATATATATTTGTTCATTCACCATTATATTTCTGTTCATGCATACACAAAAATTCATTTTTCAAGAGTTATTTTGCATTTTTAGCCAAACTAAAGAAAATAACATTTTCTTAATTGTGTAATTACCAAAACCTGATCCCTAATCCCTCCTTGGTCACTCGTGGATTGGTGCATTTTCCATTAGGATAAATCAAATTTTGGAGTCAATCATGTTGGGTTTTCTTTAATTTTCCCAATTAAAATAAATAAATTAAGGTGGTGATTCACTTTTTAACTGTCAAATTACAAAAATCAATTTTCCAAACTCAAAGCGAGTTCCAATCATGGAATTTCTCCTAAAGAGCATTTTGATCCCTCAGCGGATCGGACGGGTGCTCGAGCGAGGCCTCACAGTTGGCGACTCCACTAGGGAACAAAATCTTTTTCAAATAAAAGATAAAGTGGATTACTTTTGGTATAATACTGAGTTTGGCTTTAAATACAAAATAACTCTTTCATGCATCACAACATCAGACTCCTTGTCTAAAAAAACCCTACCTTCCTAGGAAAGCAAAGGATAGAAAGTAACATTATGTGGGCAACCTTCCTTAGGTCTGCTTGCCGATAGTGAAATCATCCAACCCACGACGTATCCTCTAATCCTTTTAGAGGTGTAACGAGTATGCACGTACCATTGGACCCACGCGAGGCTCCTTGTCTCACATGTGGTTAGGTATATCGCATCTCTAGTGTGATGGGTTCCCTTCAAACCACCCTAACCCTTTCATGTAATGACTCATAGAACCTTTCCTTTAGGATTGTATGTACCATAATACTGAAACTTGGTATGACATTATCATGAAACCTTTTCCATTCATGCATGCATAAACCTTACAAAGTTGGAGAGTTTTAAAAGTCACTCAAACACTGCTAGTCCCAATTATAAACCCATGTCAACCCATAGTCCTAATCAAAATCTAATATATTATATGATCTTTGTTCCATACCTAAGCTAGAAACTGACACAGCTTTATGTCTTTATCCTAAAGGTTGACAAGATGTTTGTTGCCAGAGAAGAGACCACTACCACCAGAGCTGATGAGATCTTTAATGAGCTATTTGCCAAGCTTTTTGAACACCAAGAGACCATCATGAAAAGGCAAGAGGCCATTTTTCAAGACATGCTAAAGGCCCAAAGGAGGGCTATCATGGAGGATGTCCATGCCATGTTGGAATAGACCTCCTGGCTTAAAACCCCACTGACCCAAAATCATACAGATCTGACCTGAAACCCACTTTTTATCCTGTCTATAGATCAACTTCCAGAGTTGAATCCAAAGACAAAGAAACTGCAAACAGCGATATCATCCCACCACTACCAATCCCATTACCCGAGTTCCTCAAAAACAACTCACCAACAACAAATATCACTTCTACCTCCATTTCCTAACCCGCGGATCCTTTCCAAGGGAAGGAAGTTAACCCTGAGATTAAGGCCTGCATGGCAAAGATGGAGCGCATGGAAAAGATGTTATTGGGGATGAAAAAGAAAGAGGATTTGGTTGATACAGAATCCTTAAGCTTGTTCCCTAATACAAGGGTTCCTCCTAAATTCAGGATGCCTGAGTTTGACAAGTTCGACGGGACTACCTACCCCAAGACCCACTTTAAAGTCTATATAGGAGCTATGCATCCATTGGGTGTGGATAATCAACTCCTAGCCTAATTATTTCAATAATCACTGACTGGTATAGCTGTGAAGTGGTTTGTGGACTTAGATGTCGCTAAGAAATGGACCTAGGATGACATCTGCAACATTTTTGTTCAACAATATCATTATAACATCGAGGTCGATGTAACCAGAAGAGACCTCGAGACCACCAAACAGTATGCTAAGGAATCCTTCTCCTCATTCCTTATGAGGTGGAGGAAGAAGGCTTCTCAGATGGTAAACCGACCCCCTAAAAATAAGCAAATTGACATAATTGTCAAGAATCTTCTGCCAGTTTACCAAGAAAGGCTATAGACTTAATACTTGCCTTCCTTCAAAGCCCTAATTGCCACTGCTTCAAAAATTGAAGACTTGATTCAAAGTGGTCAAATCAAAGAAGAGACTACATCAGGGTCAAGGTATAAGAAGCCCGCTCATTAGGGTAATGTCACTTCCTCAACGAATCAGAAAGGGGGGGAAGTTAATGCAATGACTATTAAGAAGCCTATCCAGATTGAAAGGAGGCAGTTTTTCGATCTTGGGGGTGTGCTTATGAGTATCATCCTAAAGAAGCTGCTTGAGGGAAATATGGTGAAACTCCTGGAGCCAAAACCAGTCCCTAATCCACTTCCCAAAAATTACAACCCGCATGAGAGGTGTGATTATCATCAAGGACCTAGGCACAAAACAGATCCGTGCAAGGCCTTTAGACACAGAATTTAGGACCTCATTGACTCCAATGACTTGATTCCCCCAAAAGCCCGACCCAATATCAACACTAACCCCTTGCCCAACCACACAGTCAATGCCATAAACAATCATGAGAGAGTTGACCTCGTCTCCTTGATAGAGTCAAATCCTGGTTATTGCTGTGTCCTGGACCTCACTAACCTAGTTGAGGAGATTGATGCCATCACCAGAAGTGCTAGGATTATTCAGAACCAACCAAGCCCAAACACTCAACCTACCCAACCCATTCCTACACCTGCCGACAAATTGAAAGGGATTCTTAAACTAAACAAAGATCACATTCTTAAATAACTTAAGAAAACCCAAGCCAACATTTCAATATGGAGTTTGATCCGGTCTTCATATCCCCACCACTAAGCTCTTTGCAAGGCACTGAATCAATGCCAAGCTTTAATTGACATCACACCCAAAAACCTAGTGGCTTCTATTACCTCTGCTGCTAAAGGGGTGTCCATCACTTTTGGAGAAACTAACATTCCAGAAGGAGATCATAACCACAACAATGCCCTTTACATCACGGTGGTAACACGGGGAAAGATTGTGCCAATGATTCTTATTGATAATGGTTTAGCTTTAAATGTGTGCCCTCTGAAGGTGGCAAGCTGCTTAGGATTGGAGGTTACTAATTTTACCCCTTCGGATCAGATTGTAAGGGTGTATGATAATACTAAGAGGGAAGTCCTTGGGGTAGCCATCATTGATGTAACTATTGGGCTAACATCTTTCACCATACCATTTCAAGTGATTGATGTACCTTCTTGCTTTAACCTGCTACTTGGAAGACCCTATATCCACCAAGCAAAGGCTATTCCCTCTTCCCTACATCAGAAAGTCAAGTTCCCTTTCAAAAATGGGGTCGTGACTGTAAAAGGGGACATGCAAGGAAGACTAGACATTCAACGCTCTGTTCCAATTCTCGAGATTCAACCTGAGCTATCCTCCTATCCACTTTCAGGTTTCTCCTTCATTCAGTACATTGAGGGTGAAGAGGGTAAAGAATTTGTTCCCTTTGATTTTGACCCCTTTGGGAATATTGTTGTTGCTAACATGGTCCGTAAAATGAATTACTTTCTTGGTCTAGGTTTGGGAAGAAGCCAACAGGGTTTAAAGTCTTTCCTGGACTATCTAGTGGCAACACCACCATTTGGGCTAGGGTATAAGCCCACTGATGAAGATATTGAAGAGATGGAAAATCAGGCCAAAGACAGAATAGCTGCCCTTAAAAGAGGTGAGGTTTATGACTGGCCTATGCGCCCTTACTTCAAAACCCTAAACGGCTATTTTGTAAAGGAAGGCAACACAATTCCTTACTGTAACTTTCCTGAGCCTTGGGTCTACCCATTACCGAAAAACTGATCCCTGGATTTGAAATCTTTTCTAATGTCAGGCTTGAGATAGAAGATTATGAACCAATCTACATGCTCAGTCAAGATTGGG
The DNA here is from genome assembly GCA_947687605.1 of Reutealis trisperma. Lineage (NCBI taxonomy): Eukaryota > Viridiplantae > Streptophyta > Magnoliopsida > Malpighiales > Euphorbiaceae > Reutealis > Reutealis trisperma. The sequence continues at coordinate 188,764 of CANTUT010001321.1, forward strand.
AAGAGAACATGGAGGCGAGTCTCTTTGATGAAATATCCATGCTTGCTGTTGAGGAGGAGAAAACTAACCCTTCCACCTTAATCCAGCCCACCGAGACCGAGCTGCAAAATTGGTCCTTTGAGGAGAGCCTTTTCTATCCATCCGAGCCAAAGTCTGAACCAGAATCCATACCTGAGTCAGAGTCCCAGTCTGAGATAGACTCGTCTTCTGAATCTAAGTCTGTCTCCTCTATTTCTTCTATTGATGACATAATTGACCCTGAAGGTCTGACATTTCAATTTGATGTAAATTGCGACATATCCCCATTTGAAATCAATAAAAATTATACTATTTCCTCTTACGACTTTGTGTCACCATTTTTCTTTGATGTTCCAACTTTTAAATCTGACTTAAATGAGACATCAAATAAAAATGAAATAAATGAAATAAAAGATGACACAATTAAAGAGCCTATCAATGCTGGCACTCATGACATACAAAAAATTACATTCATTACATCTGCATACATAAACAGGGATCACATTGAAAAGATGATCAAAGAATTTCAAGACTGTTTGGCATGGCAACCAAAAGACATGACAGGGTTGGATCCAAGCATAGCAGTTCATAAAATTTTGGTCTACCCAGGTGCTAAGCCCATCAAACAGAAGTTGAGAAGACTCAAGACAGAATGGTCTTTACCAATTAAAGAAGAAATTGCCAAGCTACTAGACCACAACTTCATTGAGCCCATCAACTATCAATCCTGGCTGGCTAACATTGTGCCGTTCCCAAGAAAGATGGCAAAGTCAGAATGTGTATGGATTATAGGGATCTGAATAAAGCCTGTCCTAAGGATGATTTTCCCTTGCCTCACATTGATTTGTTGGTAGACCACATGGCAGGTTCTAAATTGGTTTCCTTAACCAACCTTATTGCAGGGTATAATCAAATCATGGTTCATCCTCCTGACAAAGAGAAGGCAGCTTTCATTACTGAATGGGGCACCTATTGCTACCGGGTCATGCCATTTGGGCTTAAAAATGCTGGAGCAACCTACTAGAGGATGGCAACTACCATTTTCCATGACATGACGCATAAAGAAATTGAAGTTTATGTAGATGACATGGTAATCAAAGGTACCACTATTGAAGAACATTCAGAGGCATTAAGACGATTCTTCCTTAGACTTCGCCAATACAATCTCAAGCTTAATCCTGCCAAATGTGTCTTCAGAGCCTCATCTGGAGTATTCCTAGGTCACATGGTTAGCAAGAAGAGTATAGAAGTGGACCCTGTTAAGTCGAAGGCAATTTTGGAAATGCCACCTCTAAAAACAAAAAAAAAGATCAGAGGTTTCCTTGGATGACTATAATACATTAGTCGATTCATCAATCAATTGGCTGATGTATGTGGTCCCATCTTCAAGCTACTCAGAAAAGGAGCCTCCAAGCAGTGGAATGATGACTGTCAAAGAGCTTTTGACCAAATCAAGCAATACCTGCTAAACCCACCAGTACTACAGCCACTAAGGTTCGAAAAGCCTTTGTTACTTTATCTATCAGTAACCAATGAAGCAATGGGGGCAATGCTTGCCCAAAATGCTCTTGATTCCAGCAAGGAGAATGCCATCTGTTACCTGAGCAAAAGGATGCTATCTCATGAGCTCAAGTACAGTTTTACAGAAAAGTTGTGTCTTGCTTTGGTATGGGTTTGCCACAAGCTACAACACTACCTCAGCTCTTTTACAACTCATGTTCTTGCTGATAAGAGCCCTTTGAAATTCCTTATGGAGAAGCCGATTCTTGACAGTAAGATGGCAAGGTGGATGGCTGTATTAGCTGCATATGATCTAAAATATGTACAGCGAAAAGGAATTAAGGGTAGCATAGTGGCTGATTAGTTAGCTGCAGCTCCAGTAGATGATCATTAGGTTGAACCTGAATTTCCTGATGAAGACATCTTGACAATTGACACTGAGGTTTGGAAGCTTTACTTTGATGGGGCATCTAACAACAAAGGGTATGGTGCCGGCATTGTATTCATTACACCAAATGGGGAAAACTTACCCATTGCCATCAAACTGAACTTCGAGGTGACAAATAATGAAGCAGAGTATGAGGCATGCATCTGCGGTCTTAAGGCAGCAATAAGGCTCAGAATCAAATGCCTTAAGATTTATGGGGATTTGAATCTGATAGTCTCCCAAGCCTTAGGAAAGTGGAAGATCATAGAAGAGCGTTTGGTTCCTTACCATAAATGCCTGAATGAACTAGCAGCCAGTTTTTATGAACCATCTTTTCATTATCTTCCAAGGACAAAAAACAGATTTGCGGATGCTTTGGCAACACTTGCCTCGATGCTTAATATAAGCGACGGCTTCATAATCAGACTTGTTACAATTAAAGTTAAGCATGAGTCAAGCTGTGTAGCTCATTGTCTGAATATCCAAGCGGCTGATAACAAACCATGGTTTTGGGACATCTTCAACTACTTCAAGAATGGACTCTATCCTAAAGGAGCCTCTAAGACAGAAAAGAGGACTTTAAGACAGTTGTCCAAGCGTTTCATTCCAAATGAGGAAGTGCTCTACAAGGGGTCTTGGGATAACATCCATCTGAGATGTGTCACTGAAGCAGAAGCCCAACAGATCATAAAACAGATGCATGGTGGCAACGAAGGCCCGCATATGAATGGAATTACTCTAGCTCGCAAGATCATGAATCAGGGTTACTTCTAGCTTACCATGAATCAAGATTACACCAGATATGTACAGAAGTGTCATAAATGTCAAATCTATGCTAAACTTCAGAAGAAACCTCCTATGCCTTTATCTCGTATCACCATGCCTTGGCCATTTGCAACTTAGGGCCTAGACGTCATTGGCAAAATAAGCCCGAAGTCTTCCGGCAAACATGAGTTCATTCTAGTGGCTATTGACTACTTCTCTAAATGGGTTAAAGCTGCACCTTACTAGATATTAAACTCCAAACGAGTAGCCCAATTTATTCATACCAACATCCTTTGTAGGTATAGGGTCCCTTTTGAGATCATCACTGACAATGGGTCTCACTTCCAAAAGGAGGTTGCTATACTATTAAAGAAGGAGAAAATTCAACACCACAGGTCTTCTCCATACAGACCTCAAACAAATGGCGCAGTTGAAGCCACAAACAAAACTCTTAAGAGTATACTGCAAAAGATGGCTGAAAACCATAAGGATTGGCACCTGTGTTTTCCATACGCCTTATAGGGATACAGAACAACAATGCATACTCCAACTGGTACTACACCTTACTCTTTGGTGTACGGGATGGAAGCCGTCCTACCAATCGAGGTAGAAGTCAAGTCAACTCGCATTCTGAGGGAGAGTCAATTGGATGAAGTGGAGTGGGCAAAAGGCTACCATAACCAACTTCTTGCCATCAACGAAAAGAGAATGAATGCCTTATATCAGATGCCAGATTATTAACAGAAACTAGCTCGACACTTTGATAAGAGAGTTAGGGACAGAGGATTACAAAAGGGTCACCTTGTCTCGAAACAAATAAGGGCACCCATTCATGATCCAAGGGGAAAGTTTAGACCAAACTGGAGTGGTCCGTTTCTAATCAAGAAGATCTTATCCAGAGGAGCAGCAATCCTGACAGACTTGGATGGCATAGAATTTGCTAGCCCATGCAACCTGGATCAACTCAAGAGATACTTTGCATAAAGCATCCTTGTAATTCATGCATGGCATTTGCAATCACTATCAAATCATGTTCAACATTCATAACTTTTCCTCAAAGTCAAAACTACGTGGACATGATTCTCTATAAAAAGGAAAAAGAATAAAAATCATGAATCATTGTAAGGAGATACGTAGGCAGCTTATGTGGGTTTGGTCCAATTCATCAATAAAATTTTCATTTTCACATTCACTCGGCTCTTAATTGTGTCACAGAAAAATGAAATGAAAAACAAGCTCGTTAAGTTGAAAACCCAAAAGGGTGGCTTAGGCAAAAGTTAAAGCAACAAAAGAGATGAAAAAATGATGTCTTATTTTGTCTCATTTAAATTTCAGAACATTAAAAGAAAATACAGTCATGGTCAAAAATTTGCCCTAAAACTAAAACAGTAGTCATGACTCTTGCTCTATCTCCTCGAGTATAGTAGCCCTTCTAGCCTTCTCTAATTTCCACGAGTTGGCTATCCACCAGTCAATATACTACATGGATTTACCGCCTTGCTCAACAGGGAGAACGGCATGAAAACCCCTTACCCATCCATTTCTGACAGCTCGGGCAACAGTCTCGGTAATCAAAACAGATTCAAATAGAGCGCCATCTGGGGGCACGCCCTGACTGTGTCCCATTTGACGCATAACCCTGGTAGCTTGGTAAAAGGTCACCATCCTCAAACCTAGCAAGTAGACCATCTTGTAGCCAAAGCTCATGGTCATGAATCTTCTGATCTTGTACCATTCGCACCTCCATAGCAGGTCCTTAGAGTCCAGCTCCATCAACCATTTTGTCCATTCTTTTTCGGAACTACGTTTTATCACAATGGTCTGAGTTCTATACCATGAAGCAGAATAATCCACCTTGGTGGGAGGTCCAACTATCCGGAGATGATCTCTCAACCAAATATGAAAAGCGCAAACAAGATAAGCATAAAGAAAACACAAAAAGTAGTTCAGAAGTCATAATTCAACTAACCTGAAGAATGATAAGACTGATCATCCATGGCCCATTAGAAGTGCAAGATCTGTCCAAACTCATGATGGTCTCAGCTAGCACTATAGCTGCAATAGATTTTCCTTCCTCCATTTGCATAATCAACTTAGTAACTCTGGCATCACCCCAATAGTAGGGCTCACAAAAATGTATCTAGCAGTCAGACAAAAGGATAGAGTCTGCATCCTCAAATGGAACCACCCATCATCCTCAAAATCCTTAGGATCATGGAATTCTGCTATCACAGCAGTCAGATCTACCCAGTCATCCACTACCATGGGACTAGCAGCCTTAGTACTCAAATCAAAAAGTCCTTTGAAAGAGTTAAAATATCCTACTTTCTCCACAGGAGTAGCCAGCATAGCCTCTGGATCAGACCCAAGCAGCACAAAAAATTCCTTAAATGTAGGACACATCTCTTCCATAGATGCCCCAAATCTGAAGACATGGGCAGTTGGATCCCAAAAGCGCAAGCAAACGCGCAAAAATTCCCAATCAATCTTTATTCCTCTTAGGGTGGGCATTGCGCTTACCCCATACCTTCCCAGATTAATTCTCTCCACTTTTGTGAGGTTCTTACACCATAAGAACATTGCATGGCTGAATAGGGCTCCATTGTGAGGTTTAAAAAATAAATAAAATTGATGGAGAGCAAAAAAAGTGTTTGAAAGTGACTTTTGACGGCACAAAAATCGATGGTATGGACTGAAAATGGACAAAAAATTGTTTAAATAGACAGATTTTGACCTGCCATACCTGCTGTTGGCGGCACAGTAAGCATGCCGCCCGGTACGGCGGCATGCCGACCGTGCCACTATGGCGGCGGCACGCTGGACGTGCTACCTAAGGCAGCAGCACGGCAACCGTGCCACCCGTACTGGTGGCATGCCAACTGTGCCGCCCAAACCCTCCTCTACCTCCTTATGCCTCCTTTCCTCAAAACAAATTTTTACATGATTTCTCAAGATTTCAAGTTTAAAATTATTCATTTTTCTTAAAATCGAGCAGAAAATGAGAGAAAAACGTAAGGTATAGTGTAATAGAATTCCTTATTTCAGCCAAACATCTGCATTCATACCATGCACCCATCTCATTCAAAACATGCATAAAGTCATAACATATCATACATCCAAAATGTCACATAAATGCATATATTCAAAATATCATGCATACATCCATCATTCTCAGTACATGTATACATGAAAAAGCAAAAGCTGACAAAATAGGTCTCTAGGAACCGCGCCTGGGTCTGTGGTGTCCTCACCTGGACATATCATGCTCGTGACTCTCCTCTGGTATATCCCTGGCGTGTAGAAAGGAGGTCAAAGCAAATGCATATTGTCCCAAGAGATCGTAGTGATAGCGAACAAACTCCATAGGAACCTATGGAAGAAAAGAAAATATATGAAAATCACTACAAGGCATACAGACACAGAGCTAAAAGTATCAACTGTGCAAAATGCTTACCTCTGTGATAGTCTCAGGGATAGTAGGGAAGAAGGTTGGACGATTATCAGGAAGATGGTAATGTTGGGCTTGACCATCACAAGAAAAATAATCCATATGAGCTAGCAAATGGATAAGACCAGCAGGCAAGGGAACTAGAATCAGTCGGACCTCCCACTGAAGCATCTGGAGCTGGAGCTGAGCCACTAGCCCCTGAAGGACCAATCCTAGAGGGATCAACTGCAAAGCCTAAATGGCCAGCCATAACACCTGGAGGACCAACCCTAGGACCTATGTTGCCAATCAGAATAGTACCACCAGCCCGTGAGAAGCTCCCAACTCTGGAGGGAGGACCTCGGGAAGATGCTAACCTAAAACCCCGATGTGATGGTCCTCGCAATCTATCCAAAGGAGGTACGCCTCGCATTAGGGATGCCTCACAAAAATCATCATAGTCCACGTCCGGCAACAGAAAATCCAGATAAGAAAATCCGGCAACCCAATCATTCTCTCCCAAAATGGCTAGCCCAAACCTCATATCTACCGGAGGGGGCTGTGGCACAACTCTATCTCCTGTAACTTGTGCCTTTACTCTCTCTCCTAAGTAGAACATCCTCAGAGACTCACAGCGGAGCAAGAGTTGACAAAAGGACAAGTCCATGCTAGGCCTGATCTGATCAGGAATCCACTCTTCAAACCTGATAAATGGTGACCATCTCACCTGTAAATAGATTACAATATTCAGCAGTAGAAGATAAACAGTAAGATTCAAGTTACGATCAACAAAGAAATACCTGTTCTATGGTCACAGTAGCAAAGATCTGTCTACACTGATCAAATTGCCGCAACATAAAGGAAGGTCTATTAGACGCCCTCCAAATACGTCCATAGAGGGATCAATAGCATTAGGCTCTCTTAGTTGTGGAGCCAGCATCGAAAAATGCTCATAAGCCCAATACTGTAGAAAATAGAATTTTGTCAGTCACTAGGTAGAGATCAGATAACAGAATACTAGAGTATAGTACTCACCTCGAGCACAATGGAGGTACCACCATGGCCGCAAAGCATGCCACGGGAAATACTGCATAGCTCATGATACATAGCACAAAGGGCAGCACCTCCCCTGTCAAACTCCCTAATCTCATCCAGATTCTCCAAGGATCGCAGGATATTTAGATTAATGCAGTCCTTGTTGTTATGCAGAAAAGTACAGCTCAAGATAATCAAGGCGCAAAGTCTAGCACCCTGATCAACACCATACTGACCAGGGGTCTAACCCATGGTCATCAAGGCCTGATGAAGCCAAGAGTGTGGGACATTAAGGCTCCCACGAGGGGGATCAGCCCTAATCAGAGCAATCATCTCTATAGAAGAGTGTTCAATCCATGAAGAATAAAACTCTAGAGGATGAGATCTGAAATGCATACCAGTAAGCATGCTCCACTCGAAAGAAGTGACTGTCATCTCGCCACAGGCAAAGTGGAATGTGTTTGTAGTATCCCACCAACACTCCGCTAGTGCCCGGACCACAATGGTGTTAACCGGTTGCTTGACATCCAGCTCTAGCCACCCGAGCAAGCCAAATGGTTCAAGACGCAGACGAATAGCCTCCTGACTACTCAGATAAATGCGAACCAGCTCCATGACACTACGGCCACCCCTGGGCCTTAAATGTGTTCTCTGTAATTTTTGTAAAAAATAAATAAATAAATAAATAAAATATATATATATATATATATATATATTATTAATAATAATTATCAGAATTCTTACTGACTGTGTAGGAAAAGGAAAGCATACCTGAAGAGATCCAATGAAGCTAACATGCTGATTTGGCTCCTTTAGCAATGTCTCCAGACCCTGAGCACCCGCTGCTGGCTAATTCAAGATTTCCATAAGGAGAAAGTAAAAAAGAGAGAGAAAAAAAGGGAAAATTTAAGAGAAGAAAAGTAAAGCTAGAGAGAGAGAGAAGACAAGAGAGAGAGTGAAGATGAAGTTATGAGAAAAGTGAAGGAAGTTAAGCTTTATATAGAAGTAGAGGTGGGCCCCCCCATAACATCTTTTTACTTTTTTGATTCGCAGGTCCAATTCATGTGGTTTTGCCATAACAAGCTCATTTTAAATCGAAATTCAGTTTCGTCTAAAATAGTGAATCTGCGTGATTTTTATCCATCTCCCAAAATAGACGGAGTCTCAATCGGAGTTCAGAATCTCCTTAAATTGCAGAAAAATTAAAAATTCAAAAATAGCTTGAAAATTAGAAAATAGTCTAAACAAAGTCAGAATAGCCAAAAATCAGACATGAACCTCTTGCACAAATCCCAATATTGAAATGTACATTCAAAATTCTCAGAATGGCATCCTAAGCCTTCTGGTTCACACTTATCATATTCAGCCTCTGTCTAGCCAAATCAGATAAGGGGGGCAGCTGTGAACCCTCAAAAATGCACCTTCAGTGGACCGTCTTTCAGTTACAAACCCACAAAATCAAACCGAGCTCGAATCGGAGCTGAAACAGGCCTAAAACGGATAAAAATGGATCGAACCACGTGAGTGGCGCGCTGTCGTCTGAGAGGCACGTTTGCCGTGCCACCCAGAAGGCGGCATGCATTTTGTGCAGCCACCATTGCTACTATGCCGTTGTGTATGGCACCAAGTTGAGGTTGGCAGTCAAGCAGCACGGACGACGCGCCAGCCAGCGCCACGACGGCGCCGCCATCCGTACCACCGGATCTCCCTCTGGCAGCTCTATAAATAGAAGCTCCTCCAGCCTCATTTGGCATGACTTCTAAAGCATTTCAAAGCAATTCAAGAGATTTTAAAGCAGTTTTCAAAGCATAAATTCGTTTGTATACTCATACACTTGTTGCTTCTAGATCCAGATTCCAAGTTTCCTTTGAGTTCAAGGTGGAGTTGAGATCCGAAGCAAAACTCGTTCCATTCGTTTGAAAGCCAAGAAAAGTAAAGGTATAATCTCTTTTCTATCTTTAAAATTCTAAATTCAGATCTAGAATTCTCTTTAGGTCTAAAATTGAAAAGATCTAAAACTTATTAATTTAAGAATCAGAATTAAGTTAATAAGCAAACCAACACATTTTTAAAACCCCTCCTTCGCAAAAAGGGAGAACTGCGTAGGGTTTGATTCCTATTCAATAGGATATGCAGGCTGCCATTCTGAAGGGCATCAACTCTAAAAATCTTTTTATCGATATTTAGTCCTTTTAATTTTAATTTATTTGTATTAATCTTTTGTTTATGATTTTATTTTAGTTTATTTGGGGGAATGTGTACTTTTCCTAGTACCCATAAGGGCTAGAGAAAAGATCCTCTTTATTTCATTTATGTGGATATTGTAATAATCAAGTAGGATTTACCTTGCCTATTTATTTATTATTGTCATTCCATCACATCATATATATATATATCTGTTCATTCATCATTATATTCCTGTTCATACATACACAAAAATTCATTTTTCAAGAGTTATTTTGCATTTTTAGCCAAACTAAAGAAAATAACATTTTTTTAATTGTGTAATTATCAAAACCTAATCCTCGAGCCCTCCTTGGTCACTCGTGGATTGGTGCATTTTCCATTAGGATAAATCAAATTTTGGAGTCAATCATGTTGGGTTTTCTTTAATTTTCCCAATTAAAATAAATAAATTAAGGTGGCGATTCACTTTTCAACTGTCAAATTACAAAAATCAATTTTCCGAACTCACAGCGAGTTCCAAGCGTGGAGTTTCTCCCGAAGAGCATTTCGATCCCTTGGTAGATCGGACCGGTGCTTGGGCGAGGCCTCACAATAAGACATGTCAATGCTATTGATTTGTACATATTGATGTTCATAACTGATATTTGTTGTGATTGAATGAAAAATAATGGTTTAAAACACCCATTTACATATTACTGTAGTGACCATAAAGTACCGGAAATAAGAAAGCTTATGGTTTTTGCATCCTAAAACTTAAAATTGGAATTTTCATGTATATGTTGTACCTATTGCTACTGATTCATGTGGATTAATATTCTAAAGTGATTTTTTCTTATTACATGAAAAATCTTGGTTCAAACCATGTTTCTACATACTACTGTAATAGACAGAAAGTGCAAAAAGTAAAAAAATTTAGATTTTCTCTTTAATGGGGTATTCAGCCATTGTTGGGATTCTTATCCCGATGTTTATAATTTGTATGTAGTGTATTTTAATGATTATTAACTTGTATGTATTTATGATAAATGGTTAAATTGCATATTGGTTGAAGGAATGACTCTAGACAAGGCTAGAGATAATTTGGTATACTTAAGGTATCTTAACCTTATGTTGTGATTAATATATGAAGGTGATAGGATAATATGGAAGTAGGTTGTATGATGACTTGATAATGATTTAATGATCTTGAATAAATGAAGAGATTGATTGAATGAATTAGTCATAAGAGATAAGCATGACACTTGAAAGGTTATTTGTTAAGTTGACATGTATGGAAGTGTTAAGTGTACTAAGATGATTGTTAAAATGAATTGATATTAAGATAATGATATTATGTTGACCTTAGAAAGGTATTGACATGAATTATAATGTGTTTTCATATGAACCTATTGTCCAGACCCATCTTTGAGCCATGACTGTCCTAGGGCATAGGGAGACTTAAGGTCACCTAAACCCGTAGAACCTTCTTGTAAGTTATTACTTTCTGAAGAAAATCACACTACCCTTATCCTAAGATCGGAACCTAAACAACCATTCCTTATTATTGATTACCATATCATCCATCTATAAGATAACATTTACCATTTTTTTAGTTATAACCCATTCATATATGGCTCAAGTGTTTAGACTAAAATAAAATAATACCAACTGATACATATACTATGAATATTCTAAATTACATCATTATTACAGACCTTAACAATTCATGGAGCTCTAGAGTGAAACTTTCAAAATACAACATTGTATATACAACATAACACCAAAAATAGTAATGCAATTTCTAAGCAAAGATGCAGAACTTGGAATTTACCTTGCTGATCTATCAGCTGGTCTTAAAAATAAACAATATGGGGTGAGACAAAGCTCAATGAATACAGAATAATATCAAAAGGTTAAACAATGGTGTATGCTCAAAAGTGATTCTTTATAACAATAAAGTAAAGTGGATCAGAAATTATTCTTATGAAACAATTTTCCCATAGGTATGTATCAAATATTATATCTTTAACAAAATAACTCCTTTCTTGGAAATGGTGTGTTTTCCCCATAATCAATCGAGTGGCAGCATATCCCTTGCTCACTCCTATATACCTCATCACACATACAACTAATCAAGCCATACGTACTGGGGACATTAAACACTTCCCAGCTAGGGTTCGAATATTCTTTACCCTATCCATGGGTCCATTACCATTGTGCATAATGTCTAACGTATTGTCCCACATCAGAGGGTTATTCTACTTATCATAGTATCATTATAACATTTTTCCTTTCTATCCATGAAATGATTCAATGGATAATATATCAATAACAATTAGGTTCTCATCATTGATCACATTATAAGATAAAAACAATATAGGCTCATTTGGCCAAGTGTCATAAAGGAATGTTTGATTCACTTTGGCTCAATAATCAAGAAAGTAAATAATGCTTGCCCAAGAATTGCAATGCATTCCAAATTGGAAATGAATCAACATTTATGCTTATATTTAAAGCTCAAGTTGAAAAATATTATTAAGTACTCACCTCCTACTCCTTAGCTCCTATATTGATAACTTAATGCAAATTATAGCGAGGTTACTCAGTATCTCGAGCAATACCCTTGCCTTTCGATTCTACAAATACATCCAAACAATGTACATCAATTTCTATTACTTCAACTTTCTAACCAAACTCTATCTATTTCATATAAACATATCATCTACCCCTTACTTACAAATGTCATGAGCTAACTCAATATCCTTCAAATATCCCCTATAGCACAATTAAGGAAACACATGCAATATCAACATCTAGTTGCATTCTCAATGATTTTATTATAGGATCACGAATGAAGAAATTTATAAAAATGTTAATGAAATAATCTAGTAGTAAGTCATGAACACTAGGACAAACTATTTCAATATGGCCAAAAACATAACTGCCTACGGGTGAAACCTCAGCCGTGCCTTCACCCATGGGATTTCTAAATTTTCTTATCACACAGCTGGAATCCTAATGGTGGGGCCACTCATTTCTGCCCATCTCCCCTTGATCTTCTCATGCTTTCTTTGTTACCCTTTACTTATTAAACCCCAAATTTCTCCCATTTTCATATTCCCTCATCTAACATGCAAACTAAGTCCTCCCTTAAATCCCTCCATCAAAATCAACCATAGAAATCAAACGAAAAGTATACACTTGCTAACAACTTATCACTCTTAGGTTAGAAATAAGGAAAGAAACATTTAAACATAAAATATTACCTTGAAATGCTTTAAATTTGGTCGTATATTAAAGAACAAGTTGAAAGGTCTTAGCTTTTGGTAAGAATGTGATTTTGATGTTAGGTTACAAATGAAAGGAAATTACATATTTTTACTTTATATGTAAATTAAATTAATGGTGGTGCTTGAATCTCACAAGATCAATGGTCACATTTTGGCTAAAATGGATGGTTAAGATTGATCGAGATGGATATTGATTAAGATGGATGGTTAAGATTGCCCTTAGGTGTATGGTGACTTGGCACCATAATGATGATTTTCATAATCACCAAAATGCATGTGGACAAGGTGATGGGAAAGTGGATTAGCTTAGGTGTCAAAGTTGACAAAAGTCAACAAAGATGGCTATCATCCAAATGGTGACTAACCTAACCTAACTGATAAGTGCATGAATTCCTATGTTTTGCCCCTTGATTTAGCATGTTTTATTATTTAAATTGAGTTTAATTTGTTTGTTCAAGTGCTTTTCAAAGTAATTTCTAGGAATTATTCATATTTTGGAATGTTGTGATCATTTGAGCTCGAATTGCGGTTAAAGATCAAGAAATGGTGCAATTTTTGGGTAATTTTGGCTATGGACATGCCTAGTGACATGCCCATGTCATTTTGCTTGAATTCTAGTAGCTATGACACATCCAATGACAGGCCCGTGTCAATGGCCATGTCATTTAAGTAACCTGGCTGCATAAGGCTACAGAGGTCTGACAACTTTGAATACCTTACAGTATTTTAAGTATAACATGAGCTACAGAGATCTGATTGAGGTGATTCAAGTATTTTTGGAAAGCTAAGAGAAAGATCTACAAATTTAAAGAAGACAAAAAATTATAATTCCTTCGTTTTCTAACCCAAAATTGGCATGTAATTCAGATATTATATCTTGGCACCTAGCCTAGCTGTGCTGACATGGTAAAAATTGGCCAATCCATGCTTGACACTTATCCAAACCTTAATGAGCCTTAAAGAACTATAAAAAGACATAATTTACATAAGAAAAGGGAGCTCCTTCTTGGGTTTTCAGTAGCCACCCTCACAAAGAGGTGAGATAGAGTTATGTGCAGAATTTTCATGGTGATGATCCAATATGCTGCAGATTTTGAAGAGGAATGAAGATGAAAGTAGGGATTTCTCATCACCCATGGATTGTTTGAGTTTCCTTTACCTTCTCTTGTATTCTTTATTTCAATTCTCTATTATGAACTAATTTGTTATTTATCTAGATAAAGATGAACCCTAGTTCTTAATTGTATGAACTAAATAATTTGTTTTGAATCAATTTATCTTTGAATTGTTTTATTTTTATGATTTATGATATTTATTCTGATTGGCAATTACCGATTTGTTGATTAGATATTGTTTTTATATTAGATGAGTAGAGATACCCTGATGTAGATAGATCACTCATGGGAATTGAGGGTTGATTGGGGTGCTAGAGATAGACCTATAAGACTTCTTTAGATGTTAATCTCTTGAATTTAATGCTACTCCTATTTGATTATAGGTTGAGAAGAGATTCCCTTATAATACTTAGGAAGTTAGGGACTTAATCACTTGAGAAAGGTTTTTATCTAATTTAGTGAGAGTCCAATTCATTTCATTGTTTGAATGATTCATACCATGATTCTTGACATGCATGAGAGGCTAGGGGAATTCAATATCTAGATGAACTTCACTATTGATTTTCTGTCATCTATCCTTTTTTCTTTCATAGATTAGTTTTAAATATTTTAGTTTAATTAACCTTGAAGTTGGTTTAACTAGACAGTAGTTTAAGTTTGAACTAGTACTTGTGTCAGTGTCTCTGTGGATCGACCTCGTTACTGCTATGCTACCTAAACGATAGGTGCACTTACCTAGAACCAGGGTAGAATTAGTTGTCAAGCTATTATAAATGTAAAACTCTTGGTGTCGCAAAACGTGCACCACTAACCTCACCCTAACCCTTAGTTAATTTATTCTAACCTTAGTTGAGTTAAGTCCCATCAAATTTGGACCTTGGTGGGCCGGCCATTCGATGGGCTTGGGCCTTGAGTCCAAGGCCCATTAACAAGCCCATTTGAATACGTTTTCCGAACCTAAAAATTTTTCATAGCTTTTTTCTTTCCCTTTCACTTGGCATTTCAAATCCTACCTTCCTATATCATAATAAACTCAAACTAAGACATATTACCTTAAATTAACTCAATAAAATACACATGAACATTCACACTCCATAAAGATACACAATCATGCACTTAGCATCAAAAAGGGTTTCTTCATCCCATCACTATATCATTGGCTATATACTCATAAAAATTTATACTTTATGGTATTATTATAACTCTAATGTGCTATGGAAACCTTGGGTATTACACCTATAAAAGCTAAGTGTGCAAGACTTTTAAAGTCAACATGTTATGTGCAAGTGATGAGTGCACATTTATGTGCAACTCCAAGTGTATATAAATGTTATATATGCATGGGGTAGTCATGGGATAGGATAGCATGATGATTAAATAAATACTAAGTATTGAATTAAATATTATGATGGAGCTTATGGAGCTTTAAAGGTTCAAAAGAGCTATGTGTTCTAGGAGTGAAGGAACCACAAGGTGAATAAACACTGTATTCATGCTACAAGTGTGAGTAAACATTATTGTGACAACCCACACCCATCCAAAGAATTTTCATGACAATTTGTTTGACTTAGAACTATTAATATTAAGTGTGTGCTTTTATGAGAATTTTTGTGCTATATGATTAATGAGTATGTGGTATGTTAAATTAATTTTAATATGCATATATGAGTTATTATTGTGAAATAAATTATTCATACAAAGTGCATTAGCATAAAATAATTTATTTTTCATAAAATGAATTTTCATAGAAAAAGGCAATTTTTATGCATAAAATAATTTTTATGAGTATTTTAAAATAATTTTTAAATAAATGTTTTGGGAAAATTTTAATGAAAATAATAACAAAAATATTTTTTTTTAAATACCTATAATCAACCCCAAAATTAATTAAAAAACCCCAATACCCAAAAGCCCACTACACCAAAACAATCATAAACTAGCTCATTAAGGGTAATCTTGGAAATTGTCCAAAATCCTATATATATAATGAGAATTTCAGCCAGCCCTTGATTTCCAGCAGCCACCATTTTGTTTTTCATTATTTTGGCAGAAAAATTCTCTCAAAATCATTCTCTCTACCGAAATTCATAAAACACCTTCAACTTTGCGATTTCTTGACTGTATTCATAAGTTTTTCTTTCCTTTTAACTTTTTATATGATTTTTATGAAATAATTATAAAAAAATTATTTTGAATTGAATGTTTACTAATTTTTACTAATAAAATTTGGCCTAGGTGATTTCTTGGGAGAAAAATTAATTTTTCTACCGAAAACACCAACTTGTCTACGCGATTTTTCCAAAGGTGAATCCTACAACTCAAAATTGAAATTTTCATCCATAAACATTACCAAGGGGGAATTTTTACATTATTATATTCTAAACTAATTTTTGATGTGTTTAGATGAAAAATATTGGATTAAATCATATTTCTTTATATTACTGTAATGACTAAAAAGTTTCAGAAAACAAGGAAATTCAAGGTTTTCATTCTAGAACTTAAAAGTTCGAAAATTCTATGGTTATATATACATGTGATTACTGATTTGTGTATGATAGAGTTCTAAACTGATTTTTATTTTATTTAGATGAAAAATAATAATTTAAATCATGTGTTTACATATTACTATAAGGAATGGAAAGCGCAAAAAGCTATAAAACCCATGATTTTCACTCTAAACCCTAAACTTAGAATTTTCATGCATAAGAATCATCCATGGCTGCCTATTTGTGTACATTGATGTTCTAAACTAATATTTGTTGTAATTGAATGAAAAATAATAGTTTAAGCCGCATGTTAAAATATTACTATAATGACTGGAAAGTACCAGAAATAAGAAAAGTTTATGGTTTTCACCCAAACATCTAAAGTTGGAAAATTTTCATGCATATGGATTTATATATGTGGCGATTCCTATGGATTAATATTCTAAAATGATTTTTGTTCTGATTACATGAAAAATCTTGGTTTGAACCATATTTCTACATATTACTGTATTAGACAGAAATTGCGAAAAGTAAGAAAATTCAGTTTTTCCCTTTAATGGAGCATTCGACCTACATTGGGATTCATATCCCAATGCCCATAATTTTTATGGGCTGTATTTTTTTGATTATTGAGATATATGTATTAATGATAAATAGTTAAATTGCATGTTAGTTGAAGAAATGACTCTAAACAAGGCTAGAAGCAATTTGGTATACTTAAGGTATCTTAAACTTAGGTTGTGATTAATATGTGAATGGGATTGGATAATATGAAAGTAGGTTGTATGATGACTTCATAATGGATTATTAATCTTGAATTGATGAATGTTACATGATTTCTGCAAGTGCATAGATCGTGAACAAGTAATATAGTAGTGAAATAAGTATCGATCCCATAAGGAAGGGTTGACAAGTACCAAAACTATTGAATATTCTATTATTTAGACTATCACACGAAAAGTCTTGTGATTTAAATTAAACTAGATATTTAGTGCTATTACATAGGTAAGTAAAGTGTAAATAATTGAACTAAAAAATCACCTCAAGATAAATTCCCAGGTAAGTGGAGGGGTCACAGTGGTCCCACTTAAAAAGCACTTTCCTAGACACAATATTATCGAGATAAGTAATTTAGTAGTACAATAATTTACTAAAACTATACCCAACAATAGAATAATTAATTACAAAATTTTAAAAACTAATTCAATATATGTAAATCCTAGGATTTAGATTTCATCAATTAATTACCTATAGTGTTCTTATGCTTGCTTGGTTAATTTAATTTTATTAGAATTAATGATTAGATTTTCCCTTAAGTATGTGAAGTTCTCTCTCAAGATAAATCACAAGTATTCATGTTAACCTTATATCTACCCTTGTGATCACAAGCAATTAACATAAACCCATTAAATTTTATGGAAATCATTTTATCAATCACAAAGGAGTGTTCTTATCTCTAAGCAACACATACCCTAGGTCTAATATCTTAATGAACTAATATTATGCTTCCATTCTCGCTACTTCACATAATATCTTTAAACATGTAAATAGTGATCAAGTATTCACAAGCATTAAGTCCTAAAATAAAAGATTAATTCCAATAATCAAAATAATCAATCAATCAATCACAAAACATAAAATAATCAAGAGATTACATCTAAATCCTAGAAAAATAAATCTAGCTACTCATAGTTAAAAAGGAAGACACAATTAAATTAATAATAAAGATAATAACAACTTTAAATTCAAGAATAGAGTTTAGAAAGAACTTATTTTGGGATACAATCTTTGATGAACTCAACCTTCCAAAAATTCCTCCTCTTGATCAAAATAAAAAAAAAATAAAACAAATCTACTCTAAGAAAGCATATGAAAATCTCTCTACATATATATTTTTTTTTATGGATTTTCTTGATGCGCTTTTCCTTTGCCAAGCATGGTATTTATAGGCATGTTTGGTGAAAGAATTCAAGTTCCATTAAAAATTCTTACATCAAAAATTCAACATTGATAGTTAGGTTGGCCACCAACCATTGAATTTTGGCCACCAACCATTGAATTTATTTCTCATGGATTGAAAACTTGAATCATTGCTTGCATCATTTATTTTTATGACATCATTGCCTGCATTATTTATTTTATTGCATCATTGTGACATCATTTTGATGTGCAAAAATAAAATAAAAAGACTTAAAATATGTTATAATTTATTTATAAATTATAGAACTATTTATTTCTCAAAATAAGTAATAATATTATTGTATTTTCTAGAATAGAGCTAAAATTTAAGTTTAAATAAATAAAATAACTCTAAAAATATAGAGTTATCACATCCCCAAACTTAAATTTTTTGCTTGTCCTCAAGCAAAAGAAAATTCAAAACCTAAATTAGTGCATTTTCATAGGAAATTACGATTGCATTTAGCGTATGCAATAAGCCTTTAAACACCTAGGTGTCCCATAGAGGACGAGTTATAGTCTCATGAGGGTTTCCAGTGGTGATACCTACAAACACCTTTAAAACTCTAAATTTTCAACTATTTATTTCAAAGAAAAATAAAATATCACAAAAAAGAAATTTAATCCTCATGTAATTATGTTGAATTTTTTTTTTAACGGTTTCCAGAAATTAATATTTACAAACAACATATCAATAGTATTGCAAGTCAAGCTTCTATCTCAGGTTCAAAACAATCCTCATCTTAATCGTGTCTTGAATAACTATGTATTAAATTAACTGCAAAGAAATTATTGCACTTCATATAGGCATATACACACTAATATCTTTAAATGCCTCTATCAAAAGGTATAAAATAGATGTACAAATCTCATAAGCATATTAAAGCAAACAATCTCCACTAATGGAATTCACAAATGAAGAGAGATCAATAGGTCTTAATTAGGCTTGTAATGGGGCTAACACAAGGTATTTTGGCTAAACAAAGAACAAGCTAAACGAACAAAAGTAAAATAATTATGCTAAGCTTACAAAAGAAAATCAATAGCTCAAATAAAGGGATTTTGTTAATGAAAGATCCCTTTTATCTTAATTACCATTCTTCTTCAATGTTTTCTTCTTTTAAGCCCACCTCTTCTTCTTCTTCTTCTTTTTTCGCCAACAACATTATTCTAAAGATAAGCAAGAATTACTAACTTTTATTTATTCAATTTTCTTGCTTTCCTCCAAACTTATTTTAAGTAGAAGGTGGTCTTTTACAATGAATAATACTTTCAGTTATTAGAGATCCTTATTTTCTTTTAAAACTTCAATAATTCCCTTTTCTTCATTAAAATGTAAACTTGACAAAATTATCTCACAAACAGGGTGAACGATAACAATTAAGGTTAATTAACAAAGAAAAGAAGGCTAAAATTAACGAGGCATAAATGGGTAAACTATGGAAAAAATTAAAATAAGGGTGGATATGAGTAACAGGCTAAAAAAAATAATGCCTAAATCATATCTCTCTTTCAAAATGAATTCAAAATTTCGCCTCAAAAGTTTGCAAAAACATGCTCTAAGATAGGTGAGGCAAATGAAGATAGAAAATGTGTAGAACCCCTCTCTAAGTAAGCATACACAAATTCAATGCAACCAATATAATGCAAAGCAAAGCAAAACATAATCTTAATAAAAGTTAATTTCTTACCCAAAATAGTTGCTCAACCTGAAATACTTTAATAAATTGTCCATAAATATCAATTATAATCTATTATTGGCCTTTCATCAAATTATTTAACACAAGCATATTTTATCAATAAAAGAGTAAAAAATTTTAAATTTATTCATCAAAACACGAAAGAAATTACTGAAAACAAAAAACAAACTAAATCTCACCCAAACTTGCAATGGACATTGTCCTCAATGTCAAAGAAACAAACCAAAAGAAAGAAAATACCCCCTTTTGCAGAAAAGTGGATTCCAAATTATAAGCAGGATATGCATTTCACTTCCTTATTTCCTGTAAAACATCTTGAAACAACACTAAAAGCAAGCATGAGAAACTAATCACACAAAAAGAAAACATTATTTTTTATTTTTGTTTTTATTATTTTTTTAATTTTTTATTTTGGAAACTAGAAAAAGAAAGAAAAAAAATACAGATGCATATCAAGAGCACAAAAGGTACTCTTTACTCAGTCATCTTGTATGAATAACTCTTGAGTTAGTTAGTTTTTTTTTTTTTTTTTGAAAAGGAAAATCACATAAATTTAAGATGTGTATCAAGAGTACAAAAGTAACTCTTTACTCAGCCATCTTACATTTAGTGAATCGGACCTAAAACTTCGCTTGATCAGGTGCAACAAAAAACACACACATAAAATAAAAAAATGCGATAAAAAAAACTACAAGAGTTAGGGAAGTTATAACTGGAGATTCAGATCTAGTCCTCGTTTTTTACTGCTACTGGCCCTAGGGTGCTAAACTACCTGTGCCATCAATGGATCAGGTTTGAATTTAAAGTTTTGCAGTTGATCAATCAATTGATCAATAGTTGAAGCAGATACTAGGATGCGTCAACTCGTTGGTGTCATAAAACCCTGTTCCACAGCATGATCGAGTAAAGATAACAAACCATTATAAAAATCATCAACATTAAGTAATCCCAATGGCTTTTGAAGAACAGTTAATTGGGTCCAAGATGCAATGGTGAAGATATCTTCAAATGTTTCTAGACCACCAGGTAATGCTATAAAAGCATGAACATTGAGATTCATGTATGCCATTCATTCGTACAAGCTCATAACTTGTAACTCATTACTTATAGTTCTACTAGTTATATGTTTATTTCGAGCTAAAGCTTTTAGAACTATTTCTAGGACTTTACTACCTCTAATATATGCAGAACTTGCGACACAACCCCTTAACCCTAAATTACCTCCCTCAAACACCAAATCAATTTTTCGTTCAGTTAAAATCCTAGCAAGTTCATTAGCTGCTATCAAGTACTCTCTTTTCTTGCCAGAGTTTGGACTACAAAAGATACAAATAGTTTTGAATTTGAGTGTTGAGGATTCTGCCATTTTCTCTCATAAATCTCTCGAAAGGATTGTGTGCATATTGACAATAACGAATGTGCATATAAAGAAACTAGAAGAGTAAAAGAACAGTTCAATGGGATAAAATAATTATTGACAGAAAGAGTATAAAAACAAAAATGATAATAAAAACAAAAATAATCAATGCTGTGTGTATAAATGTCAAAAGAAATATTTGAAAAACTAAAAAGAAATAGACATTGAAAGAGTAAAAAGCTAACGAAAGTAGAAAAATTTGCAGCATGTGTACAAAAGTCAAAAAGAAAATATTGAAAGCAAAAAGTAGACATTAAAAGACTAAAAAGTTATCGATAGTAAAAAAAAAATCTGCAGGAAAATAAAATCTAGGAGCTAAAAAGTCAAAAAGTACTGCAAGATGTAGAAAAAAATAATGCATTGAAAAATAAAAAAGTTAGTGATACACCTTATTATAAACAGTCATTGTTATTTTGGCTCACATCTTCCTCTGGTTTTACGTCCAGTAACTGCTTACACGCCTTCTATGAGTCGAGGATAGGCTTCCCATCCAGTTTTCTTATTAACAGGCAAATAGGGTCTTTTATCGTTAGATTTTCTAGACTGTAACGCTGCTTCTCTTCTTTGAATAGTTCCTATAAATCTAAAAGAGTGCGTTGAACTTGTCCACAAGGATGCGTCTTAAGAATCTGTAGGATATTATCCATAGACTCCTTACGCAGTCCATCCTTTATGAATTTAATTTTGTCTTCTTGATTTATGGATGCAAATTCAATATTTCTACAGCGTGTGCTGCAATTCCATCTTGCATACTTGTAGCAGACTCCCATTCTCTTAGCTCTCCTCTTCTTTGAGTAAGAACTTCTCCCTATACCTGGCAAACATTTAATAAATGAGTCATCAAGCTCACCTGCCAATCGTACTTTGGCTTTTATGATCCAGCGAATATCTTCAGGAAGATTCAGACGCCTAAATATCTTCATTCTTTCTAGTATGCGTCCATCAATTTTCCTGAGTACATCTTAGGGAAGAGTTGGAAACCTGCTTTTTTGTGCTACAAGAGATGCTTCCATATCTGATTAACTTAGTTAAGAAAATGAAAGACACAACTTACAACAAAATAACTAAACAGAAATAAAAGAAACTTAATAAAGAGAAAACTTGGGTTTCCTTCTAATAAGCTATTTCATAACTCACAAAAAACACTAAAGCAAAATTAAAATAGAATGAAACAAACAAAAGGAAAAAAGAAATTAAAAAGAAGTAAAAAAGTTAGAAATTTGGGTTGCCTCCCAAAAGCACTTAATTTATAGTCTTTAACTTGACTATAGCTAGATCTTCATCAAGAAGGATAATACACAAAGTATTTAATTCCGATAATTGCGGAAAAATGGACTTTCACCAATTTCAATGAGTCCAACCAGCTTGATTTGAGCTTATCCGAGTCATGCAGTGAAGTTTGTTCTAAAAAAAAAGCTAAAATTGCGGCACTTGTCTTCTCACCTAAAAACACTAAAAACAACAAACCAAACACATAAGGAGGAATTAAAAATTTTGAAAGTAAATAATAAAATCAAATAACTTGGGTTGCCTCCCAAGAAGCGCTTCTTTAACGTCATATTAGCTGGATGTTAATGTTATCCGTCTTCATCCATGGACCTGGAGGTTTCATCATGTTGTTTGCCTCCATATTTCGTAATGAAGAGCAATTTGCAAAGATTGTAGCTCTCACTGCTCCTCCACTTCATTGTAAACCATAAAAGATGTATCTTTGTCACTCTACGGCTTAGAAACTTCAATTTGATCTCGCCAGGCACAAGATCATACAGATTTATCCATGGACTTATTAATTTTTCAACTTTGGAATTCTGCAAATTTTGTACTTCATCTACATGCACCTCTTGCAACTTTGAGATTCTCCACCCAAATTCGCTTACCTTTTTCTCCATAACCTCCACGAAACCAAGTTCCCTCTCTAAATAAGGTTTGGAAGATATAAGCACTAGCCAAATACTTCATTCTCCCACAATTGAGCACAAAGAGAAAGATGATAACGTTGGAAGATCGGTTGTGGGATGGATATCAATTGATGGAATTTGAGGTAATGGATGGGTGGGTATTTGAATTAGGGTGAAAATTTGGATTGGGATGGAAGGTAGAGATATTGGAATATTGGGAGAGATGGGGCTTTCCAAATCTAGTGTTTCATTCTCATGGTTCTCATGTATTTCATTCTCCTGACTAGAGAACTCATCAATACTTCTATTTACCATCTCATCATGAGAAAAGAAGTCATCTTCATAGATCATTGACCACTCAAAATATGAAATGGTCTCCCCAGTATTTTATACTTCTTTATCTTCCAATTTTTCAATATGGGACTGCTCAATTGAATCATCATCTTTATAGTATCCCATATGCCTTACATCACCATCATCCTCACCATACTTGTCTTCCAATCAGACATCATCCCTTAAACATCCTTGCATGCTCTGTTCTGATATGTCCGCTTCAATGTGAGTTGTGAAGTTGCCTTGATTTGACTCCACATAACTAACCATCGCTCCAATTTTCTCTTCAATTCTTTTATAGTTGTTAGTCAATTCATTGTCTTTGGCATCTAATCTGTCTTTTTCTTCCCAATTCTTACACGCTTTCTTAGTGGATTCCAAAAATTTTTCTAATGTAAGCTCAAGGGACGACTTTTCCTCCTTGTATGGCATACCCTCATCATAAGTGGAATTTATGAACCTCTCTAATGTAATTTCAAGGGATGACTTCTCTTCACTTGGTGGTATACCTTGTCTTTCATTCTGCCCATAATTGTTTCGGAAGTCAGGTTGATAATAATATCCTTGGTCATAATACTGACTTTCATTGTAACCCCATTTCGGACTTGGATAAGAAGTCCAATGCTGAAAATTGTTAAAATCGATGAACAAAATCTACAAACAAAAAAAAAATAGAGTAATAAAATGAATTAAAAACATAAAATGCCTAAATTAATAGAATATATCAAATCAATTAATATTGTCAAAAGTCGCCTTCCCCGGCAACAGCGCCAAAAACTTATTACGTGATTTCTACAAGTGCACAGGTTGTGAACAAGTAATATAGTGGTGAAATAAGTACTGATCCCACGAGGAAGGGTTGACAAGTACCAAAACTATTGAATATTCTATTATTTACACTATCATACGAAAAGTGTTGTGATTTAAATTAAACTAGATATTTAGTACAATTACATAGGTAAGTAAAGTGTAAATAATTGAACTAAAAAATCACCTCAAGATAAATTCCCAAGTAAGCGGAGGGGTCACAACGGTCCCAGTTAAAAACCACTTCCCTAGACACAATATTATCGAGATAAGTAATTTAGTAGTACAATAATTTACTAAAACTATACCCAACAATAGAATAATTAATTACAAAATTTAAAAAACTAATTCAATATATGTAAATCCTAGGATTTAGATTTCATCAATTAATTACCTATAGTGTTCTTATGCTTGCTTGGTTAATTTAATTTTATTAGAATTAATGATTAGATTTTCCCTTAAGTATGTGAAGTTCTCTCTTAAGATAAATCACAAGTATTCATGTTAACCTTATGTCTACTCTCGTGATCATAAGCAATTAACATAAACCCATTAAGTCTTATGGAAATCCTTTTATCAATCACAAAGGAGTGTTCTTATCTCTAAGCAACACATACCCTAGGTCTAATATCTTAATGAACTAATATTATGCTTCCACTCTCGCTACTTCACATAATATCTTTAAACATGTAAATAGTGATCAAGTATTCTCAAGCATTAAGTCCTAAAATAAAAGATTAATTCCAATAATCAAAATACTCAATCAATCAATCGTAGAACACCATAAAATAATTAAGAAAATTTATTCTTCCCCAATTCGTTTTTTTCTTACAACACGACAATCCATTTTTTAGTGTCGAATTTTTTGAACAAAACATCAATCTACGTTTGAATTCGGATTGGAATTTTGATTCAATTGAGGATCCATATAAAGCGATACCTAAAGCTCCCATTAATAAAAAAATGGAACCCCCTGCAGTATACAAAATAAACTTTGTAGCTGAATAGGATTTATCATTTTTTTTATCTCTTCTCTAGCAGAATGCGAAAGATTACCTTTTGATTTACCAGAGACTACATATAAATCCTAGAAAAATAAATCTAGCTACACATAGTTAAAAAGGAAGAAACAATTAAATTAACAATAAAGATAAAAACAACTTTAAATTCAAGAATAGAGTATAGAAAGAACTTGTTTTGGGATACAATCTTTGATGAACTCAACCTTCCAAAAATTCCTCTTCTTGATCAAAATAAAAAATTAAAACAAATCTACTCTAAGAAAGCATATGAAAATCTCTCTACATATTTTTTTTTGATGGATTTTCTTGGTGCTCTTTTCCTTTGCCAAGAATGGTATTTATAGGCAAGTTTGGTGGAAGAATTCAAGTTCCTTTAAAAATTCTTACATCAAAAATTCAATATTGATGGTTAGGTTGGCCACCAACCATTGAATTTATTTCTCATGGATTGAAAACTTAAATCATTGCTTGCATCATTTATTTTTATGACATCATCGCCTGCATCATTTATTTTATTGCATCATTGTGACATCATTTTGATCTGCAAAAATAAAATAAAAATACTTAAAATATGTTATAATTTATTTATAAATTGTAGAACTATTTATTTCTCAAAATAAGTAATAATATTATTGCATTTTCGACAACTGAGCTAAAATTTAAGTTTAAACAAATAAAATAACTCTAAAAATATAGAGTTATCACATCCCCAAACTTAAGTTTTTTGCTTGTCCTCAAGCAAAAAAAAATTCAAAGCCTAAATTAGTCCATTTTCATAGGAAATTACAATTGCATTTAGCTTATGCAATAAGCCTTTAAACCCCTAGGTGTCCCATAGAGGACGAGTTATAGTCTCGTGAGGGCTTCCAGTGGTGATACCATAAACATCGTTAAAACTCTAAATTTTCAACTAATTATTTCGAAGAAAAATAAAATATCACAAAAAAGAAATTTAATCCTCGTGTGCTTATATTGAATTTTTTTTTAAAGGTCTCCAGAAATTAATATTTACAAACAACATATCAATAGTATTGCAAGTCAAGCTTCTATCTCAGGTTCAAAACAATCCTCATCTTAATCATGTCTTGAATAACTATGTATTAAATTAACTGCAAAGAAATTGTTGCACTTGAGATAGGCATATACATACTAATATCTTTAAATGCCTCTATCAAAAGATATAAAGTAGATGTACAAATCTCATAAGCATATTAAAGCAAATAATCTCCACTAATGGAATTCACAAATAAAGAGAGATCAATAGGTCTTGACTAGGCTTGTAATGGGGCTAACACAAGGTATTTGGCTAAACAAAGAACAGGCTAAATGAACAAAATTAAAATAATAATGCCAAGTTTACAAATGAAAATCAATAGCTCAAATAAAGGGATTTTGTTAATGAAGGATCTCTTTTATCTTAAGTACCATTCTTCTTCAATGTTTTCTTCTTTTAAGCCCACCTCTTCTTCTTCTTCTTCTTTTTTTTTTTTGCCAATAACATTATTCTAAAGATAAGCAAGAATTACTAACTTTTATTTATTCAATTTTTTTGCTTTCCTCCAAACTTATTTTAAGCAAAAGGTGGTCTTTTACAACGAATAATACTCTCAGCTATTAGAGACCCTTATTTTCTTTTAAAACATCAATAATTCCCTTTCTTCATTAAAATGTAAACTTGACAAAATTTTATCACAAACAGGGTGAATGATAACAATTAAGGTTAATTAACAAAGAAAAGAAGGCTAAAATTAACAAGGCATAAATGGGTAAACTAGGGAAAAAATTAAAATAAGGGTGGATATAAGTAACAGGCTAAAAAAAACAATGCCTAAATCATATCTCTCTTTCAAAATGAATTCAAAATTTTGCCTCAAAAGTTTGCAAAAACATGTTCTAAGATAGGTGAGGCAAATGAAGATAAAAAATGTGTAGAAGCCCTCTCTAAGTAAGCATACATAAATTCAAGGCAATCAATATAATGCAAAGTAAAGCAAAACATAATCTTAATAAAAGTTAATTTCTTACCCAAAATAGTTGCTCAACCTGAAATATTTTAATAAATTGTCCATAATATCAATTATAATCTATCATTGGCCTTTCATCAAATTATTTAACACAAGCATATTTTATCAATAAAAGAGTAAAAAATTTTAAATTTATTCATCAAAACAAGAAAGAAATTACTGAAAACAAAAAACAAACTAGATCTCCCCCAAACTTGCAATGGACATTATCCTCAATGTCAAAGAAACAAACCAAAATAAAGAAAATACTCCCTTTTGCAGAAAAGTGGATTCCAAATTATAAGCAGGATATGCATTTCACTTCCTTGTTTCCTGTAAAACATCTTAAAACAACATTAAAAGCAAGCATGAGAAACTAATCACACAAAAAGAAAACATTAATTTTTTTTTTGTTTTTATTTTTTTTTAATTTTTTTATTTTGGAAACTAGAAAAAGAAAGGAAAAAAAAATACAGATGTGTATCAAGAGCACAAAAGGTACTCTTTACTCAGCCATTTTGTATGAATAACTCTTGAGTGAGTTAGTTTTTTTTTTTTTTTTTGAAAAGAAAAATCACATAAATTTAAGATGCATATCAGAAGTACAAAAGTAACTCTTTACTCAGCCATCTTACATTTAGTGAATCAGACCTAAAACTTCGCTTGATCAGGTGCAACAAAAAACACACACACAAAACAAAAAAATGTGATAAAAAAAACTACAAGAGTTAGGAAAGTTATAACTGGAGATTCAGATCTAGTCCTTGCTTTTTACTGCTACTGGCCCTGGGGTACCAAACTACCTGCGCCATCAATGGATTAGGTTCAAATTTAAAGTTTTGCAGTTGATCAATCAATTGATCAATAGTTGAAGCAGATACTAGGATGCGTCGACTCGTTGGTGTCATAAAACCCTGTTCCACAGCATAATCAAGAAAAGATAACAAACCATTATAAAAACCATCAACATTAAGTAATCCCAATGGCTTTTGAAGAACGGTTAATTGGGTCCAAGATGTAATAGTGAAGATATCTTCAAATGTTCCTAGACCACCTGGTACTGCGATAAAAGCATTAGCATTGAGATTCATGTATGCCATTCATTCGTACATGCTCATAACTTGTAACTCATTACCTATAGTTCCACCGGTTATATGTTTATTTTAAGCCAAAGCTTTTAGAACTATTCCTAGGACTTTACTACCTCTAATATATGCAAAACTTGCAACACAACCCCTTCACCCTAAACTACCTCCCTCAAACACCAAAACAGTTTTTCTTTCAGCTAAAATCCTACCAAGTTCATTAGCTGCTATCAAATACTCTCTTTTATTGTCAGAGTTTGGACTACAAAAGATACAAATAGTTTTGAATTTGAGTGTTGAGGATTCTGCCATTTTCTCTCATAGATCTCTCGAAAGGAATGTGTGCATATTGACAATAATGAATGTGCATATAAAGAAACTAGAAGAGTAAAAGAACAGTTCAATGGGATAAAATAATTATTGACAGAAAAAGTATAAAAACAAAAATGATAATAAAAACAAAAATAATCAATGCTGTGTGTACAAATGTCAAAAGAAATATTTGAAAAACTAAAAAGAAACAGACATTGAAAGACTAAAAAGTTAATAAAAGTAGAAAAATCTGTAGCATGTGTACAAAAGTCAAAAAGAAAATATTGAAAGCGAAAAGTAGACATTGAAAGACTAAAAAGTTATCGATAGTAAAAAAAAAAATCTGCAGGAAAATAAAATCTAGGTGTTAAAAAGTCAAAAAGTACTGCAAGATGTAGAAAAAAATAATGCATTGAAAAATAAAAAAGTTAGTAATACACCTGATTATAAACAATAGTTGTGATTTTGGCTCACATCTTCCTCTGGTTTTACGTTCTATAATAGCTTACACACCTTCTATGAGTCGAGGATAGGCTTCCCATCTAGTTTTCTTATTAACTGGCAAATAGGGCCTTTTATCGTTAGATTCCCTAGACTGTAATGCTGCTTCTCTTCTTTGAACAGTTCCCATAAATCTAAAAGAGTGCGTTGAACTTGTCCACAAGGATGTGTCTCAAGAGTCTGTAGGATATTATCCATAGACTCCTTACTCAGTCCATCCTTTATGAATTTAATTTTGTCTTCTCGATTTATGGATGCTAATCTAATATTTCTACAGCGTGTGCTGTAATTCCATCTTGCATACTTGTAGCAGACTCCCATTCTCTTAGCTCTCCTCTTTTTTGAGTAAGAACTTCTCCCTGTACCTGGCAAGCATTTAATAAATCAGTCATCAAGCTCACCTACCAATCATACTTTGGCTTCTATGATCCAGCGAATATCTAAGAAGATTCAGATGCCTAAATGTCTTCATTCTTTCTAGTATGCGTTCATCAATTTTCCTAAGTATATCTTGGAGAAGAGTTGGAAACCTATTTTTTAGTGCTGCAAGAGATGCTTCCATATCTGATTAATTTAGTTAAGAAAATGAAAGACAACTTACAACAAAATAACTAAACAGAAATAAAAGAAACTTAATAAAGAGAAAACTTGGGTTTCCTCCTAATAAGCTATTTGATAACTCACAAAAAACACTAAAGCAAAATTAAAATAGAACGAAACAAACAAAAGGACAAAAGAAATTAAAAAGAAGTAAAAAAGTTAGAAATTTGGGTTGCCTCCCAAAAGCACTTAATTTATAGTCTTTAACTTGACTATAGCTAGATCTTCATCAAGGAGGATAATACACAAAGTATATAATCCCAATAATTACGGAAAAATAGACTTTCACCAATTTTAATGAGTCCAGCCAGCTTGATTTGAGCTTATCCGAGTCATGCAGTGAAGTTTGTTCTTAAAAAAAGCTAAAATTACAACACTTGTCTTCTCACCTAAAAACACTAAAAACAACAAACCAAACACATAAGGAGGAATTAAAAATTTTGAAAGTAAACAATAAAATCAAATAACTTGGGTTGCCTCCCAAGAAGCGCTTCTTTAACGTCGTATTAGTTAGAAGTTAATGTTATCCATCTTCATCCATGGACCTAAAGGTTTCATCATGTTATTTGCCTCTATATTTCAAAATGAAGAGCAATTTGCAAAGATTGTAGCTCTCACTGCTCCTCCACTTCATTGTAAACCATAAAAGATGTATCTTTGTCGCTCTACGGGTTGGAAACTTCAATTTGATCTTGCCAAGCACAAGATCATACAGATTTATCCATGGACTTATTAATTTTTCAGCTTTGGAATTCAGCAAATTCTACACTTCATCTACATGAACCTCTTGCAACTTTGAGATTCTCCACCCAAATTCGCTTACCTTTTTCTCCATAACCTCCACGAAACCAAGTTCCCTCTTTAAATAAGGTTTGGAAGATATAAGCACTAGCCAAATACTTCATTCTCCCACAATTGAGCACATAGAGAAAGATGGTAACGGTGGAAGATCGGTTGTGGGATGGATATCAATTGATGGAATTTAAGGTAATGGATGGGTGGGTATTTGAATTGGGGTGAAAATTTGGATTGGGATGAAAGGTAGAGATATTGGAATATTGGGAGAGATGGGGCCTTCCAATTCCAGTGTTTCATTCTCATGGTTCTCATGTATTTCATTCTCCTGACTAGAGAACTCATCAATACTTCTATTGACCATCTCATCATCAGAAAAGAAGTCATCTTCATAGATCATTGACCACTCAAAATATGAAATGGTCTCCCTAGTATTTTGTACTTCTTCATCTTCCAATTTTTCAATATAGGACTGCTCAATTGAATCATCATCTTCATAGTATCCCATATGCCTTACATCACCATCATCCTCACCATACTTGTCTTCTAATGAGACATCATCCCTTAAACATCCTTGCATGCTCTGTTCTGATGTGTCCATTTCAATGTGAGTTGGGAAGTTGCCTTGATTTAACTCCACATAACTGACCATTGCTCCAATTTTCTCTTCAATTCTTTTATAGCTGTTAGTCAATTCATTGTCTTTGGCATCTAATCTGTCTTTTTCTTCCTAATTCTTACACGCTTTCTTAGTGGATTCCAAAAATTTTTCTAATGTAAGCTCAAGGGACGACTTTTCTTTCTTGTATGGCATACCCTCATCATAAGTGGAATTTATGAACCTCTCTAATGTAAGTTCAAGGGATGACTTATCTTCACTTGGTGGTATACCTTGTCTTTCATTCCATCCATAATTGTTTTGGAAGTCAGGTTGATAATAATATCCTTGGTCATAATACTGACTTTCGTTGTAACCCTATTTCGGACTTGGATAAGAAGTCCAATGCTGAAAATTGTTAAAATCCATGAACAAAATCTACAAACACAACAACAAAAAAAAAGTAATAAAAAGAATTAAAAACATAAAATTTCTAAATTAATAGAATATATCAAATCAATTAATATTGTCAAAAGTCGCGTTCCCCGGCAATGGCGCCAAAAATTTTTTGCGTGATTTCTGCAAGTGCACAGGTCATGAACAAGTAATATAGTAGTGAAATAAGTATTGATCCCATGAGGGAGGGTTGA
Organism: Reutealis trisperma; assembly: GCA_947687605.1. Classification (NCBI taxonomy): domain Eukaryota; kingdom Viridiplantae; phylum Streptophyta; class Magnoliopsida; order Malpighiales; family Euphorbiaceae; genus Reutealis; species Reutealis trisperma. The sequence continues at coordinate 220,673 of CANTUT010001321.1, forward strand.
CAAGAACCAAAACTATTGAATATTCTATTATTTAGACTATCATATGAAAAGTCTTGTGATTTAAATTAAACTAGATATTTAGTGCTATTACATAGGTAAGTAAAGTGTAAATAATTGAACTAAAAAATCACCTCAAGATAAATTCCCAGGTAAGTGGAGGGGTCACAGTGGTCCCACTTAAAAAGCACTTTCCTAGACACAATATTATCGAGATAAGTAATTTAGTAGTACAATAATTTACTAAAACTATACCCAACAATAGAATAATTAATTATAAAATTTAAAAAACTAATTCAATATATGTAAATCCTAGGATTTAGATTTCATCAATTAATTACCTATAGTGTTCTTATGCTTGCTTGGTTAATTTAATTTTATTAGAATTAATGATTAGATTTTCCCTTAAGTATGTGAAGTTCTCTCTCAAGATAAATCACAAGTATTCATGTTAACCTTATGTCTACTCTCGTGATCACAAGCAATTAACATAAACCCATTAAATTTTATGGAAATCATTTTATCAATCACAAAGGAGTGTTCTTATCTCTAAGCAACACATACCCTAGGTCTAATATCTTAATGAACTAATATTATGCTTCCGCTCTCGCTATTTCACATAATATCTTTAAACATGTAAATAGTGATCAAGTATTCACAAGCATTAAGTCCTAAAATAAAAAGATTAATTCCAATAATCAAAATACTCAATCAATCAATCGTAAAACACCATAAAATAATTAAGAGATTACATCTAAATCCTAGAAAAATAAATCTAGCTACTTATAATTAAAAAGGAAGAAACAATTAAATTAACAATAAACATAATAACAACTTTAAATTCAAGAATAGAGTTTAGAAAGAACTTGTTTCGGGATACAATCTTTGATGAACTAAAGCTTTCAAAAATTCCTCCTCTTGATCAAAATAAAAAAATAAAACAAATCCACTCTAAGAAAGCATATGAAAATCTCTCTATATATTTTTTTTTGATGGATTTTCTTGATGTTCTTTTCTTTTGCCAAGCATGGTATTTATAAGCATGTTTGGTGGAAGAATTCAAGTTCCATTGAAATTCTTACATCAAAAATTCAACATTGATGGTTAGATTGGTCACCAACCATTGAATTCCTTCGTCAATATTCAAAAATTGTTAGGTTGGCCACCAACCATTGAATTTATTTCTCATGGATTGAAAACTTGAATCATTGCTTGCATCATTTATTTTTATGACATCATCGCTTGCATCATTTATTTTATTGCATCATTGTGACATCATTTTGCTCTGCAAAAATAAAATAAAAATACTTAAAATATGTTATAATTTATTTATAAATTGTAGAACTATTTATTTCTCAAAATAAGTAATAATATTATTGCATTTTTGAGAACTGAGCAAAAATTTAAGTTTAAACAAATAAAATAACTCTAAAAATATAGAGTTATCAATGAAGAGATTGATTGACTCAATTAGTCATAAGACATAAGCTTGACACTTGAAAGGTTATTTGTTAAGTTGATATATATGGAAGTGTTAAGTGTAGTAAAATGATTATTAAAGGGAATTGGTATTAAGACAATGATATTGTATTGACCTTAGAAAGGTATTGAGATGAATTATAATATGTTTTCATATGGGCCTATGAAGGCTAAGTATACAAGACATTTAAAGTCAACATATATGTGCAAGTCATGAAGTGCACTTATATGCACAACTCTAAGTGTATGTGAATGTTATATATGCATAGGGTAGTTATGGGATAGGATAGCATCATGATTAAATAAACACTAAGTATTAAATTAAATATTATGTTAAAGCTTGAGGAGTTTTAGAGGTTCAAAAGTGCTACATTTACTAGGAGCAAAAGAACCACAAGATGAGTAAACATTATGCTAAGGTTACAAGTACAAGCTATCATGATATATGTACCTTGATATTCTTGAAACCCAAGATCTTCTCTACTTCTAAAATGAAACTCTATGATTTTTTTATTAAGCTTGGGTTGCCAAAAGACAATTGGTCCAAAACCATTTTTTATTATCCAATGTTAATACCTTTATTATTACTGCCCCAACTTACATTCTTCTGGAACTACACTATCATTGTATCTTTTGTTCAAAAGTTAAACTACTATTGTTATTGTGATACATGTTGTTATTGCCTTAATTGTTATTATTATATGTGATTACCATTAACTCTAGCTATGGTACCTTTAACCCTTTATGCAGAAATCCTCGTACCAATGCAAGTAATCATCGACTGTGTGATCCTCATACCGATGTGAGTAATCATTGGCTATGTGATCCTCGTATCAATGTGATTAATCATTAGCTATGTGTTCGAGTGATTATGGCAATAGCCTTCACTCTATGGGTTTGAGTGATTATGGCAATAGCCTTCACTTTATGTATTCGAATGATTTTGGCAATAGCTTTCAGTCTATGTGTTTGAGTGATTATGGCAACAGCCTTCACTCTATGTGTTATGTGTTATAAGTGTGATTTCTGCAAACCTTGTTAAATTGTAAACCTTGATTCATAGATTGTAAAATATGAACTATGTGTTATAAGCTATGGGTTTCCTTTTTTAAAAAAGAAGGGATATGTGTTATCATATGTGCCATATTGTTTACTCATTAAGATCATCTATCTCACCTCTTTTTCTTTGTGTGGTTTTAGGTGAGCAGTATGAGGAGGTAAAGTGATGGCTCATACATTCTACTTGGTTTAGGGGAATACCTTGTCCAAGATAATTTCTTTAATATGTTATGAAGAGTTATCCTTAGACATTCTAGAAATATTTATTTTTGGATGTTTATTTTGAAATGTTATCTTTCAAAGTTTTAATTGGATTCTAAATATTATTTCCTTATGGATTATGTTTAAAGTATATTTTAACTATACTTCCACAACTTAAGGTTTTCTTAAAAAAAAAAAGGTTCATTTAAGTTAATGTAAGAGGTTTTGGTATCAACCTAAGCAGTATTTGTATAAGTGGGTTCTTCAGATGTGGGTGACCTTATGTCTCCCCATGTTCTAGGACCATCATGTCTCAAAAGTTGGGATGTGACAATTATGTTCAGGTTACAAGTACAAATTATCATGTTATGTGAACCTTTGATATTTTAAAACCCAAGTTGTTTTCTATTTTTAATTATGATTAAATGATTTCTTTATAAGTTTGGGTTGCCAAAGGACATTTGGTCCAAATCTATTTTGATTATTCAATGACAATAAAGTACCCTTGTGATATGTTGACTTACCTTACTTTCTTTCTGGAACCACACTATTATTTATCTTTTGTTTAATAAGCTAAATTGCTATTGCTATTGTGATATATGTTATAGCTTTCTTAAGTGCTATTGTTATAAGTGATTACCATAAAGATGAATGAATTGAGCAAAAATCTTCACTCACTTATATAAATTTGAGTGAATTGAGCTGTGTCTTCACTCACGAGTGAATTGAGCAAAAGTCTTCACTCACTTATGTAAATTCGAGTGAATTGAGTAGTGTCTTCACTCACTAGTGAATTGTGTAAGAGTCTTCACTCACTTATGTAAATTCCAGTGAATTGAGTTGTCACATCCCAACCTTATGAGAAACGACGATCCTAGAACATGGGGAGACATAAGGTCACCCACGCCCGTAGAACCCATTAACATATAACAATCATGCCTAAGATCTTACTGAACCTCTTTCAATAACTCATTTAAAACATTTAGATAAATACCATAACTGCAGAAGACTTAAAATAAATCTTTACATATAAATCCATAAGGAAAATAACACAATTCTCGATATGTATCAATCAACATTCCCGGAGCATCTAAAGATAAGACTTTATAAACATAGTATTATTGATAACTCAGACAAGGAATTCCCCAAACGAAGTAGAATGCTTGAGCCATCACCTTGCCTCCTCACATTTGCTCACCTAGAACCACACAAGGAAAAGGGGTGAGATAGATGATCTCAATGAGTAAACAAAAAGGCACATACATTATCACATATTCCTTTGAAAGGAAACACATAGCTTATACACATAGTTCATGGTTTATAACTCATGAATCAGGTTGCAATTTAGCAAGGGTTCAATTGGGCAAGTTTGCAGAAATCACACTTATAACACGTAGAGAGTGAAGACTATTGCTAATTCACTCGAAACACATAAAGGAGAGGTGGCCTTTGCCAAATTCCAACTCCTATCACATGGAAAGCATGAAGCTGATCAGGCCCCATGGCTAGAACTGCCCCTTCTAGTTGAGGTGGATACACTACCTCTATCCATCGGGTTAAGACCATGTGCACAAGTTTCGATGATTACCCGCATTGGCACGAGGATTCTGCATAAAAGGTAAAGGTACCATATCTAGAGCTATTGGTAAGCACAATTAACAATATCACATAAGGTAATGATAACATGTAATTCAATATTAATAGTAGTTTGGCTTTCAACAATAAGACAATGAAAGTGTAGTTCTAGAGAGAAAACAAGTTAGGGTGTTAATCATAAAAAGTTCTCATTGGATAAACAAAATAGTTTTGGACCAAGTGTCCTTTAGCAACCCAAGCTTGACAAAGAAATCATATAATAATATTTAAAAAGGGAAAGAACTTGGGTTTCAAAGATCAAAAAGGTTCACATATCAATATATCACATATCATATAACACAACATGATGTTGTTCACATTTGTAACAAGAACATTGTGTTTACTCACCTTGGGGTTCCTTTGCTCCTAATACACGTAGTCCCCTTTGCACTTCTAAGGCTCCTCAAACTCTAACATAATATTTGATTTAATACTTGGTATTTATTTACTCATGATGCTCCTATCCCATAACTACCCATGTACATATAGCATACACATACACTTAGAGTCCACACATAGGTGTACTCCTCACTTGCACATATCACGTTGACTTAAAAGTCTTGCATACTTAGGCCTTATAGGCTCACATGAAAACACATTGCAATCATATCAATACCCTTTTAAGGTCATCAAAATATCATTACCTCAATATCAATTCACTTATCAATTATCTTAGTTCACTTTACACTTCCATACATGTCAACTTAACAATTAATCCTCAAACATCATGCTTAACTCTTATGATCCCTTTTACTTCATTAACTCATAATCATATGTTCATCATCAATTCATCATAACTCCTAGTTCCAATTTCCTCAATCACATTTGCATTCTAATCACAATACAAGGTTAAGATACCTTAAGTATACCTTAAGTATACTATAATACATTTAAGCTTATCTAGGATCATACCTTCAACTAACATGCAATTTCATCATCTATTATACATACATACATGTCAACAATCACCAAGACACATCACATAAAATTTATAAACATTTGGACAAAATTGTTTATGTAGGCCGAATGCATTCATTAAGATAAAAACCAAATTCTTCTTCTTTTCGTGCTTTCCATCTATTTCAAAAATATGTAAAAACATGGTTTGAACCAAGATTTTTCATGTAAACACAAAAAAATCATTCTAGAATATAAATTCATAGGAATCGGCCATAATTGGTGTCATTGATATATAAAAATTCAATCTTTTGCATTATAGTGCACAAAACATAAGTTTTCTTATTTTCAGTATTTTTCGGTCATTTCAGAAATATGCAAATAGGTTGTTTAAACCATTATTTTTCATTCAATCATTGAACACATTCCGTCATGAATCAACAGCCATAGGTAGGGTTTATACAAAAAAATTCCAAGTTCAAAGGCTTAGGTGAAAATCATGAGTTTCCGCGCTTTCTGCGCATTTTGTTTATTTCAGCAATAAACAGACACATGATTCAAATCATTATTTTTCATCTAAACAAAACAAATATCACATTAGAACACCAATTTCTACAAATCGGCAGCCATATATTCATGAAAGAATAAAATTTTCCAATTTCCAAGTCCTAACACGAAAACTTGAATTCCTTTGTTTTTCGAAACTTTTCGGTCATCACAGAAATATGCAGAAATATTATTTCACGCAATATTTTTCATCAAAACAAATCAAAAATTAGTTTAGAATACAAACAAGTACTAATTCCCTCCCCCCCCCCCCCCCCCCCCCCCCCCCTTATGATGTTTATGCAACAAAATTGTGATTTTAAGTTATAGAACTCACCTTTGGAGAAATCTTGCGGAAAGAATCGTGTTTTCGATAGAAAATAAATTTTCTCTCCCAAAAATTCACTCAAATAGAATTGAATCTGTAGAAATCAGGAATCAAATAGTTCAAAATAATTTTTCCATAATTTATTTTATAGAAATTAGTTTAAAAATCGAAAGAGAATAAAAACTTACGATTACGGTCACGAAATTGCGAAACGGAAAGGTGTTTTCAATATTTCGGTAGAGAGAAACATTTTGAGAGGTTTTTTCTGCCAAAATACAGAAAGAATAAGAGAATAGCTGCTGGAAACCCTTGTTTGGCTGAAAATTAGAATATATATTAGGGTTGGAGTGGAATTTCCACTTTTACTACCCTTAATGAAATAGGTTAGGAGCATTTTTGTGTAATAAGCTTTTGGGTATTTGGGCTTTTTCTTTAAAAATTTTGGCTGAATGGATTTAAAATAAAAATAATATTTTTCTTATTAATTCTGAAACATTTCCCTCAAAAATATTTATTTAAAAATATTTTAAAAATACCCATAAAATTATTTTATGCTTAAAAATTGTCTTATACATTGAAATTCATTTTATTTAAAATAAATTCTTTTATGCAAATGCACTTCCTATAAATTATTTATTTCACATTAGAAACACATATTATGCATATTAAAATTAATTTGATATGCCACATACTCATCAATCACTTAGATCACAGATTTTCACACAAGCACACACTTAACCTTATTAATTCTAAATCAAGCAATTTATCATGAAAATTCCTAGGGTGGGTGTGGGTTGTTACATGAGTGGTGTCTTCACTCAAGAGTGAATTGAGCAATAGTCTTCACTCATAAGTAATAAGTGTGATTTTCTACAAACCTTCTTTTATTTCAATTTCTTATTTGATTTCTATGAAATAAATTATGGGAAAATCATTTTGAACTGGGTATTTACTGATTTCTATATATTTAAATTAGTTTGGGTGAATTTTTGATAGAGAAATTAATTTCTCTATCGAAAACACTAACATTCCTACACGATTTTTCCAAAGGTGGATCCTATAACTAAAAATTGAAATTTTCATGCATAAACTCAATAAGGGGGGGGCGATTTCTACATCATTGAATTCTAAACTGATTTTTGATGTGTATAGATGAAAAATATTGGATTCAATCATATTTTTGCATATTATTGTAATGACCGAAAAGTTTCAGAAAACAAGGAAATTCAAGGTTTTCATCCTAGAACTTGAAAGTTGGAAGATTCTATGATTACATATGTAGATTCTATGATTACATATGTATGTGGCTGCCAATTTGTGTATGATGGAATTCTAAACTAATATTTATTTTGTTTGGATGAAAAATAATGATTTAAATAAGGTGTTTACATATTTTTGTAATGAACAAAAAGTGCAAAAAGCTAGAAAACTCATGATTTTCACTCTAAAACCCTAAACTTGGAATTTTCATGTGTAAGACATGTCAATGGCTGCCGATTTGTACATATTGATGTTAATAACTAATATTTGTTGTGATTGAATGAAAAATAATGGTTTAAAATACCTATTTACATATTACTGTAATGACTAGAAAGTATCAAAAATAAGAAAACTTATGGTTTTTGCATCCTAAAACTTAAAATTGCAATTTTCATGTATATGTTGTACCTATTACTGCCAATTCCTATGGATTAATATTCTAAAGTGATTTTTTTTTATTACATGAAAAATCTTGGTTCAAACCATGTTTCTACATACTACTGTAATAGATAGAAAGTGCAAAAAGTAAGAAAATTCAGTTTTTCCCTTTAATGGTGCATTTGACCTACATTGGGATTCTTATCCCGATGTCTATAATTTTTATGGGATTTATTTTTTTGATTATTGACGTATATGTATTAATGATAAATGGTTAAATTGCATGTTGATTGAAGGAATGACTCTAGATAGGGCTAGAGACAATTTGGTATACTTAAGATATCTTAACCCTATGTTGTGAATAATATGTGAAGGTGATAGGATAATATGAAAGTAGGTTGTATGATGACTTGATAATGAATTAATGATCTTGAATTGATGAAGAGGTTGATTGATGAATTGGTCATAAGAGATAAGCATGACGTTTGAAAGGTTATTTGTTAAGTTAACATATATGGAAGTATTAAGTGTACTAAGATGATTGTTAAGGTGAATTGACATTAAGATAATGATATTGTGTTGATCTTAGAAAGGTATTGACATGAATTATAATGTGTTTTCATGTGAGCCTATAAAGGCTAAGTGTGCAAGACTTTTAAAGTCAATATGTTATGTGCAAGTGATGAGTGCACATCTATGTGCAACTCCAAGTGTATTATGAATGTTATATGTGCATGGAGTAGTTATGGGATAGGATAGCATGATGATTAAATAAATACTAAGTATTGAAATAAATATTATGATAGAGCTTAAAGAGCTTTACAGGTTTAAAAGGGCTACGTGTATTAGGAGCGAAGGAACCACAAGGTGAGTAAACATTGTATTCATACTACAAGTGTGAGTAAACATTATGTTCATGTTACAAGTACAAGTTATCATGTTATATGAACCTTTGATATCTTGAAACCCAAGTTCTTTTCTATTTTTATTTATGACTAAATGATTTCTTTGTAAGCTTGGGTTGCCAAAGGACATTTGGTCCAAATCTATTTTGATTATTCAATGACAATAAAGTACATTTGTGACATGTTGCCTTACCTCACTTTCTTTCTAGAACCACACTGTTATTTATCTTTTATTCAATAAGCTAAATTGCTATTGCTATTCTAATACATGTTATTGCTTTCTTAAGTGCTATTGTTATAAGTGATTACCACAAATACGAGTGAATTGAGCAAAAGTCTTCACTCATTTATGTAAATTCAAGTGAATTGAGCAGTGTCTTCACTCACGAGTGAATTGAGCAAGAGTCTTTACTCATTTATGTAAATTCGAGTGAATTAAGCAGTGTCTTCACTCACGAGTGAATTGAGCAAGAGTCTTCACTCACTTATGTAAATTCAAATGAATTGAGCAGTGTCTTCATTGAAGAGTGAATTGAGCAAGAGTCTTCACTCACAAGTAATAAGTGTGATTTTTTGCAAACCTTATTAAATTACAAACTTTGATTCATGAATTGTAAAACATGAACTATGTGTTAAAAGCTAT
>CANTUT010001322.1:22500-42500 GCA_947687605.1 Reutealis trisperma
GAAAGGATTGGTTACGGAAAAAAAATAAGATTGATTCGTATTCATATACATGAGAATTATATAGGAACAAGAAAAATCTTGGATTACTTTTTGTAAAAATAGAAATAGATTTCTTTGGAGATTTCTTTGGAGATTTCTTTGGAATAAAAAGACTCTTCCAATTCCAATACTCATGAAGAAAGAGTCGTAATAAATGCAAAGAAGAGGGATCTTTCATCCAATAGCGAAGGGTTTGAACTAATTTTTCTAGATGGATGGGGTAAGGTATTAATATATCTAACACATAATTTAAATGTGGAAATTTGTCCTCGAAAAAAGGAAATATTGAATGAATTGATCGTAATTTATAAGATTTTACTATCTTTGACCTTTCTAAAGAAGATACTAATCTTAGAGAAAGTGGAATTTCCACAATAACTGCAAAGCTCTCTGATATCGTTTGATAATACAAATACCTGTTGTACCTAAAAATTGGATTTTGGTTAGAATCATTAGCCGAAATAATCAAATGATTCTGTTGATACATTCGAGTAATTAAACGTTTTACAATTAATAAACTAGATTTTTTGTCATAACCTAAATTTTCCAATAAAATAGATCTATTTAAACTATGATCATGAGCAAATGTATAAATATACTCCCGAAAGATAAATGGGTATAGGAAGTCATTTTTTCGAGATCTATCTAGTTCTAAATATCCTTCCTCCATTTTTTTTATTAGATTTGATCAAAGTAAGGATAGAGGATTTTTATTGGATTGATGATAAAATGATACATAGTGCGATACAGTAAAAACAAAGTAGTATAATAAGAAAAGAATAGATACCTCGGAAATAAAATAGGTAAACTCATTAACGGACTCCTCATCCTCTCCTTTTTATTTTACATCTAATTGTTTTATGTGCATTATAGGATAGGATAAAAAGATGATTAGAAATCCTTTATTTTTTCAATCCAATCGCTCTTTTGATTTTGGAAAAAAATCTCTTTATCAATATACTCTTTCTTCTACGCATTCATCCCCCCTCATAGTGGAGAATAGCTAATAGTTAGGACTTATTAAAAGAAAATCGAAAATCTGCTTATAGAAAAGCCTTTCCCGTATTAGGTACTAATTTCTTTTTAACGTCTAATTAGATCGGATAATCATTCAAATTAAGAACGTAAGCTCGTTGCTTTTTTGTTTCCCTATAATTGGAACCGTAGGACTCTATCCATTTATTCACTCGACCCAACTTTGAATTCATTTTTTTATGTTCCGCACCAAGAATTCAAATAAGGTTTGGACCGATCCGGCAAAAATGAAATATTCACAGAATTCTCCATTGATACGACATGCTGTTTTTTCCATTCATTCCTTTCAGGATCCGTCGTGGTCTTACAAACCATACCGATGGTATGGACGAATATCTTTCTTCATACAAATGCGTAAAAGATGTTAGTCGCACTTAAAAGCCGAGTACTCTACCATTGAGTTAGCAACCCCCCCCCAAAAAAAAAATTAGATTATGTAGATACAATCGGAATCAAAATAAATAAAGAGATTGAATCACACGGCACAATCAAAACATTAAACTAGCAAGAAATTTAAAGAAATGAAATATCAAAAATTGATATCAATTCTAAAAGAAGAGATCAAAAAATATAGATAAATATAAAAATATAGATAAATATAGATAATAGATAAAGTAAAATTTTATAGATCGCCTCTTATTCCTTACGCTATCCATTCTTAATCTTTCTATTTTTTTTTTTCTATTTTATTCTCTTTATGTATTCTCTACTTAGATTCGATGATTCGATTTATTTATTCTATCTATATGTCTTATATATATATACCTATATGCCTTATATATCTATACCAAAATATATATATTTAACCAAAATAGAAAATATTTAACCAAAATAGAAAATATTTAACCAAAATAGAAAATATATATATTTCTTATACGTATATATACGTATACATTTTTCATTTTCTATTTCATTTTTTATTTTCTGTTTATATAATTTCTAATTTTTTTATATAATTATATATAATTATAATTTTTATATAATATTTTATATTATATATTATTTTATTATTTTATATTATTAATATATATATATAATTTCATTTATTTTTCATTTATTTTATTATTATATATTATTTTATATATATATATTCTGATTTTTATATTTCTATCTATATTTCTATAATAGAAAATGGATTTCTATAATATAGTTTCTATAATATAGTTATTTATTTTATATATTTCTATTTCTAGTATAGAATTTCTATTTCTAGTATAGAATTTATATAAATAGAAAATAAAAAAATTTATTTAGAATAGAATATTTCTATATTTCTATTCTATTTATAGATTTGTATTCTATTTTTTTTTTTTTTTTTAGAACCTTTTTTATACATTTTTTTTTTTCAATCAAACAAAACTTTTGTATCACAACAAATCCAAGAAACCCATCACTTGAATAAAGAAAAAAAACCAAATCTATGGAACAGGGATAAATAGATCCACAGAAAAGATCAATTACCTCAGATCGGATTATATTTATTTGATACACTGTTGTCAATATGAATGTGAATATTTTGAAAAAAAAAAAATAGATTTTTGTCGTTATGTTAGCAGTCTATAGTCGAAAAAAAATAGGTATGAATAGAATATGAATAGAACAAGAGAAGGGGGGATAGTAGAGAAAAGGTTATACAAAGCTATATATGTATACGAATTATATGTATACGAATTACCCGCACCCTGTATTTTATTAAGTAAATTGTGTTTGATTAAGGCGAAGTTCCGTAAAAACTCCCGCCGTCCTTAAAATATCATGAACAGTTCCTGTAGGTTGAGCGCCTTTTTCAAGGAAATATAGAATAGCAGGAACATTTAAATAGGTTTGATTTTTTATCGGATCATAAAAACCCACTTTCCGAAGATCTCTTCCTTCTCTTCGGGATCGAACATCAATTGCAACGATTCGATAAACGGCTCATTGAGATAGAGGTAGAAAAAAAGGCCCCCCCCGTAGAAACGTATAAGAAGTTTTCTCCTCGTACGGCTCGAGAAAAAATGATTCGAAGTTCTGTATATGTATAGAATTATAGTGTCAAATAGATCCATAAAATTATCAAATCAATTAAACTATAATTTGAATCCCTTTTGTTCTTATTTTTGTCTTATTTTTGTTTACCAAAAAAGAAAAAAAAAAAACCATCTGTACCCCCCTAACTCAAGTTGGATAACTTTCAAATAGCTCAAAGGGAACAACCCTTTAGGAATTTCATTTATTGAGTGATCTCTAATCCCCTTTCCTTTCTCTTTGTTTCTTTCTTTTAGAATCTATTTGGATTCTTCATTCTGATCTAATTGTTGAGACAATTGAAAACGGTATTTCCTTGTTCCAGGATCCTTTATCTTTTCCTTGAATCGTTAGGTTTAGACATTACTTCGGTGATCTTTAATCATTTCAAAATGGCAGCAACATACCATTTTTTGTGATTTCTTTCTATTAAAGAATCAGACTAAGGGTTGATTCCTGCGCGATACACTTTATTTTTTAATCAAAAGAATTTGGTCAATTCCAACAAACTTTATTCTTGGATTTGAAACTTGTTCGAATTGGATCCTTTCTATTTCGATATCGAAAATATACTTACGAAGTTGTTCTAACTTATTGATTAGGATTAACCCTAGATTCTTGCCCCCTAAGAAAAACAAATACTTTCTACTCGAGCTCCATCCTGTAGTATTTACATTACAACCCAACAAAAAAGAGGGTTCTAGTGTATAACAAAACAAACAATGTCGAGCTAAGAGCACCTTCAGTCCTATACACTATTGCTATATGCTAGGTAATATTAAATTTATAGGATATATATTAATAGGATATATATAGGGTGGGTGTAAGAATCCACAGCCGATCGTGTCCTTCAAGTCACACGTTGCTTTCTACCACATCGTTTCAACCGAAGTTTTACCATAACATTCCTTGAGTTTTGAACTAGTATGTAATTGATTCAATTCTGGAATCGTGAATAGTCATTGTTTCAACCGGTACAAAGTAATCTAAACTTTTAACTTCTATTGGGTAGTTTCTGAAGAAGCGTCAGAAAGAATTCAATTTAACCCCACCCCCGTATTTTATTGTATGAATATTTTTTGATTTACAATTCTAATAAGATAAAGAAAGAAGTTCTTTTTGAATCTTCAAGTGACTCGATAGGATGGATTCGCCTATCTCACATTTCTTCGAGTCCCAAGGATTTATAAAAAACCATTAAAAAGGTTTCATTTTTAAATTGCCTATCTCGATATCATTATTTGAATAAAGTTTTGTTTTACAGTAAGAAACACATTTATTTTATCATCATAAGAGAAAAAAATTCCTATATTCAGATTCGGATTAAACCATCAACGATTTAAAACAAATAAATAGGTTCAAAATATCCAATTTTTTATTTAGTGTAATAGTGGATAAAAAAGACGGATGTCAGGAAAATTTGACGTTGTTATTCTTTCATACGGAATGTTAAAACCAGACTCGAAATACTAGAAAGCCATCTTATTTATCAGATAGACTAAAGAATTGTCACTGGAATTAATTATAGATATTCTATGTTAAATTATAGATATTCTATGTTAAGTTAAATAGTTAAATGGATATTCTATGTTAAATATTTAAATTTAGTAAGGGATAACAAAATTTTTCCATTAAAAAAATGGAAACAAAGGCGTTAATAAAACAAAATGCTAAGAATACATATAGCTAAGAATACATATAGCTAAGAATACATATATATATAAGCATTTCTTCATTTTATGAGTAGTTTCTTTGACTTGAGTCTTTCTAAAAATTTTTCCTAAAGTAAAGGGAATAGGATAGATATATGAATCAACCCCGTCTCAATTGTTAGATAGATTTAGAATTATTCATTCAAGCCAAAGACAAAATATCTGAAAATAAGGTTAATTAAAAGAAAATGCATATATTTCGTATGTATTTTCTTTGTTTGTTAATAAGATTTTAACAGGCCCAGGCATTGAAATTGATATCTTCCATTACTAATTAACTCCTATCTACTCTCCCAATTATATGTGAAATGATGAATGATAAATAAAAAAAGGAAGGATCCTTTTTTTTTGATATATAGAATAATAGAATAGCTGGGACGGAAGGATTCGAACCTCCGAATAGCGGGACCAAAACCCGTTGCCTTACCACTTGGCCACGCCCCATTTATATTTCTATTCAACACTAATAAAAACTAATATCGGTATTGGTTCTTCGTCAATTCCCGCCAAATATCTAGGAAATATATTAGCTTGTTGTTCGGATTTTAGTATGTGTGGATATAGAATTAAACTGAATTTGTTGATCATAATATAGAATTCAATTAAGATATTGTATAAAAATATGATTTCCTCTATTCTTTTTTTTATTTGAGAATTGAAGGATTTTTGATTGGGTGAATTTAATAAAATTTAATAAAGAAGGGTTTTTTATCTACCTGACTTTATTTTCTATTAAATTTTCTATCAATAACATATTAATAACTCAGTCAAAATACAATTATCTTCAAGAACAAAATGTTTGTTATGCTTAATATTTTTAGTTTAATTTGCATCTGTCTTAATTCTGCCCTTTATTCAAGCAATTTTTTCTTCACAAAATTGCCCGAAGCCTACGCCTTTTTGAATCCAATCGTAGATGTTATGCCAGTAATCCCTGTACTCTTTTTTCTATTAGCCTTTGTTTGGCAAGCTGCTGTAAGTTTTCGATGAGATCTTTAATACTGTCCTAGAATAATTCATGATTTATTCGACAAAAAAATTATAGCAATTGATAAGATCAGATAAGTTTTATAGTATAAGCTCTTAATTCAAACATACAAGTTCAAGTTATTGTATAAACGCGACAATTTTTGATCACCCCATTTTTTTTTTCTTTTTTCTCATTCTGAACTTTTTTCCATTTCAGATCCTATTAGATAGTTATAAAAAAAAAAATATCGAATTTTTGGTATGAAAGAAAATTATTGGCAATGAAAGATTAGACTCTTATTACAAATGAATCTAGAGAATTCTTTTCTATTTCTAGAAATCGATTCATTTCTTGGTGTTAAAATAGAATATGTGGTATAGTTAAAATAGAATATGTGGTATAAAAATAGATTCTCTATTTTTTTTTCCAAACAAAAAAAAAGATCTTGGAGATTTTATAATGCTTACTCTCAAACTCTTTGTTTACACAGTAGTGATATTCTTTGTTTCTCTCTTCATCTTTGGATTTTTATCTAATGATCCCGGACGTAATCCTGGGCGTGAAGACTAAAAAAAGGGTTCTTCTTGATTTTTAAATGTTCTTAGCATTTTTTTTTATCTATTCTACATTTTTAAATATTAAATAAAGCAAAAGGGTTCGCTTAATTTGAAAGAAAAGATAAAAAAAAATTCCAAGTCATCGCCGGAAAGAAAGGGATTCGAACCCTCGGTACGAATAATTCGTACAACGGATTAGCAATCCGACGCTTTAGTCCACTCAGCCATCTCTCCCGATTTTAAAAGAATAATTACTATGTTATATTACATAACACGAAAAAAGGCTTTTTGTCTTATTTTTCTCTTTATTACTTTCATAATTATCTATTCTTTTATAATTATCTATTCTTTTATATATGTATTAAATATAATTTAGTATATCCTATTCTATTTAATATATCATATTAATATTATTTTTTTATTTAATATTCATTTTTATTATTTTTTTTATTTTATATTTTTATTTTTTATTCTATTTTTATATTATATATATTAGTATATAATTTAATGTATAATACAACTAGTTCTATTTGTAGACTATAATACAACTATAAAATAAATAAAATATTTAAAAGAATGAAATATATAAAAATGAAATATATAAAAAAAGTTAAATATATAAAACTTTCATCCGCAATTCTTACAATTTCATTTAGAATTTAGATATTTAGATTAAGGGTTCTAAAAAAATATCTCCACCTTAATATTCCAACCAACCAATCAATATATATCAATCAATATATAGAATATTGATTGATATAATATAGAAAAGAAATAAAAAATATCAAATAAATAAGACTTCTTTATTTTTATTTTTTTATTTATTTATATATATATTTATTTATATATATATATATTTAATTTATATATATATAATATATATTATATATAATATATTATATATATATAATATATTATATATATTTATTATTTTATTTATATTATATATTTTTATTTATATTATATATATATTATTTATATTATATATATATTATAATTATTTAATTATTATAATTTTATAATTTAATTATTATTTTTAATTAGTTTTATTATTATTATTATTTTTAATTATTTTTATTATTATTTATTTTATTTCTATTTCTTTTTCTATTCTATTTTATTTTTATAAATTCTATTCGAAATTCTAAATTAGAAAAGGTTATTTGATATAAAGCATAAAAGATTAGATTATTTAAATCATAAAAAATTATTTGATTTTTAATATTTGATTTAGAAAATGATTTCTAAAAATTTATAAAGGATTAAATTTAAATTAATTAATAATTAAATTAATTAATAATTAAATTAATAAAATAATTAAAAAATAATTTAGTAATTAAATTAAATTAATAAAAATTCAAAAAATGATTAAAAAATTAATAAAATGATTAATAAGAATAATTAAAAATTTAAAGAAATTTATTTAAATAATTTAAATAAACTATTTCTAAATTTCTAAATAAACTAAATAAAATAGTTAAATAAAATAAAAATATATTCTATAAAATAATATATTCTATAATAATAGAATTATAATAATATAATTCTAATAAAATATATTCAAAATGCTCAATTGTCTTACTCGACAAAAGGTTCATTTATATACAATAATCGCATCGTAGCGGGTATAGTTTAGTGGTAAAAGTGTGATTCGGTCGCTTAACCCTAATAGTTAAGGGATCCCTCGGCTCATATTCCGATGAAAAACTTTATTTCTTAAAAAGATTTAATCCTTTCCCTCTCAATGAAAATTCGAGGAAGAATATACATTCTCGTGATTTGTATCCAAGAATCAATTAGAAATTGAAAAGTTGGATTATGAAATTACGAAACATAATTTTTTTTTTTTATTGGATCAATACTTTCAATTGAATGAGTATGAGTAAAGGATCTATGGAAAAAGACAGAAAAGTTTATTTCTAATCGTAACTAAATCTTCAATTTTTTCTTTGTTTTGTATAGTCGAGATTGAAGCAAAATAAGTATTAAACGATGACTTTAGTTTACTATAGGCATCGACATCTTGTTTTAGCTCGGTGGAAACAAAATGCTTTTCCTAAGGATTCTCTCAAATAGAAATAGAGAACGAAGTAACTAGAAAGATTATAAAAATCCCACTCGTCTAGAGGGATCATCTAGAAAGCGCCTTGTTTTGAATGCATTAAGACAGAAAAGCTGACATAGATGTTATGGGTCGAATTTTTTTTTCGTGCACGCCTTATAGCTGGAAATTTTTCCATATTCCATATCCATAAAGGAGCCGAATGAAACCAAAGTTTCATGTTCGGTTTTGAATTAGAGACGTTAAGGATGATGAATCAACGCCGACTATAACCCCTAGCCTTCCAAGCTAACGATGCGGGTTCGATTCCCGCTACCCGCTTATATCCCTATACTCTCTAAAAAATAGAGAAAAAATAGAGATAATATATACATAGATTAAATATTTCTATATAGAAATTAATATATTTCTTTTATTTCTATTCAAATTCATTTCTATTTTTTTTTTTTATTTTTAGATATTAACATAATTTAATATAGTTTATTTTATATATTTAAATAGTCTATTTAATAGTCTATTTAAACTATACTTCATATATGTATTTTTATATATGTATTTTTTATATTATATTCTTCTTTTTTATATTCTTATTTTATTATTCTATTTTTTTTTATTATTTTATTATATAGATAATTATATAGATAACTATATAGAAAATAGATTTTAACAATACCAATATATACTATAACTCTATTATATATTGTTTATATTATATACTGTTAGTTATCTAATTAGTTATTATAGATTTATAACTATATAATTATATGGTTTTATATAGTTATAGTTTGTTCTATTTAAATAGACTATATAATATACTATCTCTATATTAATATCTCTATATTAATAGAATAATATTAATAGAATAATAAATTAATAAAAAAAATTATTTAAAATTAAATAATATTATTAATATAATAATATTATTAATATTAATTAATAATATTAATAAATAAATATATAAAATATAAAAATAAATATATAAATATATAGAAAATATATAATAAATATATAGAAATATATATATAGAAATATCTAGAATAAATATATAATAAATCAATATATAGAAAATATAGAAATATAAATATATTAATATTATATTATTAATATTATTTAATTATTAATTAAAAAAAATATTAAAAAAATAGATAAAAATAGAAAGAAAAAAGAAAAAAATGGGAATAGAAAAGCGTCCATTGTCTAATGGATAGGACAGAGGTCTTCTAAACCTTTGGTATAGGTTCAAATCCTATTGGACGCAAATTTTTTTCCTATTCTATTTCTATATATTTCTATTCTATTTCTATATATTTCTATATATTTATTATTTCTTTATATTTTTATATATTATTTTTTTTTTATATTATTTATTATATATATTATATATTATTTATTATATTATATATTATTTATTATATATATTAGGTATATTATATATAGATATATTATTTATTATATATATTATTATATATATTAGATATTAGAATTTATATATATTAGAATTAAGAATTCTAAATATTAGAATTTATATATATATTAGAATTAAGAATTCTAAATAAAAGTATTAAAAGTGATTAATTTCTTTATACTTGTTCCTGAAGTAGAAAACGCTCCTTCAGTTCCTGAATAGCTTCTTTCAAAAGGCTTTCTGCTTCTTCGGTGAATGTTTTGGTAGAAGATATGATTTCTCGGAACTGAGGTTTATTCGTTTTTAAGTAGATACGTAACTCAACGAGAAATTTCCTTACTTGTCCAATTTCTAATGAATCAAGATAACCAGTTGTTCCGGTATAAATAGTCATTATCTGTTCCTCCACCGTGAGAGGAGCTGATTGGGATTGTTTGAGCAACTCACGTAATCGTTGACCTCTTGCCAATTGATTCTGAGTAGCTTTATCGAGATCAGAAGCGAATTGCGCAAAGGCTTCTAATTCCGCGAATTGCGCCAATTCCAATTTTAACTTTCCAGCTACTTGTTTCATAGCTTTAATTTGAGCTGCAGATCCTACTCTGGACACGGAAATACCCACATTAATAGCAGGCCTGATTCCAGCATTGAATAGATCTGCGGATAAGAATATTTGTCCATCTGTAATGGAAATTACATTAGTAGGAATATAAGCCGAAACGTCTCCTGATTGGGTCTCGACTATTGGTAAAGCAGTCATACTTCCTTCACCTAAACGAGAGCTTAATTTAGCGGCTCTTTCCAAAAGGCGTGAATGCAAATAAAAGACATCTCCTGGATAAGCTTCACGACCAGGTGGTCTTCGTAATAGAAGAGACATTTGGCGATAAGCCTGCGCCTGTTTGGAGAGATCATCATAAATGATTAAAGTGTGTTGTTCACGGTACATAAAATATTCAGCCAGAGCTGCTCCTGTATAAGGAGCGAGGTATTGTAATGTAGCCGGAGAATCTGCCGTTTCGGCTACCACAATAGTGTACTCCATTGCGCTTCTTTCCTGTAAAGTAGTCACTACCTGAGCCACAGAAGACGCTTTTTGCCCAATAGCTACATAAACACATATTACATTTTGTCCTTGTTGATTGAGAATTGTATCTGTGGCTACTGCTGTTTTACCGGTCTGCCTATCCCCAATAATTAATTCTCGTTGACCACGTCCTATAGGAATCATCGAATCAATCGCAATAAGTCCTGTTTGAAGAGGCTCATATACGGAACGTCTAGAAATAATACCTGGAGCAGGAGATTCAATTAACCGAGATTCAGAAGCTGAAATTTCACCTCGACCGTCAATAGGTTTAGCCAAGGCATTTATAACACGACCCAAATAAGCCTCACTCACCGGTATCTGAGCAATTCTTCCTGTTGCTTTTACGGAGCTTCCCTCTTGTATCATTAACCCGTCACCCATTAATACAACACCGACATTATTTGATTCCAAATTCAGAGCAATGCCTATTGTACCCTCTTCAAATTCTACTAATTCACCTGCCATTACTTCATCAAGACCATGAATACGAGCAATGCCGTCGCCCACTTGAAGTACAGTACCGGTATTTACAATCTTTACTTCCCTATTATATTGTTCAATACGTTCGCGGATAATATTACTAATCTCGTCGGCTCGAATGGTTACCATGAGTATTTTTTTTTCATTTTTTTTGGAAAAAAAATAATGCCTACAGTAGAAGGACTAATCCGTTATTTCTTTTATCGCCCCAAACATGCCAAGATTCGCATTGATGGTACGTAAATGTAACTCGTTGGTCAAACAACTATTCAGAGTCCCTAGAGCCCCTTGTAAGGCTTGTTGAAAAACCTGTTGTCGGACTTGATTAATCGTTCTTTGTTGTTCAAAATGAATGGTTTCATTTTTATAATTTTCTAATTGTTCTAAAGTCTTATAAGTTGAATTAATCAAATTCAATTTTTCTCGTTCTATCTCAGAGTATCCATTCATTCGAAACTGATCTGCTTCTATTTCCACTTTCCGTAAGCGGGCCCGAGCTTTTTCCAGCTGTTCAATGGCCCCCTCGCGTAGTTCTTCTGAATTTCGAATAGTATCCAAAATCCTTTGTTTTCGATTATCTAATAAATCACTTAATGAAAGTAGATTATCTTTCCATTCATTGCAAAACTTCCATGATCCCTTCCCGAACCAAACATGAATCTTTCGATTCATTTGGCTCTCACGCTCAATTTTTTTTTTTTTTCAATTACTTATGGGAAAATTCCCATATCTTTTTTGACTGAAATGAGCCTATCCTCTCTTCTCTATTCATAATTCATATTCCAAAAAAAATATCGAAACTAATCACTAATCCAAGACCGGAATATTCGGAGGACTCTTCTGACCAAACAAGTAATTGTCAGTAAAGTTGTTTCCTTTTTTTCTTCAAATCCAAAGAATTTAGTTTAATGCATAGGTTATCGACTCAGCATTGGATAAGAATGGGTGAAATACCCATTAAAAAAAAAAAGGGGTTCAAAGCCTTTTTTCGACATGAGTGTTCTATACCGAAAACTATTTCCAACTATTTATTTTGAACCCATTTTGATATTAACATAGTAGTAGAAAGAGTACCTTGCTGCGTCTAGACTTCAAACAGTTTAGCTTTAACCATGTTAATGGTCCCATGTTATTGGTTGATAGAGAATCAAAGTATATTTACCCCATAAATCACGAACTGCTATGGTTCTTAAAGATGATTTCTTAATTTATTCAGAAGTAATTCGCAGGATTATACACCTTGTCTTTCCTAATTAAAACGAAAAAAGCGCAGCTGGTTCAATCCAGCCTATTCTTGAAATAAACAACCCGCACACACCCCCTTTCCAAAAAAAATTAATACACCAAGGACTATACTTAGATTTATTGGATTTGTTGCTAAAATATCGGTATTAAACCCGAAACTCCCGGCGGATGGCCAGTGACCCAAGGAAACGAAAGAATCGGTTACGTTTTTCATATGATCTCCTCTTTTCTTATAGACTATAGACAGACTAATTATCTATTTTTTTTTTTTCAATTGGAAATCTCTAATAAGTATTGTTCTTATTAAAATTCAAAATTCAGTTTAGAATTGGGTACCAGGTCTCGTGTCAATTGCAAAACAAAATAATATATCCTGTTGTAACATTTACTTAAAAAAAAGATTCAGTCCTTCCCGTGGGTTATTGTCCCAATAAAAACAAATAAATATAAATAATTGTAGGAATAAAATCTTGATAGAATTCGAAAAACAAGCAGCAAGTCCAAGGCAATAAAAAAAAAAATACGTATTTTTTTATAGGATTAAACAAAAGGATTTGCAAATAAAAGTGCTAATGCTACAACCAGTCCATAAATTGTTAAAGCTTCCATAAAAGCCAGACTAAGCAATAAAGTACCTCGTATTTTTCCCTCCGCCTCGGGCTGTCTTGCGATACCTTCTACAGCTTGGCCCGCGGCAGTACCTTGACCAACCCCAGGTCCAATAGAAGCAAGCCCAACAGCCAATCCTGCAGCAATAACGGAAGCGGCAGAAATCAATGGATTCATGATAAGTTCCTCGCACCAAAATAAAATAAAGAAATGGTTAATGATACAATCAACCAATAAATTATGACTTAATTATTCATTCCATCAATAAGATTTTCATCCAGTCGAAGTAACTAAGAACTCCGAATTGAAGTAATAATATTATTGAATCATCAGAACTACTTCGATATCTATTTTTTAGTTCCTATCCACAAAGTTTTTGTGAATTCATACAACTTTTTTTGTTTTTCCATTTCTTTTCTTTCTTTGTTCCGAATTATTCTTTGAATTCGAACTCTTCGTTCTTTTTCTTGATTTAATCTCTTTATTCAATTCACAGTTACAAACGAAAAAAAAGGAAGGACTTTTATTGGAATCCTTATCTAAATCTCCAGTAGTAGGGCGGATTAGATATATCTTTTAGCTCATATATAACTAGGTAATACTGTATATTACATATACACATCCTTCTTCCATAACGTAAACCAACTATTCGTATCTTAGATTCTCTTAGATTCAATCGGATTCGAAAATCATTTTTTGAAACATTCACAAAAAGAAAGTTGGCTTATAGCCATTTTCCATTATATATATTACATACACCTAGTTTGATTCCACTCTCCTAAACAATCTATTTTTTCTGAATCTCATTTTTTATAAATTTTTCTCTTCCTTATCATTATTCCACATAAATACAATCAATCTAAATGGACGAATTCATTAGTCTGAATCATTGCATAGAAATATAAGTCTTTGTTTTTGGTTGACTAAGCTCGTGTAATTTATTATTTATTAATATTTTTTTTTTGTCAATCGTTGAATTGAATAAAACCGACTGAAATCGAAATCGCTCTATAGAACCTCTTTTTTAAATCACACGTTGTAAACAAACAAAGAATTCTTATTCAGATTATGACTCCTAAGATTGGAATTGAATGAACAAAATAATCAAGACAATATCAATATAAAGAGAATATTCATTGGAAGAAGGTATAAATGATCCAAACGAATTCTAGGAAAAAGATCTTTTTTTTTTAGATCTCTTTCCTTTTTTTTACAATTCCCTAATATCGTAATCTTTTTTTTTTATTTATTATTCCTTTAGACCGTATAGACGTTTTTGTCTATTTATGTTCACTAAGTATAAGTAGATTATCTTGAACAAGGCACAGATTGTCTTGCACTAAGTTATTTTGAAAATTAGTCAATGATGCCCCTCCATGGATTCGCCTATATAAGCCGCAGCTAAAGTTGCAAAAATAAGAGCTTGAATACCACTTGTAAATAATCCAAGGAACATGACAGGTATAGGAACCACTAAAGGTACTAAAGAAACAAGAACAACAACTACTAATTCATCTGCTAATATATTTCCGAAAAGTCGAAAGCTAAGTGATAAAGGTTTTGTGAAATCTTCTAAAATGTTAATGGGTAAAAGGATTGGAGTTGGTTGAATGTATTTACTGAAATAACTTAATCCTTTTTTACTAAGGCCCGCATAAAAATATGCTATTGACGTAAGTAAAGCTAAAGCAACGGTAGTATTTATATCATTCGTAGGTGCGGCTAACTCCCCATGAGGTAACTCTATGATCTTCCAAGGCAAAAGCGCCCCCGCCCAATTAGAAACAAAAATAAATAGAAACATAGTCCCAATAAAGGGGACCCATGGGCTAGATTCCTCTCCAATCTGAGTTTTGCTCACATCTCGAATGAATTCAAGGACATATTCGAAGAAATTCTGACCGCCAGTCGGAATGGTTTGTGGATTCCGAACAGCTACAATGGCGGAACCTAATAAGATAGCAATTACAACCCAAGAAGTAATAAGTACTTGGGCATGGACTTGGAAACCTCCTATTTTCCAATAGAAATGCTGGCCTACTTCCACACCGGATATATCATATAACCCTTTTAGTGTGTTGATGGAACATGATAGAACATTCATATTGCCCTCTGAAAGAAAGAAAACTTTAAAAGGAATTATTTTGATTCAACCATCTTTTTTTTTTTCGACTTGCCCACCTAAATTGTATATTTTAGATACCAACAAATCACATAATATACTCGGTTATTTTTATCTCTTTTGTACGATTCAGGAATAGTAACCGATTCCATAAACCTATGGAGTTCACAAAATAATTTCTTTATCTTATTATTAATCTATCTTATTATTAATCAGGGATTTCGTATATAGCTAGAACGACCCTCACAAATTGCAAATACTAATTTATTAAGAATTAATCGGATTGAAGCTATAGCGTCATCATTCGCTGGAATCGAAATATCTGCGAGATCCGGGTCACAGTTTGTATCAATTAAACAAATCGTTGGAATTCCCAAAGTGATACATTCCCGAAGAGCCGTATGTTCTTCTTGCTGATCAACGATTATTACAATATCCGGTAACCCCGTCATATATTTAATCCCGCCCAGATATGTTTGCAAGTGAGCTAACTGTCTCTTCAATCGAGCTGCGTCTCCTTTCGGAAGACGGTTGAGTCTACCTGTCTTTTGTTCCATTCTCAAGTCCCTGAACTTTTGAAGTCTAGTTTCTGTAGTGGACCAATTCGTTAAAATACCGCCAAGCCATTTTTTATTAACATAATGACACCGAGCCCTTATTGCAGCCCACGCTACTGAATCCGCTGCTTTATTTTTGGTACCAACAATTAAGAATTGTTTTCTCCTACTTGCTGCATCAAAAACTAAATCACAAGCTTCTGATAAAAAACGAGCAGTTCTAGTAAGATTTGTAATATGAATACCTTTACGCTTTGCAGAGATATAAGGTGCCATTCTCGGATTCCATTTTCTAGTACCATGACCAAAATGAACTCCTGCTTTCATCATCTCTTCCAAATTAATGTTCCAATATCTTCTTATCATTTCTCCCCACACTTCCTCTCTCTCTTTTTCTTTTTTTTTTTCAAAGAAAAAAGAGAGACGGGGTACCCTGAAATAAATAATTGTTCCGATGGAACCTTCTCCTTTCCCGGAGATTGGACGTTGATATACGATCCACGCAGTTAATTTCTTTCTATTCCTTATTTTCTTTATTACTATTAACAAATCACATGTAACAAATAACAGGACCGCCTTAATGAATTCATTTTTAATTAATTTTATAAAGTAAAAGAATTAAAGTAAAAGGATGAATCCGTTCTTAGGAATCATTAAATCCTATAAATGATTGTTTTGCTGTATCATAGAAATTTTTTGAAATGCAAGAATCAAATAACTCTCTGTGGTGGAATAAAATATCTCTATCTCTAAATTCCCCCTCGAAGAAATTCTTCTTTTTAGTTTTCAAAGAAATGCTATTATGTTGCCTTGAGCCTTGGACTAATCCTTTGAATCCGGTACCAACGGGTATCATACCGCCTAGAACAACGTTTTCTTTCAGGCCTTTCAACCAATCGATACGACCGCGGAGAGCAGCTTTTGCTAAAACGCGAGCAGTTTCTTGAAAACTGGCCTCGGATATGAAACTTTGAGTATTCAGAGATGCTCTCGTTATTCCCAATAATATGGCTCGGTAACAGATGGCTTCTTCCAAAGCGCGTCCCGTTCGTTCCGCTCGCAACAATCCAATTAGTTCGCCGGGTGAAAAAACATTAGACATTCCGTCTTCTGAAACCAATACTTTTGATGTTATTTGACGTACAATAATTTCTATATGCCTATTATGGATCTGCACCCCTTGGGATCGATAAACCTTTTTGATCTTATTAACCAAAGAGATACGACTTTGCACTATAGTTAGCTCAGCACCAATCAAGAATCCCCAAGGAATTCCAAGAATTCTTGTTATACATTCGTTCCAACCCTCAACTCTCTTTTCTAGGTTTATCGATATTGAATCAACTGAACGCACTTCTAACACTTGTTCCACTTTTGGAAGACCCTGCGTTATATCACCAGATCTCGATTTTTCATATATAAACGTAACTAATGTATCTCCTTCGTAAAGGATTTCTCCGTAATGGCCATGAACGGTTGCTCCTGGAGTGGCCAAATAAGGTTTAGCTGATCTTATTACTACAGAGTCCATGCGAACAATTATAACTTGACCCGATTTTAGATGTGGTCCGTTTTTGGCCATACATACATTTTCACAAATAAACTGTCCCAGACTACTTATTGTAAATCTTTCTTCACAAAAATTATGGTGATAATTATGATGGCGAAAATACCAATTCAAATTGAATGGATTCAAAATGCTGTTACTGCATGAATCAGGATTAACAATTCGCCCGGTTTCGTCCATTAAATAATATTTAAGTACTTGAAAAGTCTGTTTAAAATTGTCAAGTTTCAAATATTTAGTTACCGAGATCTTATTATGATTTATTAATATTATTAAATGGTAAAATAAATAAAAATTCCCAATTTGAAGGGCTGTTCCTAAAGGGCCCAATGAATTTCGAATTGTAATTATAAGATCTCTTTTAATTGATTCTTTTATTCCATTGTGATGTTTTACATCGCGGAATGGATCCATTCGAAAACAATTAGATGATGATAAAATTATCAAAGATTGACATTCCTTATTTCGATTCAACAACGTACTAATAGTTCTTTGATTTTTTTTAAGTGATTGTTGAATCCTTGTCTTGGAATAAATGGGATAAAATGGATTAATATTGATGCGACCTGACCCATTATTAGAGATCGGTCCTGAACCCGATGGATCATTCCTTTTTCTACTGATATATGAAATATGGGATTTCACTAGGTTGATTCTTAGGAAATCACGAATCAGACCATTTGTGCTTACTTCAACAAAAGAGGCGCGGACCTTGTCGATAGAAGAACTTTTTTTGTCTTGGTCCCAATTCAACACTAAACAAGTACGAACTAATTGAATACTTGTGTCATAAATTCCCCGACTTGGTTTACCATTTCCATAAAGAATATAATTGACAACTCGAAGTTTCAGATTATCTTTTTCGCGCAACAGATCCTGGGGGAAAAGCGTTTCTAAATTTATACCGTTCGCTATCTCATATATGATTACTGGTCGAACCAAAACAAAATACTTTTTCTTGGTAGGTGTGATTCGTTGGATATAGATCCAATTTTTCACTTTTTTTGATTCCTTAGCATTTGTTTTTACCGTTCCTGGTGGTATCAAGATACCACTGTGTCGGGATATCTTATCTGTCTCTCCCGGAAAATAAATATCTCCAGAAAAGATTTTAAGTTCAATTTTTTTTTTTTTTCTCTCCACTCGGACCAACCCGCCCACTCGACTTCTTGTATTTAAAGCGATTTGTGTATCTACTCCAACGATACTATTGTCCCGTACCATTAGGGAAAAAGATTCGGGTAAAATATACACTTCCTCGGGAATGAAAAAAAAGCGATTCACGTTCATTTGGTATTTTGGCTTAAATTCTTTGACTCCCCGATACTCAATCAAATCCTCTTTTTTGACGATTGAATGCACCCCTATAGCCCCATATTTAGTAATTCCTGAACTCCTTCTTCGGTATTGGGGATCGTCGAAATAAGCAAAAACGCTATTTCTACGGAAAATACCATTTATAGGTATTTCAATCGAGATAGCGGAGTGGGTCATTAGTTCTTTCTCTCGCTCTCGTTCTTGAATTGATTGGAATGGGATAATGAATTTATTTCTTCGCCTCTTTGCCAATAAATCAGAATTCTCATAGAGAATCTCAGAATATATGAGATTACAATGACCAGTACATATGATTCGATTAAGTTCTGAATAATTAGGAATCCCCCTTTCTTTTTTACCCGAAAAATCTGAACTGAAGAATTTGTGTTTAACTTGATCATTATTTACGGAAGGACTCGAAATATATCTTCTTTTGACAGAAAGAGAATGAACGTTCAGTTGATCTTGATCCTTGTGTAGTGAAAAAGGAACTATACTGGATCTGCACGAACTTCCTGATAATATCCATAAATGGCTTGTTTTTGGTAAGAGATGGACATTACTATATGTAAATTCAGGTGCGTGGTATACATCAGTACTCCAGTGCATTTCCCCTTCTGAATCGGAATAAATATGTTTTCGAACCGTCTCTTTAAAATTCAAAGTGTATGTTCCCGCCCGAATTTCAGCAATCACTTGTTCGGATTCTACATATTGATCATTTTGAACTAAAAGGAAACTTTTTGGTGGAATAGTCACGTTATGTAGAATATCTTGACTCTCAATAGTTACATACAAGTCTATATAACATAGAAAAGCAGGATGCCCATGACGTGTACGTATCGGATGAACCAAATCCTCATTAAATTTGATTTTTCCATTAGAGGGGGCTCGTACATGTTCTGCAGTACCCCCCGTGAATACTCCGCCAGTATGAAACGTTCTTAATGTTAGTTGAGTACCCGGCTCTCCAATGGATTGACCCGCAATAATACCTACGGCTTCTCCCAATTCCACTAGATCGCCATGAGTAGGACTCCGACCATAACATAATCGACAGATCCAAGACGTACTCCTACAAGTAAAGGGAGTTCGAATAGATATTGTTTGTGTTCGAAGGGTTATGAATCGATTGGCAAGTGCAATCCCAATATCTTGATTTCGAACGGCAATGCATCGTGTACCCATATATATATTGTCTGCTAATACACGACCAATTAATGTTT
>CANTUT010001322.1:50000-53695 GCA_947687605.1 Reutealis trisperma
ATCGAGTTCATATAATACGATTGCAGCGCATAAGAAGGCTTATTAAACATACGCAGACATAACTATAGCTATTTGTATATATATAAATCTCTCCTTTTACGGCAGTTCTATTTTGGACAGCGCATGTCATACTCTCTCAAAATTTCTATTACATTTTTCATTGAATAGAAATTTTCCTATAGGAATCATAGACAGGTAAGATATCAGATTAGATATCTGTGTAAAAATTGATGTTCTAGGGTTTACATATACTCATAATTGTTGTTATAATTTAAATTGAGAAGAATTTTTTATTGAATCAATACTGATTGGGTACGTATCCAATTTTGATTTTCTTATATCATTAGCATTAGGGAAATGCAATTTTAGATTCAAATCCAAGAATCGTTCATAAATTCACAGTCAATAGTTAATGGTTCCAGTTTGTCCTTAATTTTTGCTTTTGTGATTGAAAATTCACTTTTCTTTTCATTTCAATAGACAATAGAAAGGGGAAAGAATTTAGATAGTGTGTGTTTTGAGATACTATACAAAATTAATCGAAAAGATAGATCCAATCAAAAAAAGGAAGGATTTCTTTTTAGGAATTTAGGAAAGGGATTAAGAAAAATGGGATTCAAGACGCAAGTACAAAAAAAAAAAAAAGAAACCCCCTCCAAAAAAAGCAAAAAAAGGGGGGGTATTTCCGTCTATTTTGGGTCGCCTTGGCGGCATGGCCGAGCGGTAAGGCGGGGGACTGCAAATCCTTTTTCCCCAGTTCAAATCCGGGTGTCGCCTGATTAACAAAAGGCACAAAATACCTTCTTCCCTTTTGCTGATAGAACTTCCCTCCAACAGAAGCACGCGGAGGAAAAGGCATTTTGATACTTCCTTGATTCTAAACATCGGAAATTTCTGTTCTCTAAAGGGCTGTAAATTCTTGCATCTAGGATTCAAGGAAAGTTTATAGTGGTGAAAGGGAATCGCTAAATCTTGATATAATAGTCCTTTCACTACTAATGCAAGGTCTACTGATTGAGTCTTGAATTAGATTGGATAGCGGGGCAGGGAATCTAATTAGTAGTTGTTGAAAGGGTGAAAGATTTTTTGTATACAAACTCATGAGAATTCCTGAGTACTCAGGAATTCAATCAATCGAATAGTGATTGAATGGATAATTGGCTTTTACTTATACATATCTATTTTTTATTTTTACTTTTTATAAAATTATTTTTATAAAAAGTAAAAATATATTTTTATAAAAAGTACAAATATATATCAAATATACAAATATATAGAAAGTACTAAAAGAAATTCTTTGTTTTTTTTTAGGTAATTCCTAATCAAGAATGGAATAGGAATGGAATAGACTGTCTTCCAATTGTTTTATAGAGACAATTGGGAGAATTCGATCAAATGGAAAAAAGGGTATGTAAAAAAAAAAGAGGAGTCTATTATTATTATATAATAGATAGTGATCTATCTTGATTCTATCTTTTTTTATTTTTGACTTAATGAAAAGCAACCAACGAAAACATAACTCTTTTTTTTTCTTACATTTTAGTAACATTTTATTGATACTTCCAAGGGTGTTGCTGCCTATTTTGTTTATACTAAAAGTTTTTGATTCTACTAGCAATCATATAAGAACTTCTTAGAATTAGTTGGATTTTTTTGGATTGTTTCATCAATATATTGAACAGAATCTTTTTTTTTTGACTCTGTGCCAGCGATTCTACTATTATTAGTGGTGAACAATAATGGAAAAAATTCCTTCATATTCCTAGAGATAGAGGACATAATTTACATGGATATAGTAAGTCTCGCTTGGGCTGCTTTAATGGTAGTCTTTACATTTTCCCTTTCGCTCGTAGTATGGGGAAGAAGTGGACTCTAGGGGTACTACTAATTGAGTTGAGAAATCAAACTGTATCAATTGTTTTATAGAGCATTCCGCAAAGATTTTTTAATTTAACTGTTTAAATTGAATTAAATTCAATTATTTAATTCAATTATTTAATTCAATTTCTAAATTCTTACAAATTTAGAAATTGAATTAAAAATATCTTCATTTCAAAATTCTATTGGAGTTGAGTGAAGTAATGTATTCTATAAATAATATATGAATAATACCCTTTTAATCATAATCAAACAAATATTTCAACGATTCTCGTGTTCATATTTCGAAAGTCAAAGGAATACAAATGATAGGAAATTTATTCCAACCAAATTCTTCCTATTTCGATAACCTGGTTCTTACCAGAGTTATATATGAACAATGAGGAAGAACAGAACCCCCCCTTTTTTTTTTATTTATTTTTGTTTGCCTCTTTCCTGTTCAAAGAGAAAAGAAAGTCGTTCTTTTATTTTATTAAAGAAAGTAGTTCTTTTTTTAGTTATTAAATCTTTTATTAGTTATTAAAAATGATTAAATTAAGTGAATTTTCTATGGGAAATAAGATAGACATCGTGATTCTCCAATGAGATACTACGCATACTAAGATATTTTCTTGCTTACTGCTTGGTTTAGTATTTGTTTTATTATTTAAGAAATTGGCTTTATGCTATACCTTATTGACTTGACTCATTTCATATCATGATTCAAAGGTTAAAAATCGGCAGAGTTTACTAATCCTTTTCGTTGAAATCTTAAAAAATTTTTATAGAATTCCTTTCCTTGGATGATCTGTCAACTGCTCAATCAATTACTTCTTCGAAATGCTAAAAAAAGATTTCTTGATTTTCTTTTATTAATATAAATATATATCTAGATTTCTTTCCTTTTCATTGATTTTATTCTTTCGGTAGATGCCGGGATTCATATTGAAAATAATCAGAAATCTCGGATCAGAATCTTATATATATTAGAATCAGAATCTTATATATATTATAAAAGGAAGAGTAAGAGTTGCCTTTCGACTATTTCAGATTAATTGGAATCAACACAAATCAAATAGATCAAGAAATAGAATTGGGATGTTATATACATTACATATAGATAATTCATATCTAGATATATGACTAGGAGATGATATTCTAGATTAATCTATATCTATATTAAGCCTATATCTTTATACAGTACAACTTTATACACTAGAAAAACTAGATTTGATAGTATGATAGAAAGAAATATATTTCTTTCTATCATACTATCAAATCTCATAGGATACTGCTAATTCTAGTCCGCTCATTTCATCTAAGACACAAAATAGGAATCCTTTTCATTTTATTTCTTCAATCATTGATATTGATAATAACTAAGAAGTCAAGTTTCAGTCAAATTAATCACCTTAACTAACTGTTTTTACGTATATTATAAGTAAAAAAGCAGTAGGAACTAGAATGAACAGTGCAGTAGCAATAAATGCAAGAATATTTACTTCCATAATCTCATCGTTTCTTTTTCTTTACTTCGCAATAACTCGGGATTTAATCCCATAGAGATAATAAATCTTTCGCCTCTAAATTCAATGGGATGAATTCCATCTCGATGATATCGAGTCTGATCAATATCATGAATAACAATATCTGGGCTATCAAATCAATTCATTGTCGAGAATTGAATAGTATAACATAGAAAGATTGTTTATCCATACCGAATTCAAAAATGGATTCTTGATTCAATTGATAATTTCTTTACTTTGCTTTATTTATCATATTCTTTCTTTTCTATAAAATTATCGCCTTAATCATCTGACGAAGTATCATGTAACCCC
>CANTUT010001323.1:5000-92500 GCA_947687605.1 Reutealis trisperma
AACATGCATTTTACTAATGGAACCATACCTATTAATAATTGAATAGAATACTGACAGAATACTAATAGGTTATCATAATTACTGATGCATTATTGACAGAAAAATAGATAGCGAAATAATTCATTATTGATGGTTTACTAACTACTTACTAATGAAAATGGAAACCATAAGTCAAGCATGAATTTTTGGTGCAATTAATGAATTTATGAGGGATTACTAACAAAAAGCCATCTGGAACTGAAGTAATCGTTAGTAATCCATCAGTAAAACCCAACCATACTATATCACTTGTTGGTAAAATTTACTAATGGATTACTGACCAACTTGAAAAATGAGGCGAGACATTTGTCGCCATTAATGCATTTACTGATGGAATTTTTAATCCATGTGGGTTTTCTATCAGTAATCTGTCAGTAAATAGCAATCACATTATATAAATGGTTAGTAAAATTTACTGAAGGATTATTAATAGCCTTGCAAAATAAGGCAGGCTTTTTGCCGGCATTAATTCATTTACTGGCAGATTACTGACGAAAATTTTTAATTCACGTGGCACATTCTATCAGTAACCTATCAGTAAATTTTAATTATAAACTATTTAGATCCCTTCCTTTTCTTTCTTTCTTCTTCCTTTCTTCTTTTTCTTCTTCTTGCGCGATCAATTTTGCCGCCTCTGTTCTATCTCTATTAGGTAAAATCCGCAAGTATACAGAATCCAAAAGTAATATAGAGTGAATAGAGTATCGTTTCCATGAGGACTATATTTATCCATCTATCTACTATTTCTTTTCTTTGTTTAAGGCTTAACAAGTTTATCCTGATTCTTTGACTAAAGAAAAAATCTAAATTTAATGAAAGAATTTGTAAGAAAAACAATGAGATTTAATTGTCAAGAATTAGTATCTATCCACACTCAATCAATCAATTACCTTAACATCTAATTGGTGTATGATCTAGGTTATCCTATAGCATTGGTTAGATTCTCTCAATATCTAACCAAGTAAACCAAAATTCAAGTTCTCTCAAAATAGTTCAATTGATTCTCCTTGCACTAAACTATTTGTTGATTGCTAATATTTAACTTAAGTGAACCCTAAAGATATCTCATATTAATTAGTAATCAAACAATAATTTATTAGTCTATTGTATTATAATCTCTCAATGCATAACATAACACAAATCACAACTTTATTAGCCAAACAAAGTCAAGCATTAAGCATAACAAATATCACATGCCACAAGAAATTAGATGTATAGATAATTGAAGGAAATTGTGTTTTAAGACATTAATTCCTAACTAAAGAATTAGTTAATCATAGTTACAATAAAAACCAAGTACCAAGAAAAAGAGAAATTCATAAACACAAGTTTGGAGGTAATAAGGAAGTTGGATTTCTCAATCTTTGCTCCTAAGCTGTTAATGTTGATCTTCTTTGATTCAATCTCTGTCTAGGTCTTTTTCTCTTCTTACTTGTTGTCCTCAACCTTCCCTTCACATCCTATTTATAGTGGAATGCTGCCTCCTTATTCAATTAGGTTTGAAAGATCGAGTCTTGGAGCAAAAAATGCAATTGGATAAAATTCCCTCATTGTGAGCGCAACACCTATGGCAGGCGTGATAGGTTTCAACTTCCAACTCCATGGCTTTTCTCGACCACTGGCGGTTTTGCACTAGCCTCCTTTCATTTCTCATTCGTACTTTACTTCCTTAAGGCTCTTTTAAACATACAAAACATTTCTCAAATTCAATACACAAAATATGAATAAAATTAAACCAAAATACATCCTAAACACATGCAATTTCTAAAGAAAACCACTTATACACATTGATTCTATATGCACACATCAAATTCTCCCACACATGAACTTTTGCTTATCCTTAAGCAAACACTCAACATCTTCATTCTCAAATTCTTCACCATCCCATTGGACACATTCAATCTCATGAAAACATTAATCACATGCTTTACTATGCAATCCCAAGTATTCCTAAAATAAAAAATATTCATTAACAAGGATGCCAAGGCCAAGAATTCTCACATAAAGAATATACTTATAAAGAAAAGATAAAACAAAACCATTAACCCATAATTTACCAATCATAATTAGACAAATTGCAAAAGTACCAAATACAATTAAGTTCAATGGGAATCAATAGGATTTTAAAACATTTAAGCATAAAGGGGTTAATTAACTAATTATTTTTATTATTTTTTTTCTTCTTTTGTGGGTGCATTTTACGCTCCATCTCACTTTTCCAAGTGCGTTTTATGCTCCCTCTTGCAAATTTATTTATTTATTTTTACTATTTAACTAATCTCCTTTTTATTATTAATTCTCTTATATCATTTCCCCAATTAACAAAAATCTTTTGGTACTTTTCTATCTATTTATACTTAATATTGAAAGGTGAATTATTGGTTAGCTAATGTGTTCAAAAATTTCTAAAAAATATATAATCTAAATGTGAGAGTTTTTAAACTAATCATCCCTTTAAATAAACCTTCATAAATTTAGGAATTACTAGGGAGAAGCACACTTTATAGTTTAAAATCCATTTCAATTAAAATGATGTCCAATGTTTAAGCTATAATTGAGAATGACCATGTTACATACCAACCAAACATAAACAATATAACCCAACAAAAACACATAAAAAGACAAGATGATTGCAATTCACAACACAATAACACACCTCCTCACACTTGAATAACACATTGTCCCTAATATGATTCCCATAATGCAAACATAATGAACATATGCAATATGTACAAAAATAAACAAAAGAAAGGGTTAAGAGGCTTCTTTTGCTAATTTGGAGGTGATGACGGAGAGGATGAGATGTCTAGACTGGATTGATTGAAAAATTTCAAGAGCTTGTATGTTTGGTAGGATTGCTCCTTCTCCACATGGCAAAGTTGCAAATCCATGTCATCCAATTATGTGCTCACCCTCTGGTTGTGCTCATCAAAAGCATCCAACTATCATAGTACTTGATTCCAACTAGCCTCTTCTTGCTCTTAATCTTCCTCTTCTTCACTTTCCTTATCATCATCTACATTAGTTGAAGAAGTAGCAGGAATGCTTGATTGTATGCCACGCCTTATCTGTTGACACTTTTGGCTAGCAAGGTCTTTCAATGTCATATTGATGTCAATAATTTTCGATCGAATCAAAGCATCAATGTGAAACTTCCTCCTCTCATTTCTTCCATAATTGGACTATTCTCATCAAGAACTTTTAAATACATAGCAAGTCTAGTTACAATATGGCTAATGGCAATGGTGGCCTTGGGATGAGTCACAATGTACATCAAACTTTGAAAAATATAGTATATGGTGGATATCTTGTGATTTGTGTGCAAATACCACAACATGAACAACTCTTTAGTAGAGACCTTATTACTCTCTAATGTGCCAAAAATGCATGACACATAAATTTATATAAAATCAAGTGACTATGGTCTCTAATTGGCCCATTCAATGTATTGTGACTATCAAACTTGTCCAACCTAGTTAATTTCTTCCAAAATTTACTGACATCAAAATTTTTCACAAAATTAGTACTACCCCCTTTTAGAAGTCCAAAAGCCCTCAATGGTATCATAATCAATTTTGTACTCTTTTCCTAACATCCTACATTCTAAAATTTTTCACTAGAAGTTGAATACTTCAAAGTAGTGAAAAATTCATAAGTTAATTGCACAAAAGTAGGATGTTTCATCTCTATAAACTTCCCCCACCCAAGTTCGGCACATAATTGTGCCAATTTTTCCTTCAATTTTATTGTTTCTAAAGGATGGTCATCTAAATATCTACAAGAATGCATAGCACGTTTGGTTAATGAAACATAACTCTTGCCTTCTTCTGCATTAAATATGGGGAAAGGAGTACCAAATTTATAGGCAAGATCACTTGCTTCTCCCTCTTCCATTCTTACTTTGCCCTTCCTTGAGCTAGCTTTCTTAGCCACACTTTTGACCCTTGAAGCAATGGATTTCTTGATGATTTGAAGGAATTTGGGGTTGGGTTAGGGTTTAGGAGAAGAAATTTGGGAAATTTTAGAGAGATTTGAAAGATTTAAGGTTAGCGATCTGAAAAGAGATAAAGAGAGGCAAAAATTTAAAGAGGAAGAAGAGGAATAGTGAGTTAGGGCTACTCACATGTTGTTTTAAAAGGATCTTTTTTTTTTTTTTTTTTTGATCTGTCTAGTGATCATGCCCTTAACAGGCAATGTTATCACAATAAGGTTGGCTGCTGAGCCTGCTATTGCAAGCGCAATAAGCGGTCTAACCGTGATGCACCCAGCTCTTTTAAAGGCAACTGATGTCATTGTGCCTATTTGCCTCCTGTCATGCCAGCTCATTATGCCCTCGATCGGTGGTGCACTCGCGACTCTGCTGGCTACTTTCGCCCGACTTCTAACATGCTCCACCTACTAAGAAACATTAAAACAACTAAAACAAGCCATAAAATAAAAGTAAGAAGTCATAAAATATTACTAGTTAATAGCAAAAATCCTTAACTAAAAGTAAAAAAATTAAGAAAAAGAATAAAGTCCAAGAAAAGAAAAACAAAAGATAACTTGAGTTACCTCCCAAGAAGCACTTCTTTAATGTTGTATTAGCTGGATGTTAAGGATATGGTCTTCAAGAACTTCAATTAGGGAGATTGATTCTCTTGCTCAATGTATAAGATCACCATAATAGAGTTTGTATCGATGACCATTGACCTTAAAGGTTTCCCCCTTTGAATTTCCAAGTTCTGAAGCATTATGGGGAAAGACTTAAACCACTTTGAATGGTCCACTCCACCTCAATTTTAGTTTACCTAAAAAAACTTTTGGCTTTGAATTGAATAATAAGACTGAATTTCTTTCGTTAAAGTCTTTCTTGAGGATATGAGCATCATGCCATCTCTTGGTCTTCTTTTTGTAGATCTTGGCATTCTCATAGGCTAAGTGTTGAATCTCCTCTAATTCATTCAAGCCCAATAGCCTCTTTTCTCTAGCAACTTTTAAATCAAAATTGAGCAATTTTGTCTCCCAATAAGCCCAATGCTACAACTTTACTAGTAGGTGACACGCTTTGCCATAAACCAACCTATATGGTGACATACCAATAAGTGTTTTGTAAGCCATTCTATAAGCCTATAGTGCATCATCAAGCTTAGTTGCCTAATCTTTCTAGGACCCATTGACTGTCTTCTCAAGGATTCTCTTCAATTCTCTATTAGATACCTCTATTTAGCCACTAGTTTAAGGTTGATAGGGTGTAGCAACCTTATAATGGACCCTAATTTCCTAAGTAGAAACTCAAACTTTTTGTTACAAAAATTAGTGCCTCCATCACTTATTATAGCTCATGGGACCCCAAACCTTGAAAAGAGCTTATTTAGGAAGCTGATCACCACCTTTGCATCATTAGTAGGAGTGGCAATTGCTTCAACCCATTTAGATACATTGTCAACCCCCACCAAGATGTATTTGTTCTTGTAAGAGGAGAGGAATGGACCCATGAAATCAAGTCCCCATACATCGAACAATTCCACTTCATAAATATAAGTTAATGGCATCTCTAGTTCCTCTTTGATAGATTTCCAGCTCTTTGGCATTGATCACAATGGGCGATAAAGTTATTGGTGTCTTGAAATAGAGTAGGTGTGAGGCCTCACTCGAGCACTGGTCCGATCCGCTAAAGGGAATCGAAATACTCATTTGGGAAAAAACTCATGAGGAAACCCTCGGGCTTATCTTTGATAGGTTTGAAAATTATTTCTTAGAGTCGCCACCTTAATTTATTTTTATTTGGGAAAATATAAGGAAAAAAACCCATTTGACTCTAATTATTACCCAAAGGAAAAGGATCACTAGCCTCGAAACCAAAGAGGATTCGAGGACTAGATTTTTGGTTTTATTTAACAAAATAAGTTTGGCCAAATAATACAAAAGTGATTTAAAATATATTTCATGAATAATTTAAAATGCATGGCCAATTTATAATATGCATGATCATTTGACTCCATATAATAAATACAAGTAATAGTCCAAAAGAAAGTTAACATTACAAATAAAATCCCAAACATAGGAGATACCTCCTCTAGCCCTTATGGGTTCTAGGGAAGTCACACATTCTCTAAACTAATCCTAATGATAAAGCAAAGAAACAAATAAAAAAGTAAGTGAACAAAGTGATAAGGGGATAGTTGATTAATTTTAATTAGATTCGATGCCTGAACCAAGTATGACTACGTATCCCTTTGAATGGGAATCAGAATCCATACAGTTCTTCCATCTTGCGAAGGGTTTAGTTTAGCCTAGCCATTTTATCATGTTTTGATTGATTGATTAAAAGAGGGTTGAGTTAATTAATTAATTTAATTGATTACCGAGTTGATTAACTAGCAACCTAGATAAATCAATTTAATTAACTAACTAAAAGAAGCAAGGAAATTTAGACAAAAGAAATTTAAAGGCAAAGAAGCTTACCTCAGACGGCGGGCGATGGCTAGCATTGGATGATGAGCGGCTACTGGCCTTAGAAGGTAGGTGGCGGCTAGCCTTAGAGGATGGCAGATAGCCTTAGACGGCAAGCGGTGGCTAGCCTTGGGAGGCGGACACAAGCTTTAGGCAAGAGACTTGCTTTGAACAGGCAGGCGAAAAGCCTTAAACTAGTATGGTAGGAATCAAGGAGAAACCCCCCAACTTGCTTTGTAAAGAAAGGAGCAGATGCAAAGTGGTTTGCTTGAAGTTATTACTTTTCAAGCTATAGCAATTGGTGTTTTGAAGTGTAGGAAGGCCCTCTATATATAAGATGAGGTTTAAAGCATAAAAAACTCAAATTTCCAATGTGGGATTGCAAAAAATCATATTTTCACCGAAGTTGCCACAGAGAGCTTTGTGGGGCCGTAGAACTCTTTGCAGCACTGTCGCACAGGCCTTTGTAGCAATGTCGTAGCCTTTGCGGCAAAGGGCCTGCTTTGGCCCGTTTTGCCGTTTTTGCCCGTTCTTGCTCATTTCTCATCCGTTTTACATGATTCTAGTTGCATTGTACTCATTACTCAATCCTAAATGATTTGAAAGGGTTCAAATGTCAAATAGAAATATTTTTATTTTTCCATTTTGAGAGTTTTTGACTTCTCAAAGTTTGTTCACTGAGACTAAGTGCTTCTAAGGTTCAAATGCATACTGGAAGGTGCAAAATTAAGGGTTCATAGTAGGCTAAAAGAATCCACTCTCTAGAATTCGAGTAACTATTTTGGTGACCCCAAAATGTCTTGTATAGGCTAAACTATGACATTGATTCAGCACCTCTAACATCTTTTCCTTAGGTACAAACCTTCTAATCAAACCATCCGCATAAATTTTATAAAGGAAAGGCTCATCCCATAGGTAGGGATTGGCTTTAAATACTAACCTCTTATTTTGTTGATAAGACAAATATAGGG
The DNA here is from genome assembly GCA_947687605.1 of Reutealis trisperma. NCBI lineage: Eukaryota > Viridiplantae > Streptophyta > Magnoliopsida > Malpighiales > Euphorbiaceae > Reutealis > Reutealis trisperma. The sequence goes on from CANTUT010001323.1 coordinate 12,446, forward strand.
GTATAATGCCACAAACTAAGTAATTTGCCACATCTGCATGCCAAGGAGTGCTTATTTGTTCAATAAGCATGAGTGATTCATTAGGGAATAGTTCATTAATGCCTTGTTCATCCTTGTACTTGTGCTTAATTCCTTTTAATTGAGACAAATGATCTGTTACTATATTTTCTAATCCTATCTCGTCTTTATCTCAATATCGAACTCTTAGAGAAGTAAAACCCATCGAATGAGTCAAGGCTTGGCATCTTTCTTAGCAAAAAGGTATCTCAATGCGGTATGATCGGTGAAGATGATAACTTTTGAGCCAAGAAGATATAATCAAAATTTTTTAATTACAAACACTAAGCTAACATCTCATTCTCCGTAGTTGTGTAGTTGAGTTGAGCTCCTACTAATGTCTTGCTTGCATAGTAAATCACACATAGCTTCTTGTCCTTACATTGTCTTAATACATAACCCAAAGCTTAATCACTTACATCACACATGATCTTAAAAGGAAGAGCCAAATAAGGAGGAGAGATAATTAGAGCTGATACTAAAGCTTCTTTTAACCTCTTAAAAGCGCACAAACATTGATTATCAAAATCAAAAGGAGCATCTTTAATTAATAGGTTAGTTAGAGGTTTAGCAATCAAAGAAAAATCTTTGATAAATCACCCATAGAATCCCGCATGACACAAGAAAGCTCAAACTTCTTTCATTGAAGTTGGGAGAGGTAATTTCTCTATGACTTTAGTTTTTTCTCTATCAACCTCTGGGCCTTTACTTGAAATTTTATGCCCCAACACTATCCCTTCATCCACCGTGAAATGACATTTCTCCCAATTCTACACAAGGTTAGTACCTTCACACCTTTTGAGCACCCGATCTAGATTAGCAAGACATTGATCAAAGGAATCCCTAAATATAGAAAAATCATCCATGAAGACCTCTATAATGTCCTCAATCATGTCTAAAAATATAGCCATCATGCATCTTTGGGAAGTAGCAGGTGCATTGCACAATCCAAAGGGATATGCCTAAAAGTGATGGTACCATAAGGACATGTGAAAGTTGTCTTGTCTTGGGCTTCCAGAGAGATGGAAATCTTATTATAACCTAAGTACCCATCAAGGAAGAAATAATGAGTATAGCTTGTAATTTGTTCCAACATCTAATTAATGAATGGGAGAGGGAAGTGATCTTTTCTTATTGCTGAATTGAGCTTTCTATAATCAATATAAACCCTCTAACCATTGATTGTACTTTTTGAAATCAGCTCCCCTTCTTCACTTTCCACCACCATAATACCCCCTTTTTAAGGTATGCATTAGACTGGACTCACCTAAGAGCTATCAAAGATAGGGTAAATAATTCTCTCATCCAAGAGCTTTATGATCTCCTTTTTGACCACCTCCTTCATGCTGGGGTTTAATCTCCTTTGTCTTTTTGTTGTAGCTTGAAACCCATCATCAATGGGGATTTTATGTATGACAATGGAAGGACTAATTCCTTTGATGTCAGAGATTTGCCACCCAATAGCTTTTATTCTTTGCTTCACCAATTCCACTACCCACTTTTCTTGATCTTTTGACAGTTTCTTTGAAATTATGATTAGTAGTGCCTCCTTTTCTCTAAAAAATATGTATCTTAGGTAATTTGGAAGTGGTTTAAGCTCTAATTAGGGAGGCTTCTCAACAGATGGTGGGGTTGGGCTGTCATTTCCTACTAAACTTTTAGAATTCATGAAAACTTAGGTGTCAAAGGCTTGATGGGTGTCATAGTCACACTACATCTCTTCATTCTAAACTCTGAATCTAGTTTCTATTGGTGTCATGCCCGCGATAGGTGGTGCACTCATGACACTGGTTGTTTCTTCAATTGTTATGCCCGCGACACTGTGCTGTTCTAAAAATTGATTTTTTTTTCCCATTCCTCTTGCTTGATTTCTGTGATGCATTCTTCAACAACATCAATCCTCATACAAGCTTCCTCTTCTAAAGGGTATTTCATGGCTTTGGACATATTGAACTCCATCTTTTCATCCCCAATCCTCAAGGTGAGCTTCCCCTCATAAACATCTACCGGGGCTCGACCTATGTTAAGGAATGGTCGCCCAAAGATCAATGAGCTATCTTTATCTTCCTCAAAGTCAAGCACCACAAAATCCACTGAAATGATGAATTTATCTACCTTGATAAGCACATCATCAACAATTCCATATGGTCTTTTGATTGAGTGGTCTGCTAACAGCAAAAGCATATAGGTAGGCATTGCTTCCCCCAAATCAAGTTTCTTAAAGAGAGACAATGGCATCAAGTTAATTCCAAGCCTAATATCACCTAAATAATTAGGAAATTCTAAATTCCCCACAACACATGGGATTGTAAAGGTCCTAGGATATTTTAATTTAACTGGCATCTTGCTTGTGATAATTAAGCTGCAATTTTCTATTAGAGACATGGTTTGCCCTTCATCACACTTTCTTTTATTGGTTATGATGTCTTTCAAGAATTTTGCATACTGAGGCATTTGAGCTAAAGTCTCAGCAAAAGCAATGTTGATTTGCAACTTCTTGAAAATCTCTAGGAACTTGGAAAACTATTGGTCCGCTTATTGCTTTCTCAACCTTTGTAGGAATGGCACCTTTGATTTATATGGAGGAGGAGGGGGATTGGTGGATTGTTGATATAATTCCTCTTGCTAACTTCCCTCAAGCTTTCATTCACCTCTTTTTCAACTTCTTTATCTCCTTTCTTCGATAATGGTTGTGTTAACTCTTTACCACTTCTCAAGGTGATAGCCTTCAGCAGCTCCCTTGGATTGGGATCCATGTTGCTTGGAAGATTTCCTTGATTTCTTAGTGCAAGTGCATTGCCAAGTTGTCCCACTTATACCTCCAGGTTGTGGATAGAGGATGAATGATTATTTGCAATTTGATCGAATTTCACCCTCATTCTTTGCTGGTTTTCATCTTGATTAGCCATCTTGTTGTTGAGAGCTTCCATGAACTTTTCCATCTTTGATTCAAAGCTTGCGAGCCTATCTTGTGGTTGTTGTTGAAATCTAGGTGGTCCTTCTTGCTTGTTGAAATTTGATTGCCCTGCATTATTACCACCCAAGAAAAGTTAAGATGAATCCTCCATCCTGGATTGTATGTATTTGAGTAGGAGTTGTTACTTGACATTCCTTAAAACTAATTTCCTACATAATTGACTTGTTCCACTTGATTTCCAACTGCAAGGTTGGCCATATAACAATCATTGCTTGTGCACCCCATCTCCCCACAAAAGTCAAAAGCACTTTGAATTGTTACAACAGAATTTGAAGTGACGTTTAAAGCACCAATAGAATAGCAACTTATGTTTGTAAGGATGTCAATTGATCTACCACCGAAACTCCTCTTTGATCTCTCATTTGTGGTTGCTTGAGATGCTTAGTAGACCATAAAGAGTTATTGGTTGCCAATTGCCCCCTCTGTTGTCTTTCTTATTAATGATCCTCCAACTACTACATCAATGGTACCCCTTGTGTGAGAATTGCACCCATTGTATAAAGTTTGGATCAATTGTTCATCAGGAAGATGATGGTGTGGTCAACTCCTTTGTAGTTCCTTGTACTGCTCCTATGCTTCATCTAATGATTCCCCTTCAAGTTGTTGGAAGTTTGTGATCTCGTTGGTAATCCTTATAGTTTTTACTAGAGGAAAGTACTTCACAAAGAATGCATGGATGAGTTGCTCCCAAGTAGTGATCGATGCCAATGGTAGTGAATTCAACCATAATGTTGCCCTATCCTTCAAGGTGAAAGGAAATAGTCTGAGTCTCATCACATCATTTAAAATTCCATTATACTTGGCTATATGAGTATCAAGGTCCTCATTAGTCAATCCATAAAATTATACAATGGATTGAAGCATTTGGAAGAGAGCAAGAGTGATCTTAAAAATGTTTGCATTGACCCTTGGTCTAGCAATTCCTTATTGTCCACCATTCAAACCCAACATAGAGAACTCCAACAAAGTTCTTTGATGTCCTCTCTGATTCCCACGTTGGTTCTCTTGTTGTTCTTGATTCCTATCTCTAAGTCCTTTTTCATATGCCATTTCAGCTACTTCTTTTTTGTTTTATCTTTTTGATCTCTCTTTTGTATTTATTGAGCTCAGGTATGTAAGGAATGAGTGCAGGTTTCAATCTTCGAGTATTGGGCATACACAAAAAAAAAAAAAAATCAACACTTATAAAATAAAAGAAACTCAAAATAAAAGTTAACAAAGAAACATAAAACTTGCCTTAAATCAAACAAAATCAATAGATTATGATGTTAAAATAAATAGTCCCCAATAATAGTGCCAAAAACTTGTTGGGTAAAAGTTACAAGTATACAGAGTCCACAAGTAATATAGAGTGAATAGAGTATCATTCCCACAAAGACTATGTTTATCCACCTATCTACTATTTCTTTTCTTTGTTTAAGGCTTAAGAAATTTATCCTGATTCTTTAACTAAACAAAAAAACTAAATTTGATGAAAGAATTTGTAAGAAAAACAATGAGATTTAATTGTCAGAAATTAATATCTATCCATACACAATCAATCAATTACCTTAACATCTAAGTTGTGTATAAAGGTTATCCTATAGCATTGGTTAGATTCTCCGAATATCTAACCAACTATGCCAAAATTCAAGTGCTCTCAAAATAGTTCAACCAATTCTCATTATACTAAACTATTTGTTGATGGCTCAAATTTAGCTTAAGTGAACCCTAAGGATATCTCATTACTAACTATAATCTCTTATCAATTAGTAATCAAACAAGTATTTGTAATTCTATTGTATTATCATTTCTTAATGTATAACACAACACAAATCACAACTTTATTGGCCAAACAAAGTTAAGCATTAAGCATAATAAATACCACACGCCATAACAAATTAGATGAATAGATAATTGAAGGAAATTGTGTTTTAAAACATTAATTCCTAACTAAAGAATTAGTTAATCATAGTTGCAATAAAAACCAAGTACAAAGAAAAAGAGAAATTCATAAACACAAGTTTGGAGCTAATAAGGAAGTTTGATTTCTCAATCTTTACTCCTTAGCCTTTGATGTTGATCTTCTTTGATTCAATCTCTGTCTAGGTCTTTTTCTCTTCTTACTTGTTGTCCTCAACCTTCCCCTCACATCCTATTTATAATGGAATGTCGCCTCCTTGTTTAATTGGGTTTGAAAGATTGAATCTTGGTGCAAAAAATGGAATTAGATAAAATTCCTTTGTCGCTGGTGCGATAAGTTTTAGCTTCCAACTCCATGGCTTTTCTTGACTGCCGCTAATTGCACACTAGCCTCTTTTTATTCCTTATTCTTATTTTACTTCCTTAAGGCTCTTAAACCTATAAAACCTTTTTCAAATGCAATACACAAAATATGAATAAAATTAAACCAAAATACACCCTAAACACATGCAATTTCTAAGGAAAACCACTTACACACATTGATTCTATATGCACACATCAGTCTCCCTCTGTCTCACCGTTGTCCACCTCCACCACTGCCGTTCATGGTCAACATCAACTCACTCTGTCTTGCTTTTGGAGCTAAGGATTAATGGTGTGTCTTAATTTTATTTTAGATTGATTTTTTTTATTGAGATTAATTTTTGTAATTTAAAATTTGTTTGAGAATTTGATTATTGTTTGAGAAATTGTTTAAATTTTATTGTGTTTTTTATTAATTTTGGTGTGTGTATATACTAATTTTGTATATAAACACTGTGTGTGTGTGTGTGTGTGTGTGTGTGTGTGTGTATCTATATATATATAGTTAGAATTATAAATAAAAATAATACTTTTTGTTGTTTTAAATTTTTTGAAAGGTTTAAATTTTTTAGAAATTTATGGTAGTGTTAAATATGGTGAAATTATTTAGTAAATTTTTTTTTTATAAAATTCCATTTAGAATTCTGTGAAAAATTTGCTAGATTTATTTTTTATTTTTTTATTTTGTAATTTTTTTTGAAAATTCTATTTTCTTAATTTATTTATGTATATAAATTTATGTGTTTAATATGAGTAATGATTTTGGTATGTATTTTGGATTTTTTTATTAGTCTTAGTAATTATTTTATTTTGATTTTATTAGTAGTATTTTAGTCTTGTTTTAGATAATTTCCATGCAGGACAGCCAAAAAAGTCATATTTAAGCGTTAAGAGGTCTATACTATAATTTAATTTATTTATGTTAATATATAAATGTAATAATTTGTAATATGTTTTTGAATGTTATGTATAATTTGTAACTTATTTGTTGTTAATTTGAGATTTATTTGTAAAAGTATATGAAAAAATATAAATATTGTCACATGAATTTGTAATTTGTGGTTAATTTTTATTTTGTCATGTAATTTTTAATTATATTATTAAGTTTATATAAACTTGTAAATGTATATGTATGGACGTAAATTGTGTTATTTTAGTGATTGCATTAATTTCAATCATGTTAGAATAAAATATTCAAAATATAGCCTTAGATTAAATAATAGATTAAAAAATACAAAAAGAACCAACAAATATGCCATAAAAATTGAAATCTAAAATGCATTTCATAAAATTCAAAAAAAATAGAAAAAATTTTAGTTAGGAGTAAAAATAGAATTTGAAAATATAAAGAAAACAATAAAATATAAATATACCTTTAAAATTGAAATTTTAAATGTATTTCATAAAATATCAAAAAAATGACAAATATCCTTTTAGGAGAAAAAATATCCTAAAAATAGCTTTAAACATAAATGCCTTAATTATACTAAAAAATAATTAATATTCGAAAATAAAAAAATAAGATTTGAAAGAGCATTTACTTTTGAAAATGTAAAATTATAATATTATATCAAATTACATATGAAAATCAAAATTAAAATGATTAATAAGAATTTTAGTATAAATTTTATTTAAATGATATAAAAAATGACTGATATAATATTAATATCTTTATTATTAAGTAATAATATATATTTAAAATTGTGATACAGTTGAAAATGAAAAAATGTAATGCATTTAGTAATTTGTAGGGTATTAAATAAATTTTGCATTTATTCTATGAATTTATTTCATTAATTTTTATTATATGTTTTGATATTATGACATTGCAATTATTTTTTAAAAAAAATTTGATCTTTTGTTAATGAAAACATTTAAATGATTTTAACTTTATTTTTGGACTTTTGACAACCAAATGCCCAAAAATAATGTTAATTAAAAATTATTACCAAATTTAGGATTAACAGTAGATCCCATTTGATGTTTTGCTCATCGGATGGCGAGAGGATATCAAATTGTCCAAAGTAAACAATCTAGAGAATTTGTTGTCTGTGTATGTTTTTATTTCATACACATGTCTGAAATTTTGGTATTACCTTCTATCATGTTCTCTTAGTGTATATTTAAATAATTTCCTTACTTTTTGGAACTTTCCAAATGTAGTGCATTAGGGGAACTGTAGAGAGATGCTACCGAAATTTTAGTAGGTATATGAATGTAGAATGTAACAGTAATAGTTATGCAGCAATGAGTTTCTAAATGAGTTAAGACTCTTACCTTAAAGGAAGGAAGATATAAGGATGTAGAATTAGATGTTGAGAACTTAATTAAAATTAGAACTAATCATACTAAATTAAATTAAATTTTGTTTGTGTGATTTAAATATAATAAATTAATACTCAGAATTTATAGGAAATAATTAGGAGGACTAATAGGAATTGGATGTACCATAGACTTACAGATGGGTATTTGAAACTAGAATTCTTAGAGGCTTTAGACCAATTTATGTAATTTGCAACATCTCAGCCACAGTGCGTGAGTGGGACCAGTGTTTGATGTCCTAAATGTCATAATCAAAATTTTCTTGAACTAGATACCGTCAAGTTGCACATTCTAAAGAAGGATTTTATATTGAGGTATTATGAATGGCATTTGTATGATGAAGTCAGTAGGTCTAGAACTTCAGCTGCAGCTAAAGTAGATGGTGAAGATGCGGATAATTATCCTCCAACTACATACCATAATATGTTAATGGATGCCACAAGGCTTGATTTTCATTGGGATGGAATAGAGGAAGCACCAAATTCGACCACTTAGAAACTGTATGATATGTTAGAGGAAGCTAACAAAGAATTATGGCCTAGTTGCGAGAAACAGTCTAAGTTATCTGTAGTGGAATGACTTCTAAATATCAAATCAGAACACCATCTATTTAAAAGGTGTTATGATGAGATATTGTAGTGGTATAATGAGTCATTGCCTAAAAATAACATAATGGTGGATAGTTTCTACAACACCAAGAAGTTAATATAAGGTTTAGGCCTTTCAGTAGAGAGAATTCATTATTATTATAAGAATAATTGCATGCTTTATTGGGGTGAAGACAGTAATCTGATTACATGCAAGTTTTGTGATTGACCTAGATATAAGCCAAGACGTCAGGGTGTATGTTCATCCAACAAAAATATTTCATATAAGATCATGTTTTACTTCCCTCTGACTTTAAGGTTATAGAAATTGTGTGCCTTTGAAGCAACTACCAAGCATATAAGATGGCATGCGGAACATAAAGAGGAAGATAGGGTGATGTGACACTATTCAGATTCTATGGTATGGAAGCATTTCAATCGAGTAAACCTAAAGTTTGCTTCTGAAATCTGGCAATGTCCATTTGGGGCTATATATTGATAGCTTATAGCTTTTGAATAATCTGGACAACAATATTCATCATCGCCAATTATAATGATGCCATATAATCTACCTCCAGGGATGTGTATGAAGAAAGAATACCTATTCTTATTTGTAATGGTCCCCAAACCAAATAATCCAAAATAGAGGTTGGATGTATTTTTGCAGCCTATCATTATAGAATTGCTACAGTTGTGGGATATAGGCATTGAAACATATGATGTGTCATGAACCAGAATTTTCAAATGTGAGTTACTCTAATGTAGACTATGAGTGATTTTCCTACATATAGTATGTTGTCTGGTTGGAGTATTTAGGGTAGACTTGTATGTCCATATTGTAAGGAAATAACAGATTCCTTCACCTTCCTAAGGGGGGTAAGCAATCGTGGATTGATTACTACCACAAGTTCTTACCACCTGATCATCCTTTTAGATGAAACAAAACAGCTTTCATAAAGAATCAAGCTGTTTGTGTATCTGCTCTGCCTGTACAGTCGGGAATACAATTGTTGCAAGAAAAAACTAGTTTGAAATTGATAAGAGTGATTGAAGTAGAGCTAATGATGTGAATGCTCAAATTGCAAAGCAAAGCAGATGTGGATGGAAGAAATGAAGTATATTTTGGGATTTGCCATATTAGAGTACTAATTTGATCAGACATAATTTAGATGTCATGCATATTGAGAAGAATGCATTTGAAAATATATTCAATACGATAATGGACATCCCATGAAAAACCAAAGATAATGCTAAATTCAGAAAGGACTTGAAATAGTTTTGCCTCATAAAGAGTTAAAGATGGATGAAGTATCTGAAAAATATTCAAGGTAAGATATGCTCAATAAGTGGGGCAAACAAGTCTTATATGAATGGCTAAAAGATTTGAAATTTCCATATGGGTATGTATCTAATACAGGTCATTGCATTCATCTGTGAAAACTAAGATTGTTTAGAATGAAGAGATATGATTGTCATGTTTTCATGCAACGCTTATTGCTTTCCATGAAATTTTACCAAGGGATGTCTGATAACCACTGACAAAGTTGAGTTTATTTTTCAAAGAACTCACTTCAACACTTCTTAAGGAAGAGGATATGGCGAGACTTGAAAATACCATTTTATTGATCTTGTGTAAACTGGAATGCATTTTTCCCCTAAGTTTATTCGACTCCATGGAGCATCTAATAGTACATATTGCATACAAAGCTCATATAGCGTGTCTCATTCAATATCGATGGATGTATCCATTTGAGAGGTGAAATCTTTAACTATTTTAATATTTACAATCACATCCTTTAATTTATAATAAGTCATATTTGTTTATCTGCTATAGATTTAATAGACATTTGAAACATAATGTCAAAAACAAAGCAAGCCTCCATTTGCAATGCATACTTAGTAGAGGAAACCTCATCATTCTGCTCTTATTATTTCAAATCCCACATCTATACAAGGCATAAGGGAGTATCTCAAAATGATGATGGTAGAATGCCTGAAAGAGTAAATATCCCTAGTATTTTATCAATATTCACTCATCTAGGTAGACCATTTAATTGACCTAAAATGAGATTGATGAATGATGAAGAATACAAGGCAGCTTAGTCATACATTCTTTTGAATTGCTCCAAAGTTGCAAAATACGCTAAATAAGTTACAATTTAATAAAAATAACTCATAATAAGTTATTTTCAAATTTCTTGATCATTTTAGTTATTATTTTTCCTATTTTATGAAGCTTATACATTGACATGTTAAAGCAATCTATATTGAAAATAGCAACAACTGATATAGACAAAAAAATTAGAGACTAAATGTGCTCAGTGATTTTGTTCTTATATAAGTTTAATGTAGTAGCATTACTTAAAAATTACTCTAATATTTGTTTCCTATATTGTCTTGTTGATACGTTTATTTTTGTCATAAGCTAATGATCCTACTAATAGAATTACAAATCAATTCATTCTTGATCTTTCCAAGGGTCTGTTACAGAATATTATGATTTATCCTATGTACTTCATCAATGATTACAAGTCTCATACTGAAAAGCAAAGTTCGGGTAGGTCATTAATTAATAGTGGGGTATGTATAAAAGGTTCTAATTACAGTGAGAATGCATTTGACTATTATGATCAATTAATAGAAGTAATGCAATTGGAATACTCTAAACTTCCAATTAAGAGGATTGTTTTATTTAAGTGTGAATGGTTTGATCCAATGTCAAATGTGAAAACAAAAGTTCACAAGCAATATAATCTTGTTGAAGTTAACCATAGGTGGCGATTTAATAAACATGAGCCATTTATATTGGCAATGCAAGCTTGTCAAGTGTATTATGTTCCCTATTTGAGTCTACAGCGAGATAAAGCTGATTGGTGGGCAGTATACAAGATTAAAGCTAGATTAGTCATAGAGAATAAGGACAATAGTGGAATAAGCACAACATCTGAAGAACCATTTCAGGATGATGAAGTTAATGAGCCTATTCTTAAAGCTAACTATGACGAGCCTCCTGTAACTTTAAATGGTCCTGACGAGTAATTAGTTGAAATAAATGATGAAGATGACAATGACATTAAAGATGAACCTGAGTTTTATTCATAAGTCAAGACATCTGATGAAAATATAGATGAAGATGATCTTGAAGAAACAGATTCTGAATAAATATTATTTTTTTTAATGATTGTGTATTTCTTTTTCGAAATTATGTATTAATTTTTTGAATTTATATTTACATTGTTATATCTCAATTAAGTAATTTCAATTTGCCATAATTTGTTTGTGTTTTTTAATGTTTATTTAATATTAAAGAATGAATTAATTAATATGAATTAATGAATTATAAAGATATTGACTTTGAGATGTGTACCAACTCCGAGAGATACTTTTGTTAGTAGTACATCCATGTCTCAAAAATGGCGTAGTGTGCAAGGAGGGCATGCTACCACCAGTGGTCTTCCTACCACTAGTTCATCCCTTTCCACCATCAATATTTCTTCTTTACCCTCTATCTTTCCATTTATACCTGCCACATTCACCCTATTGATCATCACCATACAGATCCCTTTACGCTCTCCTCCTTCCACGTCTACTGCTCTATCCATTATTCTCTCATCCCCTGTCTCAACTATTATTCCTCTAATAGGTCCTTTTTCTTAATTAGCTTCCACTATTCTTTTATCTATTACTCCTCCATCCATAATTTCTTTACCCATTACTCCTGCATCTACTCATCCTTCATCTTCTACACCTACCACTAGTACCCCTACTGTCACTCCTACCACTGGGTAGGTCTATCCATGGCCCCAACATTCTTGCCACCAAATCTGGGCCACAGGCAGCATCTTATGCTGGATGGAGATATTTAAGTATTATATTTCTTAATATAATTCTTAATTTATAATATCTTTTATTTAATTGATTTAATTGCAGGATGTATTCGCTCGAATCAGTGCGAACCATTTATAAGATATTCAAGAACCAGCTAAGACCTAAAGGCATACATTGGAAATCAGTGCCTTATGAGACCAAAGAGTTCTACTGGAAAGAGTTTCAGGTAATGAATAATTTATTATATAGAATTTGAAATAAAATTATATATATATATATATATATATATATATATAACTTAAATAATTATAAAATACTAAATATAAAATTAAAAATTCAGTTCAACCTTAAAACATTAAATAATAATAACATACAATTTAAAAAATAAATTATTAATCCATTTTGAAATAATCTGAATTATTACTTTATGATTATACTATATGATATACATTGATATAAAATTATAAGTTTGACTATCTACTATTTCAATAAATTAATTAGTTTTGATATTGAATTTTATTTTATTTAATTTATTTTTTAAAATAATTAATAATTTGTAATATATAGAATAATATATAATTTGATAGGGGATAATATATATTTAAAGTTTAAACAAATTATATATCATATATTAAATAATAAAGTATAAGGTTGAATTCAAATTTATTTTTGATGAATCCAATATGAACAATGAACATTAATAAGGATGAATTCAAATTTTTTTTTTTGTTAAATTAAACATCATTAAGGTTGATTCAACCTTAATATAGAATTACAGATAAGAGAAAATAGCAATGCAGAGTTCTAGAGTTTATAATGCATAACAATACAAAATTAAATACATAATTGAATAATTGAAAACAAAGCACTGCGGAAAGATAAAAGGCATGAATAACTCAATTAAAATATCTTCATAAGCTCAACTTACAAACTGAAAAAAAAAAAATGAACAGGAATAAGTGTTTGACTCAATGAGCTATATAGTTTATAATATAACATACCACCCTGAAATTCATAAATGCTAATACACTATGCCAAGCAGACAAACAAATCACGTAATCATATAAGGATGGAATACAGTCCATAATACTATACTAAACATCAATATGGAAGCTGATCCCCCTATCTTAGCTCTCTTGGCAGTCATTCTAGCAGTATTGACCTGACTAGTGATAATGCATAAGTGATGAGTAAGTTGGTAGACACCAATCACAACTCATCTATCATCATCATAATCGTAATCATACTCCTAAATGGCATTATGTCATCCTAATCACATCCAATATTTACAAGTAATATGCAACACTGACATTGATGAAACAATCACATACATATCTCAAGATGCTAAGTTATATTCATAATGCATAATTGTGTGTGTGTGTGTGTGTGTGTGTGTGTAGTATACAAAGAATCAATGCATGTATGCAAGTATAATTTTAAATAAATAAAAGAATCGAATTTCATATTAAGTTATATAACTCATAAATCATATCGAATCTGATTAGATCTCCTCTACTGACTAATAACATATGGAATCCAATTAGGTCTCCTCTGCTGACTAATAACTCGGAAGATGCTAGAACGCCAAATGCTGGATAATGATATGAAGATTATCATAACAAAATAACCCAACTAATAGATACCCAAATGACTTTAAAGATTTTGCTAAAATTTTCAGCAATCTCTCCTGAAACTAGATTAGTCCGCCCAAAAACAAAAGAAAAAAAATACTTCTAAACAACCTCAGCAACTCACATCAACTAACTACAACATTGATGACCTCTCTTGGGTCTCCAACTCAACAACCACCAAAATCTCAATTCATTAATCAAAATCAACTTCAATTTATCAATTTAAAGATATAAAAGAAGATTATTAATATAGTTAGAAATGTGTCTTTCAAAAAAATAAATTTAGCTAATAAATCATTTAAAATCAATATCATTCATTTTTCCAATAAAATTAAAGTTATAACCATTCTTTTAATAAAATTTAATTTACTTAAATTTATTAACTCGAATAAGAAAATTTACTTTCTTATGCAAAAGGAATATTTATGAATTAAAATTATTCAATAAGACTAATCATGTCAATGCTTAAATTAAAATAATATAAAATCACATAATTGAATTCATCAAATTAAAATCAGATAAAAGTGAACTCATATTAAAACCATTTATAATAAAAAAACTCATAAAAATTCTCAAATTATTAATTAAATTCAAACAACATAAAATTAAATCAATTAATAAGAATTTTTCCAATAAGCAGTCTAAAAATTAATAATAATTGAAATTCAAGAGTTTTAAAATTACCTAAATGAAATCCGGCTGAACAAAGATCAAAAATTATATCAAAATGATAAAACAAAGTTGTTGGAATTAGATCCGCACATCGCCACCAAGCACTGCTGTTGAAGCACCATCGGTTAGCCATACGCTACTACTACCAGTGGCTGACAAGGGCAAAAATCATACCACCAGTTGCATCTCAACATCAAGAGCTCATATATGCCCATCACTCACCACCGTTGATCAAAAATTGAGCCTCAAAGATTCAGTGTTCTAAATTTGGATATACAATTTTGGTGACCAATCGATTGCAAATTAGATACCAAATTGAAACTCTCATCAAGAAGAGAAGAATGACATCAGAATCACCATTGTCCGATGTCATAATCAATGGAAATCAAGGTCCAAAGCTTCTATTGCCAATGGTGCTTTGCCTCGTACGTGTACCATTGTTCACCTGTGGCTTCCATCATTACTAGTCTCACTAGGTTCACTGGAGGGTGGGCTACTCAACTGCCCAGGCTATGTTGGTCATTTTGATTTGGCCTCTCTTTTCTCTTTCTCTCTCATTTCTTTGATAGATTTGGCATATGGTAGCTAGGATGTTGGATAATAAGTATGCACACACTCACAATTGAACATAAATAATAGGCTAGCCTAATGGTTAAGAGAGTGAAAGCATAAGTGATAGGTTTTAGGCTCAAGTCTCAGCTATTAAATTTTGTTAAATTTATTTTTTCCAACATAATTAATAATAATAATAATACTAACAATAATAAAAATTAATATTAATTTCTTTAAATAATAATAAAAATAGTTCAAAAATAATATTTAATTTAGTAAATGCTTTCCAAAATAAAATTTTTTAAAATTCCCTAATTTCAAGGTTATATCTTTATGATTCGTTATCTCTTCTCAATTAATATTCAAATTTCATTCTCTCTTCCAAATTTAAATTTCTCCTACTCTCTTCAATCAACATTAGTTTCATTTTCTCTCTTCAATTAATACTAAAATTTTTTTAATTCAAGGAGATTAATCCTAATTAAAAACATGTGTACAATGTCCAATAGTGCTCTGCTCCTAGACTGACACTTATAGAGGATTTTAAAAATTATTATTTTGAATGTTTAATATAGAGGATTTTAAAAATTATTATTTTGAATTTTTTTAGAGGATTATTTTGAATGTTTAATTCTACTAAAAAATTTAAATTAGTTGTATTATATTAAATTGGACAATGGTTATTTTAATTATTTATTTATGAATTTTACATCTTAAATGCGGTTAATGTAATTTTTCAATAAGAACTACGATAATAATATAGGTGGAATTGAAATAGAAATATTTATATTGTTTAAAATTTTATAATTATTTTGTGCTTCTTTATGTTAAATTGTAAGCATAATCTTATAATGTGAAAACTTAAAAGTGTCCAATTTCTATATTAAATCAACTAAAATTAATAATATAATATATATAAATATTTATGAGCTCAAACTACAATTTATTTAAAACTTACGACAATATAAAGTTATAACAAAAATGTTTTAATTCAATTGGAGTTTTCAAAGTAAAGTGATAACAATTTGCATTAATAGTCATATTTTAATTCACTTTAGATAATTAATTATATATAGTTTTCTATTTTAAATATTTATTTAATTTTATAATGATTTAAAATTATTTCCACTCGTTCAATCATTGCTATCAATATTTGTATTGGTACTAATAATAAAATATTAATAGTAGGTACAATACAAATAAGACAGTCTATAATAGTAGTAATATCAATAATGCAGTAAGTGCATTCTTAAAAAAAAAAAAAGGAAGAAAGAAAGAAAGAAAGAAAAAATGTAGTAAGTGGTATTTTAGCAAGTGTTTAACATAGTAAAAATACTAAATGGTAATAATATATAGAAAAACTTATTATTAATAATATAAAAAAGTTTATTATTATTTGTCAAATACTATTTATTTATTTATTTATTTATTTCATATATATTAACATGTATATAACTACATTTCTATTCGTAATATATAAATATAATAAAATGCATATAATTTTTTTATAAGGGAATGAGATATTATTAAGATGAGAGCAAATCATACAAAAGAGACTTCTCTAATATGGGAGAAGCTACAAATGAAACATAGAGACTAGCATTAATTGTAACAAACCAACTGAGTTAACTTATGGGCTAGACCATTAGCTTACCTCTTTAAAAATCTTATAGAGTAATCCCTATTACTTCTAAGCTGTAAACAATCATCAATAATGGACCCAAACTCTGTCAAATCCTAAACTTGTGAGGCTATAGCATTAACAACAATTAAAGCATCATATTCAAAGTCTATCATTTGCAAGCCCAAATAGGCTACCTAGATCATTGCTTCATACAAGGCTAAAGCTTTAGCCTCTTTCACTAAAAACGTAATGGTAAAATGCATGTATTTACATGCAAAAAAAAAGATAGCCATCACTTCCATGTACCAATATGCCCAAGCCTATCAAAGAAGTGTCTTGAAAATAAGTTGCATTAATGTTGCATTTCCATCTTCCAGGACCCGGATGTGACCAAGTGCATTGCTGCTTGCTAGTGGACACTGCTACACCAGGTATATATCACACGTAGCCCACCATTGCTAAAGGAAAAGAAAGCTCAACTCTTAAAACATCTTCCTATAATTTTTGGTTCCTTAAGCGCCACATTTAACATAACACCACAGCCACTTTGCAAGCAAGATCATTATGGCTGTTATTAATAAATTTTAATAATCAAGTATGGACCTCATCCGCAAAGAGGGAAGGCACCATGAGTTGTACATAATCCCAGTACTTTTGAGCATAGGGTCACTCAATAAAGAGATCCCACAGGTGTTCCATCCCTTGCCCACACAAGACTTATTAAGATGATATATCCATGCCTTTTTCCAGGAGCCAAGTGGATATTGGATACAATTGTCCATGCCTTTTTCCAGGAGCTAAGTGGATATTGGATACAATTGTTGCATATCTCTATAAAAATGATAGAATTTTTGATGGAATAAATAGCTTCCATAACTTCTACCAGCTACTACTAAAGACCCATAATTCTGCCCTATGAAGCTCATCCATTAGCATCTTATAGCAATATTTCATAGTTGTACATACCTAATGGAGAATATTGCCAGAGCAATGAATCTGAAATATTGAATTTCGGTAAGGGTATTGCAAATGGCAGTAGCATCATCATGATGAAAGATAGATTGAACAAACTCAGTATCTTACTTTTACCATTACTAAATAATAAGTCAATAGCCAATATATCTTTCAGACCTTGTACCATCATCATGCCAACTCAAAACCCATATTATTTCGAATCCAAGGGACTTTCCACACATTGATTGATCTCCCATCACCAACCCACCATTGAATTCCTCTAGCTAGCACTTGCTTTGCACTCTAGACATTTCGCCACACATAACTTGGGTTACTTCCAATGTGTAAGGAAAGGTAGCTTTCGTCAGGAAAATATCTGGCCTTGAACAAGTGAGCTATCAAAGTATCAGGATTATGAAGAAAATTCTAGCCTTGTTTCACTAGAATTGCAATTGAAGACCTGCAGATCACAAAAATCCATACCACCAAGGTCTTTATACCAATACAAGTGAGCCTAACTCTGTCATTGAATGCCTCTTAAATTATTATTGCCTAAACCCTACCAAAAAGAGTTTAGCATCCTTTGAATTTCATAACAAACCCAAATTGGAATCAAAAAGACATTCATATAATACATGGATATAGCCTAAGCAACAAATTTGATTAAGACACCTTTCCTAGTTTGTGACAATAACTTATTGGGCCAACCTTATAACTGCTTCGAGATGCAATCCTTAACACAACTAAACACTACCCGCTTAGAAAGATGAATAAGCGAAGGCAATCCAAGGCATTTTCCAATGTTTATGCCATTAGTGACCCCTAATACACTAGATAAAGTAGTCTGTTTGTCAGTCTGAATATTAGATGAGAATATGCTACTAGACTTATTAAGATTAATTGCTTTCCTAGATATGCCTTCATACTCCTCCAATATGTGATGGATCACCTCTAGTCTCAGCCTCTATAATCTTGAAAAATAAGAATTTGTCGTTAGCAAAAAATAAATGAGAAACATTAGGAGCTCCTTGACATACCTTGCACCCTTGTATCTCACCATTAGCTTCAACTAAATGAATCAAAGCTAATAGACCCTCAGCATAAATTATGAAAAGATAAGTTGAGTGATGACAACCCTATTGAAGACCTCTACCCAAATGGATAGGAGCCACCTCAACACTATTAACAAGTACTGAATATTGTACTATTGTAAACAGAGCATAATCCAAAGGATCTAAATAGAGTCAAAACCCATCAACTACATCATTTACTGTAAGAAAGACCAATCCACCCTATCATATGCTTTACTGATATCCAATTTTAAAGCAACCTCCCCAACATTACCTCTTGTCTTCCTATTCATATAGTGTAAAACCTCACAGGCTATCATAACATTATTTGAGATAGACTGACCTAGTGCAAAAGCATGCTAATTATCAAAAATAATCCGAGAAAGAATATGCTTAAGCTTGTTTGCCAAAGCCTTTGCTATAATTTTATAAATCATATTACAAAGGAAAATAGGTTATTGCAATTCCTTCATTGTAATAGGTGTGTCACACTTTGGAATCAAAACATGTTGAATAATGATTCGAAGTTAGTTTTCATTGTTTAGGAATATGTGTTCTTGATTTTTTTTCTAGCTAGTGGGCTGATTATATTTTCTATTTTTACAATTTAGCATGAGTTTTATTTCTTTTTAGCAATATTTTAAGTAGTAGGGCATGATATCCACTTACCTACTTTTACTCCTTATTTTTAGCTTTAATTAGCTCATTGTAAGTCTATTTAATGGATCATTTTGTTGCTTTCAATTAAATGGAAAAATACAATAACTTTAGCTATTCTCTTAAAGAATTTCAACATGATATCAAAGCCTTTCATGATCAAAGGCCTATAAGAAAAACCTAGTGAGAGTTCTTTAGATTAAGATGGCCATAAACTCTTTCCTATTAACCTCACCTCTAATTTTTATGGAAGAGAATTATCAATTATGGTCTGTGAAAATGAAGTCCTACCTACAAGCTTTTGATCTATGGGAAGTGGTCAAAACTGATAAAGAAGTCCCACCATTGCCAGCACATCCAATTGCGGCTCAAATCAAAAGTCATGCTGAAGAGAAGACTAAGAAGTTCAAAGCAAAGACCCGTCTGCATTCTTCTATTTCTGAAGTAATTTTCACTAGCATCATGGCTTGTGAATCTCCAAAAGAGATATGGGATTCACTCAAAGGTGAGTATTTAGGTAATGAGCAAATAAAGTCGATGCAAGTTTTAAATTAAAAGAGAATTTGAAGGTCTAAAGATGAAGGAATTAAGGATTATGTTAACAAAATCATTTCAATTGTTAACAAATTAGATTACTTGGTGAAGACTTTCCAGATAATAGAATTGTTGAAAAAATTTTATTGAGTTTGCCAAAAAAATTTGAGTCAAAGATTTCTTCACTTGAGGATTTGAAAGACCTCTCCAGGATTACTATTGCATAGTTAACCAATGTTTTGCAAGCTGTGAAACAAAGAAGAGCATTTACAGAAGAAAAATCAATAAAGGGAACATTCATTGCTAAGACATCAAACAAGTTGCCAAAGAATGGAAAATTTGCATCATGTGGCATATGCAAGAAAACCAACCATGAAGAGAAGGATTATTAGCATAAAGGTAAACCGCAATGCTTTAGTTGCAACATATTTGGGCATTTAAAAAAAAGATCCTAGGTTCAAGGAGCAAGCAAATTTAGCATAAGAAAAAGAGCGTCTCTTTTAAAGAAATTAGAGAGAAGTGCCCTAAGAAATTAACGGGCATGCAGTTTTATGGTGAGAAGTACACCAATAATTAGAGACTTAATGAGAAGTGCATTAACAAAATGAAGGGTTGATGAGAAGTGCATCAACACATTGAAGAGAAATGCTTCAAAAAGAATATGATATGTCTATTTGGAGAAAGGTGCTCCAACACTAGCAATCATATGTCCAACTTTGAATCATGGGAGAGTGTTGAATAATTATTCAAAGTTAGTTTTCATTGTAAATATGTGTTTTTGATTTTTTTCTAGTTAGTGGGCTTATTATATTTTTTGTTTTTACTTGGTCAATTTAGCATGAGTTTTATTTCTTTTTAGCAAGATTTTGAGTAGTGGGACAAGATCTCCACTTACCCATTTTTACTCCTTATTTTTAATTTTGATTAGCTCATTATAAATCTATTTAATGGATCATTTTGTTTCTTTTAGTTAAATGAAAAAATGTAATAACTTTAGCTATTCACTTTAAAAATTTAAACGAAACAAGCATAGTATCATTTAGTGCAAGGGAAAAAGTAAAGCCTAATTTCTAACCAATTAGATGCTAACCAAAACACCATCTGTCCAAGCAAATGCCAATAATTCTAGAAAAAACTCGTGTTTAAACCATCTGGGCCCTAAGCCTTATTGGGATACATTTGGTTAATGGCTACAATAAACTCTTCAAACGTGAAAAGAGAAAACAACTAAGCATTTTAGAAGCGAAAACTATTTTACCAAGGATAAAACTTGACATGATAGATGCAGAAGAATTAGATTGAAATAACTCACTAAAATAGTTTTTAACAATCTCTCACAGCCCTTCATATCTATCACTATTTGTCCATGGTCATCCAACAATTGCTTATTTTATTTTGCTTCTTTTTAGTAAAAGCACTAGCATCGAAAAACTTTGAATTATAGTCCCCCTCTTTCAGCCAAAAGTCTTTTGCCCATTGTTTCTAACAGGTTTCCTCTTATTCAAGTAACCAATCCAATGTGTTGCGAACCTAAAAAATTCAACAATGGAAGCATCATCTTGCTTACCCCTCAACTTAGCCATCTTCAATTTGCATGTCTGTATTTGTTTCCAAAATCATTGCTAAAATTCCCTTCCCTAACGAGCCATCAAATCTAAATAACCAATCAAACATTCTAGAAGGCTCTTATCACTCGTTAAAAGCCACATCTCTTCAAGCAATCACTCAAATCCTTCTTTTTAACCCACATATTCCCAAATTTAAATTGATACTGACCTCTAAAATTACAAGTGGGATTATTATCTAGAAGACTTGGTGAATGGTCAGAAGAAGATGTGAATAAATTTAAGGGCTTACAAAGAGGGAATAAATCAAACCAAGACGCAATGGCAAAAGCTCTATACATACGCTCTTGAACATAATTAGATGTGCCACATCCTCTTTCTCATGTGAAGGAATAGCCATGCAAATCAATTTTGGGAAGTTCACAATCTATAAGAGCTTCCTTGAAACCTTGAAAAGCCAATTTGGATGCTTCACTGGCCCTTGCTTGTCATCACAATAAATTAGGCATTTGACCCATTTAGCTTATTTGGAAAAATTAATTCCAAATATAGGTAATTTGTAAAAAAAATTTCTGAGTTTAGGGTGTTTTTTGATTGAAAAGTCAAAACAATACACAAACCACAAAAAAAAATTGACGGAAAATTTTTGTTAATAAAAAATAAACTTTTCGAACAAAAAAAATGGCAGAAAAGGCATAAACTAACAAAGATTTTGGCAAAAAATAGCAAATCCATGGAAAAAAAAAAAAAAAAAAAGGTGGAAATAGTTGGATTACCCATACCACTTCAAATCTTGGGAAACCATATGATCAGGAAAAAAAAAAGCACAAAAAATGGAATTATGGGAAAAAAATGGCTAAAAACCTTGTATTTCACTTTCATTTCATTTCAATATTAGCAGACCGATAACTCATTGAAAATAATAGCAGAAAATGTATAGTCATTCCAACTTCAGAGATTCGCCAATTTCCTAGACAGAAATATTGTACTATAGACTTCTAGTTTGGAAAAAAGAAAAGTGGTGGAAATGGTTCTTGATATTCCCACCACCACTCATCAACTCTCTCTTGCAAATTTTTACTGAATCTCTACAAACTATCTCTTTCTCTGTCGTGCTCTCTTGTCTTCTTCTTGCATAAAGGTAAGGAAAATTTTTTTTTTCAACTAAATCTCATTTTTTGCTTACAAAATATTTTATTTTTTTTATTCTATTAATATATTAGGCATAACTTTGTAAATATATTTTGTAAATTTCTATGGTGCTCTCGTATTCTGCTTGCAAAATATTACCAATTTTTTTTGTTAATATAAATCTTTTATTTTGTTATTATATTGACATAATTTTTTTTTTGCAAATTATTTTATCATTCAAAAGATTATAAAAAGTAATTGTTGACTACAACAAGTAATTTAATTAAAAATATGTTATATTTTTTTAGTTAGTTAGTTAGTTAATTTACTTAGTAAATTATTTAATTTATTGGTTAATGTTATATTAAAAATAATGTTATTTACCTAATGAGCAGTAAATAATTTTTTATTAGAATGAAAAACAAAGTAGAATAATATGTAGGGATTTATAAAAATAATTTGTGTAGGTAAAAAATAGGGATAATGTTGGTATAATTTTTGTAAGAAATATACACTAACGAAGGTAAACTAGTAAATAAAATGTCAAAAAATAGCTAAAATATGGATCTACAAGGTAAGAGATAACATTATATAGAATGAAAAATATATATTAATGTTAATAATATTTTTTATAGGAAAAAAGTAGGTAATAATGAAAAAATTTTAAAAGATTAGATAGAAAAGTACTTATATATATAGTGAAAAATAAATATATAAGTTATTTGTAAAAATATAGATAGTGAAAAAAATAAAGGTTAGAAAAAAAAAACTAAATATATTAAAAATATTTTAGTAAAACACAATTTTCTAAAAAATTGGTTATTGGGAAAAAAATTTTAAAAATAGCAAAGAAAAAAAAATTTGTTAAAAAAGTAAATGGTAGTTGTTTAGAATGATTACATATATAAAATAAGAATATGTATTTGATAACATAATTAAATGGTAAATATATTTATTTTATTAATTTCACAATTTTATTAATTAATGTGGTTATAAGGACAAAATATAACATTTATTTTGTCATTATAACTATGGTTGTGCATAATTATGTTTTAATAATTTATTATTAATGGAAATTATATCTAAAAAATAATTATATATATGTTGACCTAAGTTATTTCAAAACTTAGTCAATCTCTATTTTGATCTTATCAATCAAATTAAAAGCCATATAATATTTGTTCAAGTGTTTGTTTTGTAGAATATATCATATTTATTGACTGAAATTGAAAGGATATCAAAATCTTCCAAAGTTGACTTCTAAGTCGCGCCCAAGACAGAAAAGTCGCGATCGCGACCACTAAGTCGCGATCGCGACCACTAAATCGCGACTGCGATGATGATTTCGCTACCAAGACAATCAGAAGGAAAATTGTTCATTTTTAGCTTCGAGAATCAGAGAAATCGCGACCTCAATCGCAACCATGACCAAGGGCGTGATCCATGATTCTTGACTACAAATTAGAAGTCGCAACCATGAAATTCATACAGCATTCAGAGCTTCTAACGAATAGTTGAAGAACCAACGAGAAGATGCCATGTGTGATCTAGCCATTGTGAATTATGAAGATCGTGACTGCGAAAATGGAGTCACGACCGCGAAAAAGGCTTAGCAACCGCTACCTAGCTTTAACAGTGCATTTAATGCAAGATATTGTGGCTGTTGTGAGAATCCTTCTTGGTATCTCTTTGTAATAGGAATTTGGAGAGAAGAAGCTATAAATAACCCCCTCCAAAGACCCTCATTAAGTATCCAACAATTTTTATTTAAGCCAAACTCTTGCAATTTTAATTCTCAAAGCCTTACCTCTTAATTATTATCATTTGGTTGTTGTAAGAGCATTAATAGCTCAAAGAGTTTAGTGTTAGCCTTGAAAACACATATTGTTGTGTTAAGAGTGAGCCATTAGAAAACTCTTGTATAGGTTTAAGTGTGAGTCTAACGGAAACACTTGTAAGGGTTGTGTGTGAGCCATTGAAAACACATTATAAGTTTAGAGTGAGATTGAAATTCCTTATAAGTATCAGCTAGTTGTAGAATACCCAATTGAGATTGGGGAGTGGATGTAGGGTTCGTTAATACCCGAATCACTACAAAATTGATTGTGTTCATTCTCATTCCCTATCTCTTTCTATCTATTTTTTAATTTCCCACCAATTCAATCCCCCCTTATTGCTACATAAGGGCAAATAAGTGGTATCAGAGCTTTGGTCTCATTCTTCAAGCTTAATTGTATGAGAAAAGATCAAAATGGCCAATGAAGAGATGCATCACCTCAAGCCACACTTCAATGGTACCGACTATGCGCATTGGAAATATAGAATGGAGGTATATCTTGATAGTGATGTCATTAATGTATGGGATTGCATAATCAAATAATGGAAACCTCCATCAAGAAAAGTTAATGATGTTGAAGAATTAGTTCTTAGAGAAGAACAAGTAGATGCACAAAGAAAAGCTAATGGGAAAAATAAGAGAGCCATAGGAATTCTTCTTAATTCACTCTCAAGAGAAGAATGTGGTAGAGTTCAATATTATTCAAGTGCGTTTAGCATTTGGAAATCTTTAGAAAACAACCATGAAGGACCTAAGCCAGTCAAAGAGAAAAAGATTCAATTGTACACAACTGAATATGAGCTCTTCAAGATGAAACCTAATGAAAGCGTCATCGACATTACAAATAGGCTTCTAGCCCTTGTCACCAACATGAAGAAATTAGGCAAAGTATACACCTTGAATGACATAAACTATAAGATTCTCAAGACTCTCCCAAAGAAAGACTATAGAGCTAGAATTGCTGGCATAGAAAAAGCTAATGAGGATTTTGGTAAAGTTCCTACCGATGTCCTCATTAGAAAACTCCTTACCGAAGAAATGTCTCTATTGATAGAGAAGGAAGAGAATCAAGAGAAGGAGAAAAAGAAATCCTTAGCTCTCAAATCCTCCCTCAAAAGCAAAAAGAAATGTGGGAGCTTAAGTGAATCAAGGAAAGTGAAGATGATGATGATGATGAAGAACTTGCTATGCTCTCAAAAAGGGTTAAAAACATAATTAAGTGAAGAAAGAAAGAAAAGAGGCCCTTTAGAAGATCATTATCAAATTACAACTCAAACTCAAGCAAAGAAAAGAATAATGACGTTACTTGCTATGAATGTGGTAAGCAAGGTCATATAAAAACAAAATGTCCCAACATCAAGAAGAAAAAGAAATGGGACAAGGAGAAGAAGAAGAAGGGTTTTAAAGCCACATGGGATGATGACTTCTCAAGTGATGAAGAGGAAGAGGATGTTGCAAACTTATGTTTCATGGCCTTAGAGGACTCATCAAATGAGGTAAGCTCTAACTCTCAATCTTGTGATGATATTGATGATGATATGCATGATGGGGATGAGCTAATAAAAGCTATGAATTTGAAATGCAAAAAGTGTAAATCAAAAATGAAATTTTTTAAGGAAAAACATTTTAACTTAGTGAAGAATTTTAAAGAATTAGAAAAACTTGCTTTAAGCTTGAAAACCTCCAATGTTAGCTTAAAAAGCTCATTGAAGGAAATCACTTCAAAAAACTCCTCTTTTAATTCTTTATATAAAGAAAACAATGCTCTGAAAATTGAGATTGAAGAATTAAGAAACTCAGTCTTAAAATTTCACAAAGGAAAAGAAGCCTTGGATACTTTTATTGTATCACAAAGGCCACCCCTTGTGATACATGGTCTTGGCTTTGATAGCTCATCTCCATCCACATTCTCACACACTATGTTCATAAAGGCTACAACTCCTCAAACCTCTAGTATTGAGGTAATTCACAAGGAAGTGAAAACACACACTAAACCTCCAAGTCCCAAAAAGACTCAAAAGGTTACATTAGACTCAAGAGCTAAGTCTCAAAGAGTTAACCATGCATTCATGTATCAAAAGAGGCATGCTCAAAGACATCCACAATCATAACATAATACTTGTCCTTGTATGCATTCATGTCATAATGCTGTGAAAAGACCAAAATTTTTTTACAAAATGGCTAAAAAAATCTTCAAGTCAAAACTCAAATGCCATTATTGTATGAAAGATGGTCATATAAATATATTTTGTTATATAAGGAAGGCTCAACTCAAGCTTGAGGACCCTTCCAAGGCTAACTCCCAAGGACTTGAGTATATTTGGGTACCTAAAACAAGATGATTAATCTTTTCTTATAGGTGTGTCTCAAATCCACTACTAAGGAGAAGAAATGACATGTAGATAGTGGATGTTCAAGACACATGACTAGAAATGCAAGCCTCTTCACAAATTAGAAAGAAAATAGAGATGGAAACATCACATTTGGTAACAATGCCAAAGGTAAGATAGTTCGCATTAGCACCATTGGTAAGAACAATCTTTCTCTCATTGAAAATGTTCTTTTAGTTGATGGTTTAAAATTTAACTTGCTTAGTATAAGTCAATTATGTGATAAGGGTAATAAAGTCACCTTTGACTCTAAAGCATGCATTGTCACCACTTTAGTTAATGACAATGTAGTGTTTAAAAGTGAAAGGGAGGGCAATACCTACATGATTAACTTAGATGATTTGGCTAACCAAGATGTCAAGTGTTTCATGTCTATTAGCAATGAATATTGGCTTTAGCATAGAAGGCTTGGACATGCAAGCATGGAGCTTCTTCATAGTCTTTGTAAGGATGAGCTTGTTGAAGGACTTCTAAAGATCAAATTCTCAAAGGATAAGACATGTGGACCTTGTCAAATGGAAAAGCAACACAAGTCATCCTACAAATCAAAAAATATTGTAAGTACTTCTAGACCCCTTCAACTTATTCATATGGATTTGTTTGGACCTAGTAGAGTGGCTAGTTTAGGTGAAAAAATGTATGCTTATGTGCTTGTTGATGCTACTCTAGATTCACTTGGGTTAGTTTCTTAACCCATAAGGTGATGCTTTTGATGCATTCAAAAGTTTTGCAAAAAGAGTTCAAAATGAATTTTTTGAAAATTTTTGCATTGAACATGTAATTTCAAATAATTTTTCCTCTCCTAGGACACATCAACAAAATGGTGTTGTAGAAAGAAAAAATAGAACCTTGATTGAAATGGCTAAAACCATGCTAATGAATATGGTTTACCAACTTATTTTTAGGTGGAAGCCGTTAACACTTCATGTTACATTTCAAATAGAGTTTTTAAAAGACCCATTTTGAATAAAAATTCTTCTGAGTCATGGAATGGAAGAAAGCCCAAGATTTCATATCTAAGAGTTTTTGGTTGCAAGTGCTACATATTAAATACTAAGGATAACCTTGGGAAATTTGCTTCTAAAATCGATGAAGGCATTTTCTTAGGATATTCCACCACTAGTAAAGCTTATAGAGTCTTTAACAAAAAAGACTATGGTAATTGTAGAGTCTATGAATGTTGTATTTGACGAATCTAGTAAACTTAATCTTGGGAAAGGTAGTATTCTTGATGATCTTATAGGTGAATTTAAAAAGCTTAGATTGGATCAAGATGAGACTCTAAAGGAAGTTAAGGACCAAGTGGAAAACCAAAAGATCATGAGGATCAATCAAATCCATAAGAGGACGATGTTCAAGAACTTCCTAAGGAGTGGAGATACCCTAAGAATCATCCCAAGGAGCAAATCATAGATGATCCATCTAAGGGTGTACATACTAGATCTCATTATAAAATCTTAGATTCTAATCTTGCTTTTGTTTCTCAAATTGAGCCAAGGACCATTAATGAAACTCTTAATGATAAGAATTGGGTGATTCCTATACCAGAGGAACTTAACCAATTTGAGAGAAACAAAGTTTAGGAACTTGTTCCTAAACCCAAAGATCATCCCATTATTGGATGTAAATGGGTTTATAGAAATAAGTTAGATGAGAATGGTTTCATCACTAGGAATAAGGCCAGATTAGTTGCCAAAGGGTATAACCAAGAGGAAGGAATTGATTATGATGAAACTTATGCTCCAGTAGCAAGATTAGCGGCTATTAGAATTTTACTTGCTTATGCAAGTCATATGGATTTTAAACTTTTTCAAATGTTTGTTAAAAGTGCCTTTTTAAATGGATTTATTGTGGAGGAAGTTTATGTTGAGCAACCCTCTGGTCTTGAACATCATAACTTCCCAATCATGTCTTTAAATTAACCAAGGCCTTGTATGATTTGAAACAAGCTCCTAGAGCTTGGTATGAAAGGCCAAGTACATTTCTTTTGAAAAATGATTTTGTTAAGGGCAAAGTTAACACAACACTTTTTGTAAAAGGGCACAAAAATGACACCTTAATTGTTCAAATTTATGTTGATGATATTGTATTTGGTGCTACTAATGCATCTTTGTGAAGAATTTGCCAAGTGTATGACTAGGAAATTTGAGATAAGCATAACAGGTGAACTCAAGTTCTTCCTAGGACTACAAATCAAGTAATACAAAGATGGCATCTTCATCAACCAATCCGAATATACAATAGAGCTTCTCAAGAAGTTTAGCATGGATGGTTGCAAAAGTAGCAAGACTCCAATGAGTACATCAACTAAGTTTGACAAAGATGAAAAAGGTAAGCCTATAAATGAGAAGAAATATCGAGGTATAATTGGTTCTCTTCTCTACCTTACAGCATTTAGACACGATATAATGTATAGTGTTAGTTTGTGTGCACATTTTCAATCTTGTCCTAAAGAATCTCATTTGCATGCGGTTAAAAGAATTTGAAGTATTTACATGGCACATTGCATTTAGGGCTTTGGTATCCTAGAAATTCATCTTTTACAATAATTGGTTTTTCAGATGCAGATTATGCTGGTAGCTTGCTTGATAGAAAAAGTACTTCTAGAACTCATCATTTTCTTGGTGAATGTTTAGTTTTATGGTTTAGCAAGAAATAAGTTTCAGTACCCTTGTCCACCGCCGAAGCAGAATATGTGGCGGCGGGTTGTTGTTGCACTCAAATTCTTTGGATGAAACAATAACTCAAGGACTATGGTAAAGTAATTGATTAGATTCCCATCAAATGTGATAATACAAGTGCTATAAATCTTTCCAAAATCCCATCCAACATTCTCGGAGTAAGCATATAGACATTAGGCATCATTTCTTGAGAGATCATGTGAAAAACGGTGATGCTGTGTTAGAATTTATTGGTACAACTAACCAACTTGCTGATATTTTCACAAAACCCCTAAATGAAGAAAGATTAAATTTCATAAAAAGGGAAATTGGCATGCTTGATGGGAGCTCATTGCCTTAGATTTTCAAATTACATAAAGTTTTTTCATTTGAATTAAAATCTTATGCATGTTATGACATTTATTTTTCATTTATTTTTTACTTTGTTAAATTCTTGAATTAAGGTGAACCTTAAGTCATTCAAATTTAAATTTTTTTTCCTTCTGCCTTTTGGTGGCATATTGGGTGCTTTAGGGTTGATTTTTGGTATATTTAACCTCAATTACTTGACTTACTGTATTTTGGTATATTTCTTGTTGATTTTTTGTATATTTGATCCAAATTGCTTGAAATTAATTTTCATTAATTTATTTTATCATAGTTTGTTGAATATATAATTATATTCAATTTAATCTTGAACTAAAATGCCAATTGTATTGCACTCAAATTCTTTCAAAAATTTTCAAGTATTTCTATCTTTTTAAAATTCATGGTCGCGATATAAAATTCGTGGTCGCGAAATTTAAAATTTATAGCCGTTATCTTTGAGTTCCAAAATCCTGCACACGATAAGAAAATTGCAGTCACGATTTTTTATTTTTTCAAAATTCGCAGTCGCGAATAGGTAGTCACAATCACAAAACAGAGTTTTAACAGCATTTAAAACTAGCCATTTTTCAATGAGCACAAACCAAATTAATGCAAAAACTAGCCATTTTTGACCATTTTTCAGTCCATTTTTGCCAATAAATATCCTCCTATTTCAAGTTTAACTATTCTCAAACATCTCCAAACTCTTTTCTAAGCTAAAACCTTACTCTCTCCAACTCTCCTCTCATTTTACTTTCAATTTTCTTCTCATTCTCCATCTACTTCTCTATTAATGGCTTCAAGGAGACCCTTTAGAAAAGGGAAAGTAGTCCAAACCTCCTCTCAAACCTCTCCTCTTGAACTCATAAGGGGTATTACACAAGAGGAAAAACAAAATTTACATAGGATTCAAGAAAAAACAATCTTACCCTCTAAAATTCCTTCCTTAGCGTGTCTTAAAACTTTAGGAATTGAGGATAGCATCAATGGCTACCTCAAAAATTTAGAATGGGGGCAATTTGTTTTTGTAGATGAAGATGGGTATGATGAGCTAACTAGGGAATTTCTTATCCCCTAGTTGTCCACAAAAAACTTCATCCTACCCATGGCCATTATGCCATTAATTCCCAATTTTTTGGTCACCCCTATGAGCTTTCTCTTAATGATCTTACTAACATTTTTGGTTTCCAAATTGAGGGTGCCTACATCATCAATGACTTCTCCCTTCACCTCAATTCCTTTTGGAATCCGAATTCGATCCAAAATCCTCCCTAGCTAAACACATCAAAACACTTTCTCTTTGGCTTCTTCATTAGATTGTCACCCTCACCATAAATGCTAGAGGGGATGGAAATGAAAAGGTTTCCCAAAAAGATCTCTTCTTCCTTTATGGTCTTGTCAAGGGAAAACCAATCCAAACCGCTAGGTTTCTAGTAGACCAATTTCTTCACCTTTCTTCAATAAAAAAGGGCACCATTCTCCTCTCTTCCCACATTTCTACAATAGCCAAACATGTTGGGGCTCTTACTCCACCCAACATAGCCATTCTCCAAAAATCAATCAAAAAATCCCTTATTGACTTTCAATACATGATCAATGCCAAGGCATTGAGAGAAAATGAAGGGAAATATGATTATATTTTTAGAGATGTTGGAATCCAATAGAGGATTAGGAAAAGATCAAGGGTGGTGGCAGGTGAACCTAGTCAACCATAAGAGCAAGCACCTCAAATAGCACCTATTGCCCCTCCATCTCCACCTCAAGATGAGACCAATCGCCTTCTTCAAAAAGTCTTAGGCAGACTCTCTCTTTTAGACTAAATTCACCAAGACATATTTGATATGCAAGGTCATATGGGTCTTCCTCAATGCAACCTCCAAGATTGGCAATTTAGTGAAGAAGAAGAGGAGGAGACACAAGAAGAGACCCTTCATCAAGAAGAAGAGGAACCCAATGATGGAGGAGATTCTTAGATTTTCTTTTTAAAATTTCTTCTTTCTTTTGTTTATTTTTGCTTTATTTTAAATTTTACTCCTTATGTTTTTTCATGCATTGTAGTGTGGCATTATCAATTTCAAATTAATACAATTATCTATTTTCTCTATTTCTATCTTGTTTCTTCTTTGCTTTATCGTTTTGTTCCTTTTGCAATATATTTTTCTCTATTTCTTTTTGATATTGCCAATAGGGGAGAAACATAGAACTTAAATAAACTCAAATAAACATCACTTGATTATAACTTTGAGATAACTTTGAGAATATGTTCTCCATTTTATATTTTTTTTGTCATTTGTTGCATAAATTGAGGGGCAGAACTCTTGATGAATTGAATGTTATTTTACATTTAATTGTTATTTTACATTTAAGTTCAATTTGATTGTCAAAAGAAAAAATGGGGAGATTGTTGACCTAAGTTATTTCAAAACTTAGCCAATCTCTATTTTGATCTTGTCAATCAAATTGAAAACCATCTAATATTTGTTCAAGTGTTTTTTTTTATAGAATATATCATATTTATTGATTGAAATTGAAAGGAAATCAAAATCTCCCAAAGTTGACTTTTGAGTCGCGCCCAAGACAGAAAAGTCGCAACCGCAACCACTAAATCGCAACCGTGACCATGATTTCCCAACTAAGACAATGAGAAGGAAAATTGTTCATTTTTTAGCTTTAAGACTCAGAGAGAATCGCAACCTCAATTGCGACCATGACCAAGGGCGCAATCCATGATTCATGATCGCGAATTAGAAGTCGCGACCACGAAATTCATACAACATTCAAAGCCTCCAATAGATAGTTGAAGAACTAATGAGAAAATGCCATGTGTGATCTAGCCATTGTGAATTATAAAGATCGCGACCGTGAAAATGGAGTCGCGACCGTGAAAAAGCTTAGCAACCATAGGCCATCTCTGACAGTGCATTTAATGCAAGATATTGTGGCGGTTGTTAGAATCCTTCTTGTCATCTCTTTGTAACAGGAATTTAGAGGGAAGAAGCTATAAATACCCCCTCCAAAGATCCTCATTAAGTATCCAACAACTTTCATTTAAGCCAAACTCTTTCAATTTTAATTCTCAAAGCCTTACCTCTTAATTGTTATCATTTGGTTATTGTAAGAGCATTAATATCTCAAAGGGTTAAGTGTTAGCCTTGAAAACACACATTGTTGGGTGGAGAGTGAGCCATTAGAAAACTCTTGTATAGGTTTAATTGTGAGCCTAAGGGAAACACTTAAAAGGGTTGTGTGTGAGTCATTGTAAACACATTACAAGTTTAGAGTGAGCTTGAAACTCCTTGTAAGTAACATCTAGTAGTAGAATACCCAATTGAGATTGGGGAGTGGATGTAGGGTTCGTTAATACCCAAACCACTATAAAATTGATTGTGTTCATTCTCCTTCCCTATCTCTTTCTATCTATTTTTTAATTTCCCACCAATTCAACCCCCCTTCTTCAATCATCAATAATAAATTATTAGAACATTATTATTTATTTATAGAGAATTAAATCACTTTTATTTTTTATTGAGTGTAAATATTATTATGCTTTATATAAAAAATAAAAATATTTATATAAATTGGGATTGAATATATTTATAGTGATATTGTTTGTGTGTTATTGTATTTAAATAGGGCTTTGTTAAATATATAACTAGAATTTTTACATTAATTTTACTTTGTTCATTTTTGGATGCTAAACAATTTGTTATCGCAAATGCATCGGTTTTCATGATTTATTAGGAATGCGAAATGATCCAAACCAATTATAGGTGGACCTGCATAAATGGTCAATCGAGATTTATTAATATAGATAGAGAGACACCTTACTACAGTATATTAGTTCAATTCATCAAAGATGTAATTAGATTAGAAGCAATGGTTAATAAAATATATTTTAGAAATCCAATGCCAACACCTATGAGATTAATATATAGGTTAGTTGAAATTAATGATGATCGTTCTGTCTATGACATGTATAGAGTCATTAGACAATAAACAAGAATGCAATTTATTGAGTTATATGTTGAATATTGTTATGGTGATCATACACAACAATCAATATACAGAGGTCGATCATCAAATTATAATAATATAGGATCTAGTAGATGTAGTCAACAGTGGGTTATGAATGAGGCTGAATGTATTGATAATGATGAAGAATCAGGACATGATGAAGATAAGGGCAATTGTGCAAGGAATGAATGTGTGATGGATGAGGATGATAGAGAAGAAAACATTAATGTAATAATAGATTAGATAGGTTATGGTGCGGATGAAGAGGAGCATGATGTTGATGATGATGAGGCTGAGGAGGATGTTAGTGAAGAGGAAGATAAACACTTTTACGATGATGATGAGGATGACAAAGAAGATGGTGAGAATTCAAATTTGTTGACTTCAATTAGTTACATGCTAGAAAAGTATTGAAGACTTATGCCAATACTACACAATATATGTTGACAAAAAGGAAATGAATATGAATCTCAATAATTATGGTGATGTGCTAACTGATGATTCTCAGGAGTTATGTAAATGTATGATATTTAAATCTAGAGATGTGGTTAAATGAGAACTAAAGGTTTATTCGATGAGAAGAAAGCAAGAATTTAAAAGTGAGGAAACTAAGCAAAATACTATGTCAGTTGTTTGTCGGTATGGTAATGTATGAAAATGGAGGTTCAGGGAAACACTAAAAAAATGTAGCTATTTTTGTGTGATCACTAGCTATAGTGGCCTTCACACTTGTAGTGCTCCATCAATAAGTAACGATAACAAATATTTAGACTCAGAATTGATGGCTAATTTCATTAAGCCATTGGTAGAGAAGCAAGCAAATATTAAGATATCTACTCTGTTAAACCTATTGAAGGATAAATTTAATTGTACTCTTTTATACAAGAAAGTGTGGAAAGCAAAGAAGAGAGCAATTATAGATATCTTTGGTGATTGGGATCAATCTTTTAATATCCTTTGCCCATTTATGTATGCTTTGACCTCCTTCAATGATAGATCGGTTTATGATTTAGAGCATGATGAATTTGTTGTGAATAATAGAATTGGTCCCAATGTTCATCAATTTTGAAGAATGTTTTGGGACTACAAGCCATGTATTGAAGGATTCAAACACTGTAAACTTGTTTTGTATATTGATGGCACATTTTTATATGGAAAGTATAAGATGGTGTCGCTGACTGCCGAAACTTTTAATGGCAATAACATAATATTACCAATGGCATTTGTGTTGGTTGAAAAGGAAAACAAAGACAATTGGGAGTACTTCATGTGTTGCTTGTGCAATTATGTTGTTAATGAGGTCGATCAACCATATGATGTTTGTATAATCTTTGATAGGCACATTGGCATCATCCATTCAATGTCAACATCGATATGAAAGAAAAATCCACATGATTATTACATTCGACACATTGTCAGCAACTATAACACTCATTTTAACAATATCCAATTAAAAAAATGGTAGAGAAATTGGGTAAGTAAACAATCTATTATAGTTTAATAGCCCTTAAGTTAGAGGTTTTTTTAGGTAAGTAAACAATTTGTTCATACGTTATTAAGTTGTAGTTTTTTTCTAGGTCGTCAATATCAAAAGTGAAAATATAGTGCAAATTTGAAATTATTGATATCAGAAAGTAAAGAATCACATGCTTGGGTTAAGGTACTTGATCGAAAAAAATGGGCTTTGGCGCATGACGATGGCTATAGGCATGGTGTGATGACGATGATTATGGCAAAGTCTTTCAATGCAATACTGAAAAACACGTGTGACAACATTGGTCAAAATGTTGATGGAGAAGTTGGTTGATATTTTCAATAAGCATAAGAAAACTAACATAGAAGCTATTGATGAAGGATATGCACTTACAAAGCATTGCATCGACACTCTAAAGTATAGGCTGCAAAATGCACACAATCATAATGTCACAAATTATGATGAACAAAATGGTATTTTGCAAGTAGTAACTATATACAATAATTGCAGTAGAAAGGGAAATAACATTCAGATAGTAAATCTTAAGAAAAGGAGCAACACTTGTGGTAAATTTCAACAAAGCAAAATACCATGTTTTCATGCAATTGCTAGTTGCTTGAAGAATAAATGGGATTACACAGAGTTTATTGCAGCATACTATTCTTTAGATGAAGTTATGAAAGTTTGGTCTACATGCTTTATGCTACTTCAACTGAAGAATATCAACCAAGATTCGATTTTCCAAAATTAGTTCCTAATCAGGAATCGAGGCATGAGAAAGGGAGACCAATATCTTCACGTGCTCAAACTAAAATGGATTAATCAAATCATATGGATCAAACTTTGCAACAACTATGGCAAATTTGGACATAATGCACAAACATGACCTC
The DNA here is from genome assembly GCA_947687605.1 of Reutealis trisperma. Lineage (NCBI taxonomy): Eukaryota > Viridiplantae > Streptophyta > Magnoliopsida > Malpighiales > Euphorbiaceae > Reutealis > Reutealis trisperma. Next base: position 48,506 of record CANTUT010001323.1, read on the forward strand.
GAAGCAAGGATTGAGATAAATTTTTTTTCGTGTGACTTGTAAAAACTAAACTTACAAAAAAAAATTTTAATTAATTTTGTATTCACTAATGAACGAGTTTAATTTGTTTTTAATTCATCATATTTGTGTATCAAATTTATACTATTTATGTTTTTCATAATTTATTAATGTCATAACATATAAGTTAAGAAACATGGTTCCCTACTTTCATACTCCTCAGATACCATGTTCAATGCATCTTTAGGCTCAAATGAAATATTTCAAGGGCCAACTTGATAGAATTAAATTTCATTCTTCTAATGCAACACTTAAGATTTACACCTTAATTGAGCACATAGTATATGTGCATGAGACAATGCAAGAACTAATATGGGTTCGGAGTTTAGTTACCGATTATGATTTATATGTTATAATGTCAAGACCTTTGTTAGATATTGATTTGAAATGTCAACTAGCTGCTTATTGGGATAATGGCCGTCATTCCTATAGATCCATAATAAAATCGTTTATTGAGGATAGGGTTAGGAAAGGAATATATAGTGCAATTTGGCCCAACTCAAGTATAGAATTGCACAACAAGAAGAAAGTAGTTGAGAGGTGATTATGGATTAGAGCAATTATCCATTATATGCCTGTTCAGTTGCAAATGAAGTTTGAAAATTCACTTCCAGTTAGACAATTAGTTATATAGCAGGTTTAAATGTTGTTTGTCTTATACATCCTTATGCCCAATATAGTTTATGTTAACTTTTTTTTTTTTTTGTGTTAAATTGTTGGTAAGACATTTTAACTATTGTAACTTCATTGCATGATGTCTAAGGATATTAATTAATTACTTGTTTTGTTAATATTTATATGTTGTAATATAAATTATTAATTAATTTCTATTGATATGTAATTTTTTAACTAAATAAATAAATCAGGTATGAGTAACATAAAAGGAAAAACAATGAAAATCTCTATACATCTTGAAGGAAGTATTTCAAATAAGGAAAAAAATCACTCCAAGTCAATTAATAGATACATTGATCCTAATGGTTATTTTTGGTATGGTGTGAAATGACCTCTTATAAATTATCCAATAAATGCATGGTTATTTCCCAACCATGCTAATCACATTTTTATTGCTGAGCATTCTACAAACTTAAAATATTTTGGAGATAATATTGTTTTAAACACTGAACCAGCTTATGGTAGATTATAGGAAATTAGATGTGAATTAGAAACATTTTGTGAATACCATGATGTACCTATTCCTCAAGCAATATCAGCTACATTGCCTAGGGGGTCAAATGATGATATTGAAAACATGATGAATCAACTTAGGAGGGAGATTGATGTTATGAATCGTTGGTTAGAAATTTATCATAAACATCATGATATATCAAAAGGAACTGGCAGCTGTGACACGAGTACTACATCAACTACATACGAAACCAAAGCCATTCTGGATTATGTTGTTAATGATTCAACAGATTTTGTGAAGACTCTTCCTCTTTGTTTACCAAAATGTTATTAATTTTGACATGCCCATCATGAATTATGTTTCAATTTTAGCAATTGCCTATTAATTGTTGATTTTATAATGTTTACAATATAAGGACTATGGCAAATAATTATAGCGCTAGTGATAATTTTAGAGCAAGCGGATGTTATTGGACACTATATGATGATTTTATATATCCACTGAATCCACGACAGCATAATAGTGAAATTATGCACTGTACAATGATTAAAGAATGGTTGTTTTAAATAACACAATCAGCAGTGTTAACACTTCACATATGAGTACCCCATGCACATGTTGTTGCTATGTGCGAACCCTCTAATTTGCCCCTCTAAATGACCGGCACTCGATTATGAACCCATAAAAATAAAACTAAATCCAAATTAGATCAGAAATAGGTGAGAACTAGCTGAAAAATGAGCTGCGGCAACCCATGGGCTGGTTACGGCAACTCATAGCCTTTATTGCGTTTGCCACAGGAGCCTCGACGATAGCCAATTGGCTATCGTAGTGGGCCCTGTGGTTGCCACAACTCCCTTTGCACTTATTGAAGCCCATGATAAATTACTGCAACGCATTTTTGATAGAATCTCACACCAAAAACTGCTATTTTTAACCCTAGACTCCCCCTATAAATACCTTATACCTCCTAACAACTTTCACACATAATTACATGCTTCTATACTCTTCCTAAAGCTTTCTAAACCCTATTCCTTAGCCTTCCAATCATCAAAATCCTCTTTCTAAATCTCTAAATCTCTAAAACCCCATTCCAAAACTTCTTCCATCACCTCAAACCTTATTTATAAGTTTCCTAATCACCTCAAGCCTTATTCATAAGCTTTCTAATCACCTCAAACCCTATTCATAAGCCTCCTAATCAACTCAAACCCTATTCCTAATCCTCCAAATCAAGAAAAGGTGCAATTCAAGTTCTTTCTTTCAAAGGAAATTCGTGGTATTCAATCAAGGGTGATTCAAAGTCCTTCCTTCCAAAAAGAGTTCACACTATTCAAGAGTCCTTCTTCCCAAAAGGAGTGCTCATGCCATCCCTAAGCCAAGGTGGAACTTATATTTGATGCCAAGCTCATTCTCTATGGTCCTCACCCCGAAAGCCAAAGGTAAAAGTTATTTCCTTTTCCCTTTCCTTTTCCTTTTCAATTCCAATTTTAAGATCTAAATCTGCAAAGATCTAATTTTTCTTAATTAAAATCTAACCTAGTTAACAAATCCCTAAGCCCTTAAAATCAATCAAAACATCATAACAAAGGCAATGACTTAAAAAACCCTCCTTCGCAAAAAGGAAGAACTGCATAGGGTTAGATTCCCATTCAAAGGGATACGCAAGCATGTCGTCTCTAAGGCATTAACTCCCCTAAAATTAACTTCTTCTCTCTATCATATTCTTCATATAGTTTAGGATCAAAGTTTCTTTTCTTAAATAAAAGTTGAAACTTTAATTCTTTTTATTACAATTGTTTTATTACTTTTTCTTACATTAGTTGTTTAGATCATATTTTGGAGAATGTGTGCTTTTCCTAGAACCTATAAGGGCTAGAGAAAAGATCCCCTGATTTTGACATTTTGACCAGTAATAATTTTAAGTAGTTTTCCTTTATTTTTTGCATTTTGTAATTGTCATTATTTAACATTTGCCATGCATTGCACAAATAATATTTGTTTCATGCATCATATTATATTTGTTCACGCATACATAAAAACTTGTTTTTACAAAAGCTATTTTGTATTTAAGCAAACTAATTTTTTATATTGTTTTAACCCAAACCTAGTCCTTGAGCCCTCTTTGGTCATTCAAGAACTAGTGTTTTTCCTTGAGATAAATGTTATAATTTTGGAGTCAATCAAATTGGGTTTTTCCTTTAATTTTTCCAACTAAAATAAACAAAATTAAAATGGCAACTCCTTTTGCAAAATTACAATTTATAAAATACAATTTTTTGAATTCATATCGGGTTCTAATCATGATATTTCTCCCAAAGAGCATTTTTTATTCCCTTTAACAGATCGGGTCAGTACTCGGATAAGGCCTCACAGTTGGCGACTCCACTAGGGACTCCAAAATTTTTTTCAAAATAAAGATGAAAATGGACTACTATTGGTAAAACAAAATGTTTGGCTTTCATTATAAAATAGGTTTTCATGCATCACTATATTGGGCTCCTTGTCCAAAGCTAAAAACTGAACTAGCTTTATCTTTTCTATCCAAAGGTTCAAAAGATGTCAATCAGATTAGGGAAAGAAGTTGCAGCTACTGATGGAGCTTATGACTTGATTAATGAGCTTTTTGCCACATTTACTGAACAATAAGAGGAAATGCTTAAAAGATAAGAGGCTCATTTCTAAGACTTACTTCAAAACCAAAGAAGGATTATTATGGAAGATGTGCAAGAAATGATGGGCCGAACCACCATAAACAAAAGTTCAACTGATCTAGACCCAATGGATCCAATGTTAGAGGGTATGCCCTAGAGCAATGTATAAGTTATGTAAATGTAAAACATTATCCCTAAATAGCAATAAAATATATGTTTATAAATGAAATTGTTCCATTGTATTAAATTTATATTTGAAGTCCATACGTATTTTTCAAAAGAGAATCTATTCTCAAGTGTTAAGAAAATAGATGACAAATCGCTCTTAAATAAATACTTTAAAATGTTCATGGTCATAGGATTAATGACTGGGCATCATTAATTTGGAAGACCACCACCTCTGTTTGTTATCTATAATCAGTATGTGATACTTATAATTATAGAGATAGTGAGCATCATACAACTTGACAAATGTTATAGATATAAATATGTAGATATTTATATGATGAATGATTGAACTATCATGTTAGATGATGATAACATGGAGTTTTATTACTAGTCAATAAATTATCATCTAGGTCATAATTGTACATATAGTTTTTTGACTTGAGGGACACTGTATCTCATTCATCGATAGTTGGAATTTATTACTACTTACATACTAATGCTATTCAAGTATTGGTATATGGTATGTGATAGTTCTAACTAGTTATGTATGGAGGTAAGTGATCGCCAAGAGCGAATTCATTAACTTGAATAAACAAGCAAGAAATCCCATGCTATCTGATTATTCTTGATAATCAAATCCTTGGCCAATGTAGTAAAGATTCACTAGAAAGGGTTTCTAATTGTGAACCCTTAATTTTACACCCTCATCATCTGGCCACAGCTTGACACCTACTAATATTAGTGCGCTATGCAGAGCCAGTATGGAATGGACTTTTAGTCACATTAGTACGAGGATACTTAATTTTTCAGACTCTGACACTTTTTTTACCTAGACCAGACCTTCTATACCACACAGTATTTTTCCAAAACTGACTGGATTTTCTCTCAAACTAACTATCCAGCTATATAAAAATTAATTTTGAGTCTATCGACATTGACTAGTAATTTTTATGAGCTCTAAAACTCCCAAAAATTGACCCATAAGCCTTAAAAATGGACTAAAAAATGCCTCAAAAATTGACCTGAGCTGTGTCTGTGGTGGCACAGATCCGCGCCAGCTAAATGTGGTAGTCACTTAACTTTGACACAGATCCAAGCAAAGTTGACACGGAGCCATGCCGCCCTGCGTAGAGCCGCGTTAGAGCTATCTCCTTTGCCCAGGTTGAAAGGTCCAAAACACCCCTAATTTAATTTTTTTTTTAGTATTTTTTAGCCCTATCCTTTACGTCTTTTCACATTTTCACTTCTCAAATCACCCTTACCTCATTTTCCTATAAATAGTCCTTCCGTTTCCTCATTTCAAACACACCTTGAGTTAGAATTGATAGCTATCCTCTAATTCATCTCTTCTTCTCCCTCCAACCACTCTTTAATTAATTAATTAATCTTTTTAATTAATTAATTATCTCACCCTAACTAAATTAATCTTTTTAATTAACTAAGACTCTTTTTTTAATTAAAATTAATCACTCAATTAATGAATTAATTAATCTTTTTAATTAATTAATTAATCACTTTTCAAAATTAAATTAATCATTTTTCTTAATCCAACCTTCATCCAAATTAATTAATTAATCTTAATAATTAATTAATCCATTTATCCTTTTCATCATACTAATTAGTTAATTAATCATTTTAATTAACTAATTAATATCCCAATCAATCTAATCACTCGGTCCCAATAAAATGAAATTTTGGTCCAATAAAACCCTCTACCATCCAAAAACAAAGGTATCAATTTTTTCCTCTCATCCACAAACCCAAATCAAATTAATTAATCTGATCAATACCTAAACCCCTCTACTTAAATGTGGAATAAACTACATGGGTTTTGATACCCATTCAATGAGGTACGTAGGCACTTTTGTAATCTAAATCCAAATATCAAATCCAAATCCCAATCAATCTCCTTTCCCTTCTTTAATTAAATTTATGGGTGTTTCATTTTAATTTTCTCATTGCACTCATACCATGCTCATGCATTAATTATGATGTTATAATTGTCATATAATATTTGTCATCCATGAAATTAATTTTTAAGTCAAATTAAACTTAAGAGCCAAATTGATATTATTTAAAACCAAAAACCTAGTCCCCAAACTCGACCTTATTCGAGGCTAGTGATTTTATCCTTGGGTAAATTAATTGAAAATTAATGAATTGGAGTCAATTGGGTTTTTCCTTAATTTTTCCATTTAAAAATAAATTAGGGTGGCGACTCCCAAAAATCATTTTCAAAATCAACCAAATCAAACTTGAGAGTTCCATCTTGAGTCTAAACCTGAATGAGCATCCCAATTCCCTCCAGCGGATCGGGCCGGTGCTCAAGCAAAGCCTCACACTAGTAGGAATTGATTTTATCAAGAATTAGAATTGAGATATAGACATATGATAGAAGCATATTAGGGTTTGACAAATCGATGACCCTAGCTAAGATTGAGATTTCGTAATGAAGGGATTTTAGTGTACGTTAATTATGATCAATGCTCCATAAAATGAATAAGTGATTAAACACTCATATTCAATCTAATTAGGTAGTCATGATATGTAATGCTAGGCATCACTCATGACTTATGGGACTAAAGATGAAATAAGGATTTCACATTAGTATACAAAAGTGTTTTCTCGATCCCATTGCTAATTAGACATGAACCTAGAAAGTCACACGCCCAAAAGTATTCACCTTCTAAGAATAAAAAGTTTACTATAATAATTAATTAAAGTGTTTAATTAATTGATTAATGGTAAAAGAATTAAACTTGTAATTAAATTTACAAAGACCCTAACATGCCTTGAAGTTTAAATCCAAAATCATTTCTTATTAATTAAATCCTAATTTATATATGATATAAATAAGAAGGATTAAATTAATTAAAATTATGGATGAGTTAAAGAATTAATTTTGAGCTTTGGACAAAACCCTAAATAGCCCAAGCCCATTTAAGAAATAGAGAGAGGCAATTTAGGGGTTAGAGAATTTCTATAACCCTAAAGCCCATATGATGAGTTTAGAGGTTAGAGAAAGTGCACCAAGGACAAAATGGTCTTTTAACTATGTAAGGTTTAATTGAAATAATCACAGAACCATAAAAGGTAATATGGTCTTTTCTATTTAAACCTAAGGCATAAAGCAAATTAAATATCTCATTTGTCCCCTTATTAGCAACATCGTTGTTGGCTATATAAAAGGCAAATGATGTTGTAAAATTAGGAGAGGCTTTATGCACATATTTTCCCAATAGAAACCTTAGTAACTAAGTATTGAGAGAAAAGAAAAGGAAGAAGAGTTCTTCAATTTTCTTATTCTTCATCTCTTATTCTTTGTTCTTTGTGAAAGAACAAAGGTTTCTTATGTTGAAAATTATATCCATAGCAATTAGAAGAAATCAAATCACCAAGGATTTGTGTTAAAAGATCTTATATTCAATTGGGCTACCAAAAGAAAGAATCAAGAAGATCTAAACAAATCAAAGTGTGCCTTGGAAGTGGAGCTTGGTGTGGACAATCTAGAGGCTCAACATTTGGGGAGCTTTAGGAGTGGAAAGAAGAATCAAAGTTCATAGGCTTTAAGAGGTAATATGATTACCACTTGATCTTCTTTCTTTCTTATGTGTTTTACACACTAATTAGTAGATTGCTTGAATGTTTATTGGACTCATTTGGGTGAAAGTGAAATTTTAAATTGTTTGAAATTTTACCCACCTTGTTCCTTTTGCTTATTTGCGCCTAATATTCCTTTATCGAAAACCCACCTCCTATCTTATTTTTGGATTTGCCTCCAAATCCAACCCAAAAGACAAGGGAAAGGTCGTGGCTGAAACCGTTCTGCTACCACCTATTCTCAAAACCAGCCTATTCTTCCAACCCACACCTATTAACCCACCTATCCACACCACCACTTCCATTTCTTTCTAAGGGAGGAAAATTATCTCTAAGCTAAAGGCATTCATGGATAAAATTAAAGCTACGAAAATGATGCTTAGAAACTTAAAGAAAAGGGAAGACATGGTTGACACAAGCTCTCTCAATTTGTTTCCTAATGTAAGACTACCTCTTAAATTCAAGATGCCAAACTTAGATAAGTTTGATGGAACCTCTTACCCTAAAACTCATCTTAAAATGTATGTAGGGGCCATGCATCCTTTAAGAGTGGACAATGAGCTCCTTGCCCAATTGTTCCAATAATCTTTGACTAGAGCGACACTAAGATGGTTTGTAGATTTGGATAATACCCAAAAGCAAACCTAGGATGAGATTTGCAATATTTTTATTGAACAATATCACTATAACATTGAAGATGATGTGACAAAGAGAGACCTCGAGACCACTAAGCAACACTCAAAAGAGTCCTTCTCTTCATTCCTTACGAGGTGGAGGAAGAAGGCTTTCCAAATGGTAAACCAACCTCCCAAAAATGAACAAATCGACATTATTGTCAAGAATCTCCTCCCAGTTTATCAAGATAGGCTACTCACCCAATACTTGCCTGCCTTCAAAGCCCTTATTTCCACTACTTCTAAGATTAAAAATCTAATCCAAAGTGGGCAAATAAAAGAAGAATATGCATTTGGGTTAAGATATAAGAAAGCGACACATTAAGGAAATGTAACTTCCTCGATGAATCAAAAAGGGGGGAAGTAAATGCCATCGCTATCAAGAAGCCACTCAAGATTAAAAGGCGCCAATTCTCTAATCTAGGGGGTGTACCTATGAGCGTCATTTACAAGAAACTGCTTGAGGCAAGAATGGTGCAACCCCTCAAACCAAGACTTGTTCCTAACCACTACCCAAAAATACAACCTAAATGAGAGATGTGACTAGCACAAAGGACTTGGGCATAAAACTGATGCATACAAGGCTTTGACATATAAGATCTAAGATCTAATCAATTCAAATGACCTCTTACACCCAAAGTTGGACCCAACATCACCACCAACCCCTTACCCACCCACATAATAAATACAATGACTTTTTATGAAGGACTTAATCCTGTCTCATTGATAAAATCAACTTTTAACTACTTCTGTGTGTTAAACCTCACCAACTTGGTTGAGGAGATTGATGCCATCACTTAAAGTAGTAGAATTGTCTAAAGACCAAACCCACCAATTCAAAACACTCAACTTATTCAACACATCCCTACATCATCTGACAATATAAAAAGGAGTCTTGAACCTAATGAAGACCCCATACTCAAGCAGTTAAAAAAGACTCAAGCAAATATTTCAATCTGGAGTTTGATTCAATCCTCATATCCGCAACACCAAGCTCTTTGCAAGACTCTAAATTAATGTCAACTCCTATTGATATCACCCTTGAGAATCTTATGGCTTCAATCACTAGTGCTGCTAAGGGAGTTTCAATATAATTTGGTGATAATGACTTATCAAGAGGCGACTCTGACCACAATAATGCCCTCTACATAACATTGATGACTTGAGGGAAAACTATGCCTATGGTTTTAATTGACAAAGGCTCAACCCTAAATGTGTGTACCTTAAAAGTGGCTAGTTGCTTAGGCTTAGAAGTAACATATTTCACCCCTTCTGATCAAATATTAAAGGCCTACAACAATACTAAAAGGGAAGTACTTGGGGTACCTACATTGCATATCACTATTGGACCCATAACCTTTTTCATTCCCTTCCAAGTAATTGATGTTCCTGCTTATTTTAACCTACTTTTTGGAAGGCCCTGGATCCATCAAGCTAAGGCAGTCCCTTCATCACTGCATCAAAAAGTTAAATTTCCTTATAGGAAGGGGATTGTTACTGTAAAAAGGGACATGCATGGCAAGTCTAACATTCCAAACCCTGTGCCTATTTTAGAGATTCAACCTAAGCTATCCACCTACCCTCTCTATGGCTTCTCTTTCATTTAGCTCCTCGAAGGTGAAGAAGGTAAAGAATTTATTCCACTCAACTTTGATCCTTTTAGAAACATTGTTGTGGCTAGTATGTTAAGAAAAATGAATTATTTTCCTAGCCTGGGTCTTAGAAGAAATCAACAAGGCTTAAAGTCTTTTATAGACTATCTAGTAGCAATACCAGTATTTGGGCTAGGATATGAGCCTACTGATGAGGATCTAATGGAAATGGAGGAACAGGCCAAGGAAAGAGTATTCACCCTTAAATAAAGTGAGACCTATAACTAGCCTACATGCCCTTATTTCAAAACCCTCAATAGATATTTTGTAAAAGAAGCTGACGCAATCCCTTACTGTGGCTTTCTCGAACCTTGGATTTGTCCCATTACCAAAAAATTAATTCATGGTTTCAAAATTTTCTTTGATGTCAAGCTTTTACTAGAGGATTGTGAGCCTATATTCATGCTAAGTCAAGATCAGAAGGAGAACATAAAGGTGAGTCTCTTTTATGAAGTCTTCATACTTACTTTAGAGGAGGAGGAACATGACCAAACCACCCTAATCTAGCCGAACAAGAATGAGCTCAATAACTAATATTTTGAGGAGAGCCCATTCCATCAACCCAAGATAGAGTTCCAGTCCCAATTTGAGTCTGAGTTAAAGTCCTAGTCTGAGTCTGAGTCTGAGTCTGAGTCAAAGTCCCAATTTGAGTCAAAATTTGTGTCTTTAGTTTCTTCTGTTTTTAGTGATAATGATGATGTAATTGACCTTGAGTGTCCAGCTTTCGAGTTTGATGTAAATTGGGATTTATCCATATTTGAATTCAATAAAAAGTTTGCCCTTTCCTCTTACGATCCCATGTCTTCATTTTTCTTTAATGTTCCAAATTCTAAATCTGACTTAAATGAGACATCAAATGAAATAAATGAAATAAAAGATGATGCAATCAAATAGCCAATAAATGTTGGTACACATGATACACTAAAAACTACATTTATAGCATCTGTATGCATAAACAAGGGTCAAACAGAGGAAATGATCAAAGAATTTCAGGATTGCTTCGCATGGCATCCTAAGGACATGACAAGTTTGGATCCGAGCATAGCTATTTACAAAATTCTAATCTATCCCTCCAAGCCAGTCAAACAAAAATTGCAAAGACTTAAAGCAAAATGGTCCATAATGATTAAAGAAGAAATTGCGAAGCTACTAAACCACAACTTCATTGAGTCCATTAGCTACCTGTCCTCGCTCACCAACATTGTGCTAGTTCCTAAGAAATATGGTAGAGTTAGAATGTGTGCGGACTATAAAAATCTGAACAAGGCTTGTCCAAAAGATGACTTTCCTTTGCCTCATATCAACCTCCTAATGGACTATATGGTAGGATTTGAAATGGTTTCTTTAACCGACATAGCCACGGGATACAATCAGATAATGGTTCACCCCCTGACAAAGAGAAAATAGCCTTTATCACCAAGTGGGGTACCTATTGTTATAGGGTCATGCCATTTGGACTTAAGAATGCGGGGACAATATACCAAAGGATGGCAACCACAATCTTCCATGACATGATACACAAAGAGATTGAAGTATATGTCGATGATATGGTGGTTAAGGGCACTACTGTCGAAGAGCACTTAGAAGCTTTAAAGCAATTCTTCTTTAGACTTCGCCAGTACAATCTCAAACTCAATCCTACCAAGTGCATCTTTAGTGCTTCATTTGGGGTATTCCTCGGCCATATGGTCAGCAAAAAAGGTATAGAGATTGACCTTGCAAAATCAAAGGCAATTTTAGAAATGCCACCTCCTAAAACAAAAAAGGAGAATGAAGACTTCCTCGAACGACCCCAATACATTAGTCAGTTTATCAATCAATTGGTTGATGCATGTGGGCCCATCTGTAAGTTACTTAGAAAAGGGGCATCAAGCAATATTTGCTGAACCCACTAGTACTGCAACCTCCAAGACCTGGGCAACTGCTATTACTTTACCTATCAATGAATGATGAAGTAATTAGGGCAATGCTTGCCTAAGATGCTCCTAACTGTAATAAGGAAAATGCCATCTACTACTTGAGCAAAAGAATGTTGTCCCATAAACTCAAGTATGGCTATATAGAAAAGTTATGCCTTGCTCTTGTTTAGGTTTGCCACAAACTGTAACACTATCTTAGTTCCTACATAACTCATATCCTTGCTAACAAAAGCCCTTTGAAATTCCTTATAAAGAAGTAGATTCTTGGCACTAAGATGGCAAGATGGATGGCAATGTTGGCAGCATATAATCTCAAATATGGATAATGAAAAGCAATCAAAGGAAGCATAATAGCAGACCAATTAGTTACAACCCCGATAGATGACAAATGGATTGAGCCTGAATTCCCCAATAAGGATATCCTAGTGATTGGCACTGAAGTTTGGAAGCTCTATTTTAATGGGCTTCAAATAGCAAAAGGTATGATGATGGCATTATGTTCATTACACTAAGCAGAGAAAGCTTACCCATAGCCATCAAACTAAACTTTGAAGTAACAAATAATGAGGCAGAGTACGAGGCATGTATTTATGGCCTTGAAGTAGTAATAAGGCTCCAAATCAAGCACCTTGAGATTTATAGAGACTCAAATCAGATAGTGTCCTAAGCCTTGGTAAAATGGAAAATAAGAGAAGAGCATTTGGTTCCTTACCACAAACGCCTAGATGAATTGGCAACCAACTTTTATAAATTGTCCTTCCATTATCTCCCAAGAATAAAGAATAGATTCATTGATGTTTTGGCAGCACTTGCCTCAATGCTTGATATAAGTAGTGGCTTCATAATTGAACTAATCATAATTGAAGTGAAACATGAACCATGATGCATAACTCATTGCCTGAATATGTAAGTCATTAATAGTAAACCATGGTTTTGGGATATCCTCAATTATGTAAAGAATGGGCTTTATCCTGAAAGAGCCTCTAAGACAATTATCCAAGGGATTCATTCCAAATGGGGAATACTTTATAAATGAACTTGGGATGACATCCACTTAAGATGTGTCACTGAAGAAGAAGCCCAACAAATCATGGAATCGATGCATGGTGATGATGAAGGACCATATATGAATGGCATTGCTTTGGCCTATAAAATCATGAACCAAGGTTATTTCTAGCTTACAACGAATGAGGATTATGCTAAGTACATGCAAAAATGCCATAAATGCCAAGTTTATGCTAAGCTTCAGAAATAACCTCCTATACCTTTATTGTCAATCACTGCACCTTGGCCGTTTGCTACTTGGGGCCTTGATGTCATTGGAAAGATAAGCCTAAAATCCTTTGGTAAACATGAATACATCTTGGTAGCAATTGATTACTTTTCCAAGTGGGTTGAAGCTGCACCTTACTAAGTACTAGATTCTAAACGGCTAGCCTAGTTTATTCGTACCAACATGCTTTATAGGTATGGAGTCCCTTTTGAAATAATCACTGAAAATTGATCCCACTTTCAAAAAGAAGTCACCTAGTTGTTGACAAAGGAGAAAATCCAACACCACAAGTCTTCTCCTTACAGGCCTCAAACAAATAGTGCAGTAAAGGCTGCAAACAAGACTCTCAAGAACATACTTCAAAAGATTACTGACAACCATAAAGATTGACATCTACATCTACCTTATGCCTTATAGGGATATAGAATGTCATTACACACTCCAATCGGTGCCACACTATACTCCCTAGTGTATGGAATGGAAGCAGTCCTCCCAATCAAAGTGGAAATAAAGTTAGCTCTAATCCTGAAGGAGAGTTAATTGGACAAAGTGGAATGGGCAAAAGGCTATCATGAACAGCTCAATGCCATTGATGAAAAAAGGATGGATGCTTTGTATCGAATTCAAGGTTGCCAACAAAAATTGGCAAGGCATTTCAACAAAAATGTCAAAGACAAAGGACTACAAGATGGCATCTTAGTTCTAAAGGAAAGTAGAGCACTAATTCATGATCCCAACGGAAAATTTAGACCCAATTGGTGTGGTTCATTCATGCTAAAGAAGATCCTATTTGGTGGAGCAGATATCTTAATGGATTTGGACGGCATAGAGTTTTCAAGCCCATAAAATTTGGATCAACTCAAGATATATTTTGCATAAGTATCCTTGTAATTCATGCATTGCATTTGCATCCATATAAAGAGAAGAACTACATGGACTTGATTCTCCATAAAAGAAAAAAAAATGATGATGAATTGTTGTAAGGAGATACATAGGTGACCTATGTGGGTTTGGTCTAAATCATTAATAAAATTCCATTTTAAACTACGTATTTGCTTGGCTCTTATTTGCATCATAAAAAAAAGGAAAAAAGAAACAACCAAAAAAAAGAAAAAAGAAAAAGAAAAAAATAAAAAAAGAAAAAAGAAAAAAAAGAAGAGGAATAATAAACAAGATGTCTCATTTGTCTCATTTAATTTTTGGAACATTAAAAAAAGAAAATAAAAGACATAAGCCATTAAATAAAATCAATCTCACAAGCCAAAAGCCTTCCTAAAAAGCATAACGAAAAAGAAAGGGACAAAAAGTCAATCATGACTCTCATCTTCATTCCCGTCTACCTCCTCAATCATTGCAGCTCTCCTAGCTTCTCAAACCGCCATGTGTTTGCTATCCACCAATGGATATACTCTAAAGTCTTGTCATAATGGTGAGACAGATGAACAACATGAAAACCTCTTGCCCATCCATTCTTAACAACTCACACAACAATCTCGATAATAAGGACAAACTGAAATAAAACACCATCTAGGGGCACACCTTGTCTATAACCCATCTGATAAAAGGTGACCATCCTCAAACCTAAAAGATAGACCATCCTATAACCAAAACTTATTATCATAAACTTGTCTATCTTATGCCACTCACATCTCCAGAGCAACTCATCATAATCCATTTCAAGAAGCCATTTGATCCACTCCCTTTTAGAGTCCTTTTTTATCATGATAGTGCAAGTCTTATACCAGCAAGCAAAGTAGTCTGCCTTAATAAAAGGAGCCACTATTCGAAGGTGGTCTCTCAATCAAATCTAGGAAAAAGTACAAAATAAGGAGAAGAATGATAAAATGGATGAAAGAAAAATAGACAGTTAGAAATAAACCTAAAGGATAATAGGGCTGATAGTCCACGGGCCGCTGGAATCGTACGCCCTATCCAGACTCATAATGGTCTCTGCAAGTACAATGGCAAGAATAGATCTTCCCTCTTCCATCTGAGGAATCAAATTAGCAACCCTAGCATCACCCTAACTAGTAGGGCTCATGAAGATATATCCTACAGTCAAACAAAAAGAAAGAGGTCGCATCCTCACATGAAACCACTTGTCATCCTCAAAGTCTTTGAGATCATGAAATTCTACT
Organism: Reutealis trisperma; assembly: GCA_947687605.1. Lineage (NCBI taxonomy): Eukaryota > Viridiplantae > Streptophyta > Magnoliopsida > Malpighiales > Euphorbiaceae > Reutealis > Reutealis trisperma. Next base: position 63,770 of record CANTUT010001323.1, read on the forward strand.
ACAACAGTAAAATCTACCTAATCCTCCACTACTATGGGACTAGCCACTTTCTCAGTCAAATCCAAAAGCCTCCTAAAGGAGATAAAATACCCTACTCTCTCAATAGGAGTAGCCAAAAGAGCCTCAGGATCATATCCAAGCAACACAAAGAATTCCTCAAAAGTAGGACACATCTTTTCTATGCTTACTCCAAACCTAAAGACATAGGCAATAGGATCCCAAAAGCATATACAAGCATGCAAAAAATCCTAATCAATTTTTACTCCCCTCAAATTGGGCATAGCACTTATTCTATATTTCCCTAAATTTATTCTCTCCACTTTAGTAAGATTATTGCACAACATAGGAACATTGCATGACTGAAATATGGCTCCATTATGAAAAAGAATTGCGAAAAATAGATGAAAAAAACAAGGAAAGATGCTTAAAAGTATTGAAAAGTGCTCAAGTGTCACTGGAATGAAGTTTTAAGAGGTGGAGAAGGCTATAAATAGCATAAAATTTAAAAAAAAAATCAAAATGAGGGACGAATTTTATTGGGGTTACCGTAGCCTTCCCTGTGGCTGCCGCAGCCTCTCTACGATTGTGAACCCTTAATTTTGCACCTTTTAATATGTATTTGAACCTTAAAAGCACTTGGGCTGGATAAACAAATCTTCAAAAGCCGAAAACTCTCAAAATGAAAATAATAAATTATTTCTTTTTAGCATTTAAACCCTTTCAAATCATCCAGGACTGAGTAACAAATACAACACAACTAGAATCGTGAAAAACGAATGAGAAACAAGCAAGAACGGGCGAAAATGGGTGAAACGGGCAAAAGCGAGGCCCGTTCTCATAAAGTCCTGCAGCACTACTGCAAAGCCCTCTGCGGAATTGTAGAGGTTTGTGTGGCACCGCAGCAAAGACCTTTGTGGCAACTCTGGCGAAATTCTAATTTTTTGCAATCCCATATCATATTTGAAGAATTTTTATGCTCCAAACCTCTTCCTATATATAGAAGGTCTCTCCACACTTCAAAACACTAACTTCTAGAGCTTGGAAAGCATTCTTTCAAGAAAAATGCTTTGCATTTGCTCCTTGCTTTGCAAAGCGAGTTGAAAGGTTTCTCCTTGATTCCTATCCGACAAGTTTAAGGCTTTCCGCCACCTGCCTGTTTGAGGCAAGTCTCTTGCCCAAGGCTCGTGTCTGTCGCCCAAGGCTAGCTACCGCCTGCCACCCAAGGCTAGCCGCCGCCCACTGCCTGAGGCTAGCCACCGCTCGCCTAAAGGCTAGCTGCCGCCTGCTGCCTGAAGCTAGTTACCGCCCACTGTCCAAAGCCAGTTGTTGCTCACCATCCAAAGCTAGCCGCTACCCGCCATCTAAGGTAAGCTTCTTTTCCCTTAATTTCATTGCTTCTTTTAGTTAGTTAATTAAATTGATTCATCTAGGTTGCTAGCTAATCAACTCGGTAATCAATTAAATTAATTAATTAATTCAACCCTCTTTTAATCAATCAATCAAAACATGGTAAAGTGGCTAAGCTAAACTAACCTCTTCACAAAAAGGGAGAACTGCGTGGGTTCTGATGTGGGCAAATTATTATACCCTAGCCCTTATGACTAAATATAGAATGAGCAAGGGGTCGAACACTGGGAAAAATGATGAATTTATTATTAACCGAACAAATAATAAGATGGATAGGCAAAGAATAATTGGAGTTTGAGTAACTAATTAACTACTAATTTCACTACAAATCACTAATATCTAAATAATTCAAAGTTATTAAACAATTTCTAGAAAGAGAACAGGTTAGAATTACAATTTAAATCTAAATCAATGAACTTTTAACATGTATATAAAATAAGATTATGAATGAGTTGATTGGAGAATTAACCTGAAATCTTTAAAAGCTTATCTCTAAGTCAATTAAAGGTATTTTTGAATAGACTTACACACATTCTCATGTCAATGTAAATGTAAACAAAAATCATGAAGTTTAATGTTAATTCTTTTTATCCCTTTAGAAGTAAATTCTAATTAATCTTTTAACTTTAGTGACATCAATTACTTTTCCATTAAGAATTCCAATTCTCATTGCAAATTCTTAACTAACATATTACATATGGTGATCAAGCATATATAACAACTATTTAGAACTTAATTGAAGCCAAATCAATCATTCATTAACAAAATATCAAAATGAAGTTCATAGACTAAATTTGTATTGTAATTCTAACCACAAGTACTTTAGCCTTGATGCATTGTTAGATATCTTATAAAAAGAAAATTAAAAATTCAATCATCAAAGAAATAAAATAGATTAAGTAAAGAAAAGTTATAGAAATCTTTTACTATCACTTTTCAAGATTAGAAGCCTTGATACAAGAATAGTTTTCCAAAGTGTTGTACTTGAAAGTGCTAAAAACTTGTAAGATCTCTCTTTTTCTTCTTAATAAAATACTCTCTACTTTGTATTCTAATTTTCTAGATGTCTTTTACAGAAGAAACTTCAACTATTTAAAGGCTTTGAACAGTTAAAAGTCATAACATTTCATAAAGAAGTACAACACTTTGTGAAAAGTCACCTAATAACTGCTTTAGAAACTTCAAGGGCATTTCAGTCAATTCAGATGGCAAAATTAGACTTTGAGGTCTTCATGAAAGTTGTAGGCCTTTTTATCATCTTTCCATAGCCTCCTAAATCATTTCAATCTGATTTGTGTAGAGGAAGTTATGATTGAAAAATTGCAGACTATTTGTGAAGAATCCTGTCTTTTGGTGTGCGCCAACTCGGCACCAACTCATCCTCCATTCAACAACTCGGTACAGCAACCATTGGTGTCGACTCGGCACTAACTCAGTTGAAGGGTGCCGACTCAGCACCTAGTGAATTCCAAACTTTGCTTTCTTTTTATATTTAACTCTTTTAGGAACCTCCAATACCTCCCATAACCTACCAAAACTTATAAAATACTCTCAAAACCATCAAGTTAAGGAGAAATCTTGAGAAAATATTAGTAGAATAAATATTAAGGGAATAAAACACAAAATGCATTATAATATACAAAACATATACCTAAAAAGCAACTAAAATGCACCTGAAATAACACTAAATCCATACCATTTTACAACACATCGGGTTCTGATTCCCATTCAAAGGGATACGTAGGCATGCTTGGTTCAAGCATTGAATCCAATTAAAACTAACCAACTCTCCCCCTTATCACCTTCTTCACTTACTTTTATTTTGCTTTCCTTTACTTAGTTATTAGGTTTAGTTTGGAAAATGTGTGACTTCCCTTGAACCCATAAGGGCTAGAGGAGGTATCCCCTGAGTTTGGATTTCATTGTAATATTGACTCTCTTTTATTTTGAATTTTAATTGTGTATAAACTTTATAGATTGAATGATCATGCATATTATAAATTTTTCATGCATTTTAATTATTCATGAAATATATTTTAAGTCACTTTTATATTACTTGGCCAAACTTATTTTGTTAAATTAAACTGAAAACCTAATCCACAAATCCTCTTTAGTTTCGAGGCTAGTGATCTTTTTCCTTTGGGTAATAATTGGAGTCAAATGAGTTTTTTCCTTATATTTTCCCAAATAAAAATAAATTAAGGTGGTGACTCTAAGAAATAATTTTCAAATCTATCAAAGATAAGGCTGAGGGCTTCCTCATGAGTTCTTTCCCAAATGAACATTTTGATTCCCTCTAGCAGATCGAACCGGTGCTTGGGTGAGGCCTCACAGTGATAGCCATTTTGGCTACCACAAGGACTCTCGAGGTTGTTACAGGTCCTCTGCGACTATCACAGTTACGTCTAAATTGCTACAATGTCTTTTCGATCTCCATTTTGCAAATTTAGGACTACCACAAGACTTCTCAGCTTCAAAAAAAAAATGTATTTAAGCAAAAGGAAGCAGAAAAAAAAATGTCAAAAACTGAGAACAAAAGTTCAAAGCCCTATTTTAGTTGCATTTAAGAACTGCATTCATGCATACTACACATACATGATTAGGGATAGAAGTGCATCTAATAATAAGTAAAAGTGTTCATAACATCACATTTGGGAAGAACATCCTGTGAGGCCTCGCCCGAGCACCGATCCGATCCACTAACGGGAATTGAAATGCTCATTTGGGAAAGAACTCATGATGAAGCCCTTGGGCTTATCTTTGATAGGTTTGAAAATTATTTCTTGGAGTCACCATCTTAATTTATTTTTATTTGGGAAAATATAAGGAAAAAAACCATTTGATTCCAATTATTACCCAAAAGAAAAATGATCACTAGCCTTGTAACCAAAAAGGATTCAAGGATTAGGTTTTTAGTTTAATTTAATAAAATAAGTTTGGCAAAGTAATATAAAAGTAACTTAAAATATATTTCATGAATAATTAAAATGCATGAACAATTTATAATATGCATGATCATTCAATCCATAAAGTTTATACATAATTAGAATTCAAAATAAAAGAGAGTCAATATTACAATGAAATCCAAACTTAGGGGATACCTCCTCTAACCCTTATGGGTTTTAGGGAAGTCACACATTCCCTAAACTAAACCTAATAACTAAGTAAAGAAAAGCAAAATAAAAGAAAGTGAAGAAGCTAATAGGGGGGAGAGTTGGTTAATTTTAGTTGGATTCGATGCCTGAACCAAGCATGCCTACATATTCCTTTGAATGGAAATTAGAACCCACACAGTTCTCCTTTCTTGCGAAGGGGTTAGTTTAGCCTTGCCACTTTATCATGTTTTGATTGATTGATTAAAAGAGGGTTGAATTAATTAATTAATTAATTTAATTGATTACCGAGTTGATTAGCTAGCAACCTAGATGAATCAGTTTAATTAACTAATTAAAAGGGGCAAGGAAATTTAAACAAAAGAAAATTGAAGGAAAATAAGCTTACCTCGAATGGTGAGCAATAGTTGACTTCGGATGACAAACAGTAGCTGGATTAGGATGGCAGATGGTGAGCGACGGACAGCCTTAGACGGCGGGTGGTGGCTGGCCTCGGATGGTGGGTTACAGCTAGCCGCAGATGGTGAGCAGCGACTAGCCTTAGGTGGCGGACACAAGCCTTAGGCAAGAGACTTGCCTCGAACAGGCGAGCAAAAAGCCTTAAACTACTCAGGCAGGAATCAAGGAGAAACCCCCAACTTGCTTTGCGAAGCAAGGAGCAAATGCAAAGTGGTTTGCTTGAATTAATGCTTTTTAAGCTCTAGAAATTAGTGTTTTGAAGTGTGGAGAGGCCCTCTATATATAGGAGAAGGATTGGAGCATAGAATGCATTGAATTCCAATGTGGGATTACAAAAAATTGGTTTTTTACCGAAGTTGCCGCAAAGAGTTTTACAGCGCCTCAGAGTGCTATGCGGTACTACCGCATAGGCCTTTACGGTTCTGCGGAGGCCTTTACGACAACTGGCCTATTTTCGCCTGTTTTGCCATTTTTGCCCGTTCTTACTCAATCCCAGATGATTTGAAAGGGTTCAAATGTCAAATAGAAATGTTTTGATTTTTCTATTTTGAGAGCTTTTGACTTTTGAAGGTTTGTTTACTAAGCCTAAGTGCTTCTAAGGTTCAAACACATACTAGAAGGTGCAAAATTAAGGGTTCACAGCTGCTCCCTCATTAGAATTGTCTTTTCCTAAAAGGCAATTCCATTGACTATGAACTTGAGGATGAGGGATGGTGAAAGGAACCAAATTATTTTCTAGGACAGAGTTTAGACATTTGGGTGAAAAGTGTGATTGAATTTTAAGGAAGATGCCCCCAGTATATTTGGGAGATCTAGCGGCTGGTAGCATTTGGTACTTCTCCTATGTGGTAAGAAATGAGATGACCATGTCTAGTAAGAATCGATAAAGTGGTGATCCTGTCTAGTAGGAATGATGATGATGATCCTGTTGGTAGGAAAGAAGACGACCCTATCTAATAGGAAAAAAGGCAACGATCCTGTCTGGTAAGAATGAAGGCAACCCTGTCTAGTAGGAATGATATGATGATCCTATTTGGTAGGCTTGAAGGTGACCCTATCTAGTAGGAATCAACGAAGTGGTGATCCTGTCTAATAAGAATGATGACGATGATCATGTTTGGTAGGAATCGATGAAGTGGTGATCCTGTCTAGTAGGAATGATGATGATGATCCTGTCTGGTAAGCTTGAAGGTGACCCTGTCTAGTAAGAATAGATGAAGTGGTGATCCTATCTAGTAGGCTTGAAGGCAACCCTATCTGGTAGGAATCGATGAAGTGGTGATCCTGTCTAGTAGGAATGATGATGATGATCTTGTCTTTCTTCGAGAGTTTTGACAATTTGCATTGATTCATGATCCTGTTCAATTTGCCTTGATTCATGATCCTGTTCAATGCAAAAATGCTAGATAATTATGCAATGATCTGATACCTTGAACCTGTGAAGGATCAGTCTTGATATAAAAGTGTTGATCTTTGGGAGAAAGATGCCCCCGTTTCAAAAAGGTGAATGTTTAGAAGAGAGGTGCCCCCACTTTAGAATGATGGAGGAAAGTGGTTTGGTCATTTGGTTATTGGTTGATCGGCTAGCTTAGAGGTGAAGATGGGCATGTTTGGTATAAGATTGGTTGGTCAATGGCTATCAGTTCAACCTAAGAAAAAGTCATTCTGGAAAGTAAAGCAAGGTGTGGTCTTGGAAAAGATCAGGTTATTCAATTTAGATAGGTTTGATTTTGGAGAAGATTTGGTTTAAGGTTGAATTAGAAAGCTTGATCAGAGAGGTCAGATCATTAGAAGATTTGGGGAATGTCCATTTGTGGGGCTTGTCCTCAGAGAAGTTCATATGGAAGGCTTAGTCAGGTTTGGCACTTCAGCTTGGTCAGGTTACAACCTTTGGAGAGTTTATTTGGAAGACTCCGTCAAGTTCTACCTTAGGCTCAGTTAGGTCTGGCTTAGAGGCAAGATTAGGCTAGGAAGTTGAGGAAGGCTTAGTCAGATTTGGCCTTAGAGGAGATTATGGTCCTCATAAATGAAGGCTTTTTATGAATGGGATTTATGGTGAAAGCTTTTAGGCTTGGGCTTCATAAAGAAGACTTCTTGGTTTGGGCTTCATGGTGAAGGCTTCTTAGTTTAGGCTTCATGGTAAAGGCTTTGGGGCTTGGTTTTTATGGTAAAGGTTTTTGGGCTTGGGCTTTATGGTAAAGACTCTTAAGAAGTGAGCTTCATGGTGAAGGCTTTTGGGCTTGGGCTTTATGGTAAAGACTCTTGGGGAGTAGGCTTGAAGGCTTTTAATTAAAAGGCTTTATCAGCTTGGGCTTTTCTATAAGGGTTCTTTGGACCTTTTTAAAAGATGATTGTCTTTATCTCAGGTATGGTACTATAGGTTTTGGCCATACAAACACTGTAGACTCATGGATACATGTTTGCCCTTTGACATGGTTACATCATATTTTCTTACCCATTATACGGTTGGCAGGCCTTGACTCAATTAGACTTTATAGGTGATGTAATTTGCCAAAGAGGCTTAGTCTTTTCAGGAATGATGAGATTTTTCCAATGAGACATGGAATGGGCCTTGACTGGTTCAAATCCTTATTTTGCGAGACATGACTTGATTTTGGTTATGCTAGAGAAAGCTGGCTTTAAGGATGATGAATCTTGAAAAAACTTAGGATCTTTGATTTTGGCTTAAGGTTCAAAGGTGGTACATTTTGAGGTTTAGGAATGGTTCAAAGGTGGGTCAAAAATTATGAAAAGGGTCAAGGAGGTTGTATGATTTTTCTATTTGTAGCATGATTCACGAAAAAGAAAAGCCAAGCTGATCTTGTCATTTTGAGATTGAAGAGAGATTTAGGGTGACAGTTTATTGGTTTGAACATAAATGACAAACTGGCTGAAAGGAGGTGCCCTAAGGAGTGGCTAAAGGACTAATGATAAGAGATAACTTAGGGATCATACTCCCAATGAGAGATAGGACATGATAGACTAGTGATGTGAGAGATTATGTCTAAGCTTTTTGAGCTAAGTGATAGGATGGATTAACAAAAGATGATGATGACCTAGAAAAACATGCCCCCACTATAAGATAAGGGCATAGAAGACAATATCACTTTAGAGAATGAGCAAGCTAGTGAGGAAGGATAACTTTGAAAACATGAGACGAGATGGATTGAGTAAAGAAGATTTGACAAACTTTGAATGATACGAAGGAAGATGACTAGGATAAGCTCTCTCTCTCTCTCTCTCTCTCTCTCAGCTCTAACTTTTGCCTAAGCCACCCTTTTCAGGTTTTCAACTTAACGAGCTTGAAATTTGGGAGAAAACATTCTACCATGATTTGTTGCTTTTCTTCACTTTAAGGGACTTTAACATTTGAATTTTGGATTTGAAGAACTTGTTGCCCCTTGTTGAGTTGTACTATTTGATTTTGTACTTTAAATATTTGATGAGAGGTCTATTTCTTGACCTACTTTAGTTAGGAGCTGGCAAAGCAATTGTTGATAGCACCTCAATATATGCTAGCTATGGTGGATTTAATTGACTATTCATTTCTCTATCTTTTTTTAATTTTTTTATTAATTTTTTTCAAAACTCATCCATGTTTAAAACAAGAAAAGACAAGTGCACAAATAAATGTGGATGTCTTATTGCAATGAAAAATTTTATTGCAAGATAACAAAAAGTGGACTAATATGATTGACGAAAAATACCCGAAAAGGAAAATAAGTTAACAAACCCATACTCAAATTTAGACTTTGAGATTTGGACACAAATTCAAACTCTAACTTGGATTTTAATCTTAGACAAGTTAGATTAGCCAAATTTGAACTCTTCCATGTTATGCCCCTTGGGGTTGAGGTAAGGTGGAGTTGAATTGGACTTTATTTTAGGCGGGATGATATCACCATTATCAATCATATCCTAGATTCTATATCTCAAAGCTTTGCATGTCTTGATTTGGTGCCCTACTCCTTAATGATATTCACAATATTCATTAGGGTGGTAGCTCTTTGGTAAGGAATTAGGAGGGACTCTTGGTTCTAGGGATATTACCATTTTTGCCTCCAGAGCCTTCTTATAAACCATTTCTAATGGGACTCCAAAATCTATGAAAGCCCTCTATTGAGATTTCAAAGCATTGATGGGCTTAGCTTAGTTTAGCATTCGTCTTACTTCATCTATGATAAGTTGGCATTGGAAACTCAAAGCATTAGTGAAAGAATAAGTAAGATGGATTATGGTATTATTAAAACTGGATTGTTGGCTAGCTAAAGCCTGGTTGAAATTGGCTCATTGAGTGTCTAGGGAAGAGATGAGAATAGCTTGAAAGTTCTCTTCTTGCCTCTTGAATAGGTTGGTTAGAGCTTCCATGTCAGTCAGGCTTGCCATTGGTACCTTGCGAACCAAGTCAAAGAATAAAGTAAGTACTTACGAAAGAAGCAAGAAGATAGGCATGCAAACTTTTGAGAAAAAAGATTCCTTTTGATATTATGAGCTAATTGCATTTGGGCTTTTGAGGATTTCCTAAGGTTGCATAGGTCAAGGTCTCAAGCTTAAGGTATCAAGTTGAACCAAAGGCACTGGACTTAGGGTAGTGTGTTGGGCCAAAGGTATTTGGTTTAGGGTATTGTGTTGAGTCAAAGGTATTGGGCTTAAGGTAGTGTGTTGGGCTAAAGGTATTATGTTTAGGGTAGTGACTTGATGATTTGAGTGTAGGTTATAAGCATCTGTCAATCCAGGGGTAATGGATTGGTTTTGAAGCTAATGGGCCAAGGATGTTGGGTGACGGTGTCCTGTGACTAAGTTGGTAAGGTATGGGTAAAAAGCAGGATAAAGATGTTTTTAGGTTACAATTTAGGGTGAAGACATGTTGGGTAAGGTTAAGGTAACAGTGTTTAAGGTTAGTGGTGTTTGATGTCAAGACTAAGGAAATGAGGTTTTAGGCTCAGGGCTAGGGTATTGGTGTTTAGTTTGAAGGCTAAGGTAATAGGGTAAGATTTAGGGTTAGGGTCTTGGTGTTTAGGTTAATGGCTAAGGTAAAGGGGTAAGGTTTAGGGTGATGGCTTAAGGTTTATGGGGGCAAAGGTGAATGGGATTGAGGTTAGGTAAGGTGTTTAAGGTTAGATTAGTTTGAGGTGTTTAAGGTTAAAGGTTAGGGCGATGGTTTTAGGTTTGTGGGGGTGAAGGTGTTTGGATAGAGATGAGAGGGTTTTAGGTTAAGGATAATGGTGTTTAGGCCAAAGGTTTAGGTGATGGTATAAGGGTATTTGGATAGGGTGATGGGATATAGGTGAGAGTGTTTATAGGGGAGATGTTTGAATGGAGATAAGAATGTTTGACTTTTCTTCGGTTCAAGGTTTGACCTAGACTTAAGATGAATGCATGTTTTGTTATACAATATTGATGCATGATATGCATGAGGAAAACATTTCATGAGAATGCAAAGATGCAAGGTTTTAATTATGGTACATACAACCTAAGGCTAGAATCTAAGTTCATTACATGAAAGTGTAAGGGTGGGTCAATTTAGGTACCGACACACTAGAGCAGCAATATATCTAACCACATGTGAGTGAAGGAGTCTCATGCGGGTCCAGCAATATGTGCATGCTCATTACACCTTTGAAAGGATTAAAGGATTCATCATAGGGTGGATGATTTCACTATTGATGAATAGACCCAAGGAGGGTTACCCACTCGATGCTACTCACTATCCATTATTTTTCCAAAACTAGGTTGAATGGTAAATAGCCTATATAAGTGATGCATGCAAAGTCACAATCATATCAAAAGGCCAAATGATTTTTAAACCAATTAGTAGTCAAATTATTTTTCCTTTTATTAAAAGAAAGTCACTCCTCAACGAAGTCGCCAACTGTGAGGCCTCACCCAAGCACCAGTCTGATCCACTAAAAGGAATCGAAATGCTCATTTAGGAAAGAACTCATGAGGAAGCCCTAGAGCTTATCTTTGACAAGTTTGAAAATTATTTCTTAGAGTCGCCACCTTAATTTATTTTTATTTGGGAAAATATAAGGAAAAAACCCATTTGATTCCAATTATTACCCAAAAGAAAAAGGATCACTAGCCTCATAACCAAAGAGGATTCGGGGACTAAGTTTTTTATTTAATTTAACAAAATAAGTTTGGCCAAGTAATATAAAAGTAACTTAAAATATATTTCATGAACAATTAAAATGCATGAACAATTTATAATATGCATGATCATTCAATCCATAAAGCTTGTACATAATTAGAATTCAAAATAAAAGAGAGTCAATATTACAATGAAATTCAAACTTAGGGGATACCTCCTCTAGCCCTTATGGGTTCTAGGGAAGTCACACATTCTCCAAACTAAACCTAATAACTAAGGAAAGCAAAATAAATGCAAGTGAAGAAGCTGATAGGGGAAGAGTTGGTTAATTTTAGTTGGATTTGATGTCTGAACCAAGCATGCCTATGTATCCCTTTGAATGGGAATCAGAATCGACACAGTTCTCTCTTCTTGCAAAGGGGTTAGTTTAGCCTAACCACTTTATCATATTTTGATTGATTGATTAAAAGAGGGTTGAATTAATTAATTAATTTAATTGATTACTGAGTTGATTAGCTAGCAACCTAGATGAATCAATTTAATTAACTAACTAAAAGAGGCAAGGAAATTTAAACAAAAGAAAATTAAAGGAAAAGAAGCTTACCTCATATGGTGGGCGACAGCTGACTTCGAATGGCAAGCGGCAGCTGGCTTAGGATAGCAGATGGCGGGCGGCAGCTAGCCTTGGAGAGCAACAAATAGCCTCAGACGGCGGGTGGTAGTTGGCCTTGGACAGTGGGCTGCGACTAGCCTCGGATAGCATTGCAGCTAGCCTCATATGGCAGGCAGCGGCTAGCCTTGGGCAGCGGACATGAGCCTTGGGTAAGAGACTTGCCTTGAACAGGCAAGCAAAAAGCCTTAAACTAGTTGAGTAGAAATCAAGGAGAAACCCCCCAACTCGCTTTGCAAAGCAAGGAGCAAATGTAAAGCAGTTTGCTTGAATTAATGCTTTTCAAGCTCTAAAAGTTGGTGTTTTGAAGTGTGGAGAGGCCCTCTAAATATAGAAGGAGGATTGGAGCATAAAATGCATCGAATTCCAATGTGGGATTGCAAAAAATCATATTTTTGCCAAAGTTGCCGCAAAGAGCTTTGTGGCACCTCACTCTCTACGGCACTGCGCATAGGCCTTTGTAGTTCCATAGAAGCCTTTGTGGCAATGGGCTTGTTTTTGCCTGATTTGCTATTTTGCCCGTTCTTACTCGTTTCTCATCTGTTTTTCACGATTCTAGTTGTGTTGTACGCATTACTTAGTCCTGGATGATTTGAAAGGGTTCCAATGTCAAAAAGAAATGTTTTGATTTTTCTATTTATAGAGTTTTCAACTTTTGAAGATTTGTTTATTGTGCCTAAGTGCTTATAAGGTTCAAACACATACTAGAAGGTGCAAAATTAAGGGTTCACACATCTATAAATTTCATAACATCACATTTAGGAAGAACATCTATAAATGCCATAGCATCACATTTGGGAAGAACATCCATACATATCATCCATAAAAACCAATAACTCAAAGGAAAGATAACAAAGCTTCTAATAGTGTCTACGCCTCTCCTTTCTCCGCCTGTGTGGAGATTCATCTCCCTCTTCACCACCAGCATCTCTACCTCTACCAACATCTCTACCACCTTCCAAATCATCTTGGGTCAGTACAGATGATTGAGCAGCAGTCAGATGACCCGTTACCCTCTGGGCCTCACAATACCAATCCACAGGCACCTATAAGACCAAAAAAATCAAGCAACAGAATAAGAATCTAGGGTCATAGTGGAATCAAAGCAACCTACCTCAGTGGTATCTACTAGAACTTTAGGCCATCTTAATGGTGTCACCGCAGAAGAATCGTACTCAACTAGCTACCCCTTACTTAACAAAAAAGTACTGACAACGTGTAGAGGGCCATAAACTCTGATGCTAAATATCACCACCATATGACCCTAACGTTGTTCTGGGGTTAGGTATGGCGGTAGTAAGAGTAGGAATAACCTTGGAAGGCCATGCTCTATCTAAAGGGTCCCTAACCGAAGGGGTTTGGGTAGAACTAGCAGTTGATCTCCTGGGGTCAGAACCAAAATCTAGCTTAGAGATAGGGCCAGTCATTAGGGAAGCCTAGAAGAAGTATTCATAATCTGCATCATAATCCAAGAAGTGGTCACAAGGGAGGCCTGCCAGTAACGCCTCATCATCTACAATGCCTGACCTATATCTCATATCAACTGGGGGAGGTAAAGGCACAACCCTATCACTAGTAATCTGCCCCCTTACTGTTTCTCCGAGGTAATACCTTCTCTTATCGGTGAAGCGGAGGAGTAGTCTGTATGATGAAAGCACATAGCTCGAACCCATCCACTCTATTACTGATGGTGGTAAGTGATCTTGATAGGAATTCCATAGGACCTATAAAACAGAAAGGAAATTCAAAGCAATTGAAAGTAACAGAAAGCAAACTAGCAAGACAAATACCTGTGCACACCCAATTGGCTAAAATAGGTCTGATAAACAACAAAACCCATCATGTTAAAGCGATTGCAGTTACCGTAATTCCATAAGTACCCTAGGGTACCCTATCAGGAATCAAATTTCTTAGGGGGGAGATACTCAAGTAAAGTATTCATAAGCCCAGTACTGCAAAACAGATAGCAGTTAGTCAAGTCAACAAAGAAGTGCAAGATAAAAAGCAAAAATGAGAAACATAAGAGCATATGCTTTCCTCCCAAATAATATGGGTATGATCTAGGCTAAAAAAGTGTTATGGGAGAGATCAGACATCTCCCTATGCATTACACACAAAGTGGCACCTCCCCAATCATACTCAAAGATCTAGGTCAAGTCCTCTAATGAAGCCGAGATGCTGAAGTCAATAATATCCCTCCTCATGTGAGAGATAGAGCAATTTAAAATCATCATAAGGCACAAACAGGCTGCCTACTCAATGTTGTAGCTCCCACACTTATCTAAATCTTTAATCTAGTTCTAAAGCCAAACTCTTGATACATGAATATTAGTGCAAGAAGGATCAAAACCCAATAGCTTGATCATCCTTTGACTGTCTAGTGTAGTCCAAGAACCATAAAAGTCCAAGGCCTGACATCAAAAAGGCAAACTAATGAGCAAATGAAGATCTATGGGAATCACCATCAACTCCCCACAAGAGAAATGGAAAGTATTGGTGGTGTCCCACCACCTCTCTGCCAAAGCCCTTAATAAGGCACGATCTCCCTTATGAGAATAGTTCAAGTCTAGTAGATCGAGCAAACTAGAAGGCTCAATCATAACAACCCTACATCAGGATGGCAATTCAGATAAATAGCAACCCTCACCAGGTTACTTCTACCTCCCCTCAGTCTCAAGTCACATTTCTTTCACGAAATACATAGAAAATAAATTTTTGCATGCATAAACAACTAGGATTTTCCTCACTTATTCTTTTTTTTTTCTTTTCTTAATTATCATTAAGTGTCAATATGACTAAAAAAAAAAATCATACTGCATAACAAATTAGACTACATTATAAACCATGCTACATCATATTATTTCTATTGCTTATATAGAACTAACCTAAGTGCAGGAAAGAGAATAAATTCCTCCATGTTACTAGTAAAGCTCACATGATCTGTAGGCTCCTATAGTAGAACCTCGGGATTTGCATTGCCTCAGGGCATTGAATAGCTTCTCACATGCCTTGAAGTTGAAGAAGCCATCTTGGTGAAAGAGTTTTAGATAGAAAGAGTGTAAGTATAGAGAGAGAGAGAGAGAAAGTTGAAAATGGTGAGAATGAATGAAGAAGGAAGGCATATTTATAAAAAGAACTGTGGGCCCCACCTCATCGTTTCCTTTAAGTTCACATAACTAAGTCACCAGATTTTGCCATAGCAGATCCATTTCAAGTCAGAATTCAGTTTCATCCAAACAAATAGGTCTATAAGTCTTTTTTCTATTTCTCAGAATAGACAGCATCTTAATCAGAATCTAGAATCTTCCGTAAATATAAAAAGTTCAAAAATTCAAAATGTCCAGAACAATTGCAAAATAGTCCAAATGAATTCAGAAATGCCAAAAATAGACATGGCACCTCAACATAAATCTAAAAGTTGACTAGGATCTTCAATAGTTCAAAAACCATCAGAATTTCCACCAGTTCACACTTATTCGACTCGGCCTCCTGTCCGACCGAGTATGATAACGGGCTACTGTGAACCCTCTAGTTTGCACCTTCAGATGACCAACACTCGATTATGAACCCATAGAATCAATTTGGGCCCAAATTAGATCAAAAATAGATAAGAACGGGCCAAAAAATGAGTTACGGCAACCCGCAGGCCAGTTGCAGCAACTCACAGCTATTTACGATAACCACAGCCTCTAGTGTGGTTGCCACAAGAGTCCCTATGGTAGCCAATTGGTTACCACAGTGGGCCCTGCTGTAGCCTCAACTCCCTTTGCGGTTACTGCAACCTACGATAAATTACCGTAGTGCATTTCTGACAGAATCCCGCACTAAAAACTATGTATTTTTAACCCCAAACTCCCCCTGTAAATACCTTACACCCGCTAATAACTTTCACACACAATTACATGCTTCCATACTCTCTTTAATGCTTTCTAAACCCTATTCCTAAGCCTCCCAATCATCAAAACCCTCTTTCTAAACCTCCAAATCTCTAAAACCCCATTCTAAAACTTCTTCCATCACCTCAAACCTTATTCATAAGTTTCCTAATCACCTCAAGCCTTATTCATAACCTTCCTAATCACCTCAAACCCTATTCATAAGCCTTTTAACCAACTCAAAACCTATTCCTAAGGCTCCTAATCAAGAAAAGGTGCAATTCAAGTTCTTTCTTTTAAAGGAAATTCGTGGTATTCAAGCAAGGGTGATTCAAAGTCCTTCCTTCCAAAAAGAGTTCGCACTATTCAAGAGTCCTTCTTCCAAAAAGGAGTGCTCGTGCCATCCCTAAGCCAAGGTGGAACTTAGATCTGGTGCCAAGCTTGTTCCCTACATTCCTCGTCATCGAAAGCCAAGGATAAAAGTTCTTTCCTTTTCCTTTTCAATTCCAATTTTAAGATCTAAATCTAAAAAGATCTAATTTTTGTTAATTAAAAACTAACCTAATTAGCAAATCTCTAAGCCCTTAAAATCAATCAAAACATGATAATAAAGCAATGACTTAAAAAGCCCATCTTTGTAAGAAGGAAGAACTACGTAGGGTTTGGTTCCCATTCGAAGGGATACGCAGGCATGCCATCTCTAAGGCATCAACTCTGCTAAAATTAACAACTTTTTCTCTCTATCATGTTCTTCACATAGTTTAGAATCAAAGTTGCTTTTCTTAAATAAAAGTCAAAACTTTAGTTCTTTTTATTACAATTGTTTTATTACTTTTTCTTACTTTAGTTATTTAGACTATATTTGGGGAATGTGTGCTTTTCCTAGAGCCCATAAGGGTTAGAGGAAAAATCCCCTGATTTTGATATTTTGACTTATAATAATTTTAAATAGTTTTCCTTTATTTTCTACATTTTGTAATTGTCATTATTTAATATTTGCCATGCATTTGCACAAATAGTATTTGTTTCATGCATCATATTATATCTATTCATGCATACATAAAAACTTCTTTTTACAAAACCTATTTTGTATTTAAGCCAAACTAATTTTTTTGATTGTTTTAACCAAAACCTAGTCCTCGAGCCCTCTTTGGTCATTCGAGGACTAGTGTTTTTCCTTGGGATAAATGGTATAATTTTGGAGTCAATCAAATTAGGTTTTTCCTTTAATTTTCCAAACTAAAATAAACAAAATTAAAGTGGCAACTTCTTTTGCAAAATTACAATTTATAAAATACAATTTTCTAAACTCATAATGGGTTCCAATTGTGATGTTTCTCCTAAAGAGCATTTTTGATTCCCTTTAGCGGATAGACTGGTGCTTGGGTGAGGCCTCACCCTATGCCATGGTCAAATTCAAATGAGTTGCACAATGCATTATATCATATCAAAGAGAAAAATAATCGATCAATGATAAGACTAAACAGAGATTATTTTCGTCATCAAGCAAATGAATTCATGCAAGCTGGAGATAAACAACAATCATGCTATTTCTACTCATTTGGTATTTCATGCAAATGTTTGTCAGATTATGAAATATCATATGAAGATGCATAATGTAATATTTTTATTAATTTATCATAAAATATGCCAAATCTTCATTACATTTCCTCGTCAAACATTTCATAATCAGACTTGTATCTATTGTAGTTAATGACATAGTTAGTTTATGATTCAGTTAAGGTTCTACCTATAATTACAGCTTGTTCATTAGTGTGAACCCTTAATTTTGCACCTTCCAGTATGTGTTTGAACCTTAAAAGCACTTAGGCTTGTAAAACAAACTTTCATAAGTTAAAAACTCTCTAAATGGGAAAATCAAAATATTTCTTTTTGGCATTTGAACCCTTTCAAATCATCTGGGACTAAGTAACAAATACAATGCAACTAGAATCATAAAAAATAGATGAGAAACAAATAAGAACAGGCAAAATGGGCGAAAGTAAGGCCTGTTGCCACAAAGCATTGTGACACTACCGCAAAGCCCTCTGCAAAATCGCAAAAGGCTATGCGGCACTGTCGCAAAGACCTCTGTGGCAACTCCAGTGAAAATTCAATTTTTTGCAATCCCACAATGAAATTTGATATTTTTTGTGCTTTAAACCTCCTCATATATATAGATGGCCTCTCTACACTTCAAAAGACCAACTTCTAGAGCTTAAAAAGCATTATTTCAAGCAATATGCTTTGCATTTGCTCCTTGCTTCGCAAAGCGAGTTGGGGGGTTTCTCTTTGATTCCTATCTGACTAGTTTAAGGATTTCCATAGCTCGCTTGTTCAAGGCAAGTCTCTTGCCCAAGGCTCGTGTCTGCCGCCCACTACCTAAGGCTAGTCTCTGCCAGCCGCCCAAGGCTAGCCACCACCTGCCGCCCGCCGCCTTAGGCTATCCACTGCCCGCCGTCTAAGGTTATCCGCAGTCTGCCATCTAAAGCCAGTTGTAGCTCACAATCCAAAGCCAGCCGCCGCCTGCCATCTGAGATAAGGTTCTTTCCCCTTAATTTAATTGCTTCTTTTAGTTAGTTAATTAAATTGATTCATCTAAGTTACTAGCTAATCAACTCGGTAATCAATTAAATTAATTAATTAACTCAACCCTCTTTTAATCAATCAATCAAAATATGATAAAGTGGCTAGGCTAAACTAACCCCTTCGCAATAAGGGAGAACTGCATGGGTTCTGATTCCCATTTAAAGGGATACGTAGGCATGCTTGGTTCAGGCATCGAATCCAATCAAAACTAACCAACTCTCTCCCTATCATCTTCTTCATTTACTTTTATTTTGCTTTCCTTTACTTTGTTATTAGACTTAGTTTGGGGAATGTGTGATTTCCCTAGAACCCATAAGGGCTAGAGGAGGTATCCCCTAAGTTTGGGATTTTTTATTGTAATGTTAACTTTCTTTTATTTTGAATCTTTTCTTGTGTATTTACTTTATTGTTAATTAAATGATCATGCATATTATGAACTGTTCATGCATTTTAAATTATTCATGAAATATATTTTAAGTTACTTTTATATTACTTGGCCAAACTTATTTTGTTAAAATAAACCAAAAACCTAGTTTGTGAATCCTCTTTAGTTTCGAGACGAGTGATCTTTTTTTTCCTTTGAGTAATAATTGGAGTCAAATAGGTTTTTTCCTTATATTTTCCCAAATAAAAATAAATTAAGGTGGCGACTCTAAAACAATTTTCAAAATAAGCTCGAGGACTTCCTCATGAGTTCTTTTCCAAATAAGCATTTTGATTCCTTTTAGCGGATCGGACCGGTACTCGGGCAAGGTCTCACAATTAGTCAACTTCAATATATAATATCTTGCTCTATGAAGCAACATTCTATTATTCTCTTCTCTTATTCTTCTAACTGCAGTTTCATAATCAACCATCTTTTGTGTAGCTAATGTCAGTGAACAACATCTGGTAATCAAAGCTTGGAGCAAATGAAGATTTACTACCAATGACTCTGCTTATTCTAGTCTGAAAGTCCATTCTCGACATAAATTTGCATAATACTCCTTTGGATCTGAAATTTTAAAACACCTATAATTATCATTAAATTGTGGTAAGACTCTTTTCTTTCCCCTCTTACATGGCCATAAATGTCATCCATAAGATTTATTTTTATGAATTTAGAAGCAATTCTTATAGTAACACTTTTTGCTGAATGAATTTGTAAGAAAGAAGATGAATTCAAAACAAAGCGATAGAGGTAAAAATTTTTGATAAAAAATATTAGGGGAAGAAGATGCATAACTAAATAGACTCATGAAGAAATGACACTGATAGATAATATATGCACCAATTTATAATGGGTCGCTGCTATAATGGTATTTTTTTTTTTTTTTTTCTAAATAGTCTATAAAAAGAACTTTAAATTATATATATATATATATATATATATATATATATATATATACACACACACTACAAAAAAGTGTAAAATAATTTATATTAATTCTTGGTAATCACAAATATCTCTTCACAACACTATTTTTTTACATTATTTTTTTCTCATTTTAATAATTCATTATATGAATTGCTCCAATATTTTTATTATATTTCATGTGAATAATTAACAAAAAATAGAATTGTTAACTTATTTAGTAAATTAATAGTTAAAAAATTGCCTAATTAATAGGTAGCAAATCTGTAAATTTAATTTGGTTCCAATTTATTATATTTACATTGTAAACTAGTTATAATTTTTACCTTATTTTTGCAGAAGTCCCCATATATGTAGTAAATTATAATTTACATATATTTTAATAAATCTAAAATTTAATTAGTTTATAGTAAATTTTTGAAAAATTAATCGCTTAATTTATACATATTTAGTCATTATAAACTCTTCTTTTATTGTAAATTATTTTTTAATTTTACATTAAATGTAAGAAATCAAAAATTTTTGATATTTTATAATATTTTGAGTAACGTTTTGATATAGCTAATACATATTTATACTAATTTATAATAATTTGCTAACCAATTTTTTGCTGACTAATAATGCAGCACAAAAATAATATTGATATGAACAATTATAAAAATATATAGTAAAATTTGTTTTGTTTTGTACAATACAGCGATATCAAAATATCCACCCAAAAATATTACATTCAGCCGAAACCTATTAATCCAGATGTCTTGTATTTGTAGAAAAATCATCAATCCAAAGCAGTTTGGCAAAATTTAGAGGTAATTTTTTTTTCTAAAAAAATGATTAGTTATTTAATTTCATTAAGATATTTGTAAATAATTTAATCAGTCAAAGTAAAATTATAATAATAATTTACAGAAAAAATATGAATAATTCACTGATAAAGCAAAAAATTACCTCTAGAATTGAATCTAGGTAAATGTGCCACATATCTAAATTAGTTGGGAAATACTTTTTAAATTAGACTAAATTTGAAATTTTTATTTTCAAATGCATGAATTTTATAAATTTTGAGTACACCAAAATTTTATAAATTCGATACGATTTTAATATAAATTGAATTTAATTTTTTAGGCAAAGACGATTATATTAGAATGCCAGAGAAATAGTGGATCTACATGACCTATTCCAGTTAGCGAGCTACATATAAGAGTAGTTGATTTATTACGACAATCTGATTTTTATGGCCTCTCTCAGATCCTATACTTTAGTTTAGGTCACCATTTGATCACAGCTCTAGTTGAGAGATGGAGGCCAAAGACATATACTTTTCATTTTCCAAATGGAGAGTGCACTGTAACCTTGCAAGATGTTAGCATATAGACTAGACTTCCTATTCATGGTCACACCTTGACTGGTACGACCAGACATGATTGGCAAACTTTATGTTTGGAGTATCTTGGTATAGCTCCTCTACCTACTCATTAAAAGGTTCACTAGTCAGGCTATCATAGCTGGTATAGAAGTTTCCCCAGCCCACAGCTGATCCTAACAACGTTACTACTGAATGTCGTGCGTGTGCCTACATCTTGCGTATGTTGGCAGGATACATTTTTGTGACTAAGAATACTGGTAGGGCCAACTTATAGTTTTTACCATTTCTCATAGATTTTGGTACCATATCAATGTATAGTTAGGGCTCCGCATGTTTAGCCTTTCTTTAAAGAGAGTTATACACTGCGTCCAGATACCCTCTTATCTCACAAATCTTAGGTCCTCTATTTCTTCTACAAGTTTGGGCATGGGATCAATTTTCTTTTCTTACACCTCAGGTGGCTGATGCTTCTGTACGTCCTAATTATCCATGAGCAGCAAGGTATTATAATTATCACTTAAATATTTTTGTCTTTCTTTTCGCAACTTCATTTTCTATAAACTATATTTTTCATGCCAATAATTTATTAATTTTTCATTTTTAATTTTCATCAGGTGGGGTCAAGGTTGCTCTGTCACTATGATACCATCCTATATGCTAACTGATATCTGATTCAGATTTGATACATCTTGTCAAGATATAGTAAGATAAAAATATTCAATATACATATTAAGTCTTTTATATTCATTTTTTAATGTCTACTTAATGTATACATATTTGGCAAAGCAATTTTTTTATTTTTTTACTCATTTCTTTCCACTGATTCAATTTGTGTATATCAAGTTAACAAATTTTATTTTATGTAGATTATTTAGGAGCCATATAACAGCACTTCCAAATTATTGCTTAATCAGCTATAATGTCTGGACTGCTATTCTTCCTTTGATCTCCATTTATATTATGGAGTAGCATCCAGTTGACAAAGTACTTTGACAATTTGGTTACCATCAGCCTATTCCATGTCAGCCACCATCGATCGAGCATTTGCATAATATTGATTTGTAATATTTTGTCACTAACTGGGTTGATTACCTATAACAATCCACACCCACCCTAGGAATTTTTGTGATAAATTGCTTGATTTAGAACTATTAAGATTAAGTGTGTACATTTGTGAAAATTAGTAATCTAAGTGATTGATGAGCATGTGGTATATTAAATTAATTTTAATATGCATAATATAAGTTGCTATTGTGAAATAAATAATTTACATGAAGTGCAATTACATAAAAGAATTTATTTTAGATAAAATGAATTTTCATGCATAAAGACAATTTTTAAGCATAAAATAATTTTATGAGTATTTTAAAATAATTTTTAAAATAAATATTTTGGAGGAAATATTATAGAAATAATAAGAAAAATATTCTTTTTATTTTTAATTATAATCAGCCCAAATTTTAAATAAAAAGCCCAAATATCCAAAAGTCCACTACACTAAAATCCTCCTAACCTAGTTCATTAAGGGTATTAGTGGAAATTCTACCCAAACCCTAATATATAATGAAAAATTCGGCCAGCCTAGGTCTTCCAGCAGCCACCACTTTAGTTTTCTGTATGTTGGTAGAAAAATGCTCTCAAAATATTTCTCTATACCAAAATCAAGAAAACACCTTTCTATTTCCCGATTTCTTGACCGTAATCATAAGTTTTTCTCCTCTTTCGATTTTCAAACTGATTTCTATAAAATAAATTATGGGAAAATTATTTTGAACTGGTTGATTACTGATTTTTATAGATTAAATTCTGTTTGGGTGAATTTTTGGGAGAGAAAATCTATTTTCTACCTAAAACACAATTCTTTCTGCAAGATTTCTCCAAAGGTGAATTCTATAACTTAAAATCACAATTTTTATGCATAAACATCACTAGAGGGGGGCAATTTGTGTATTGTTATTTTCTAAACTGATTTTTGATTTGTTTTGATGAAAAATATTAGATTAAATAATATTTTGCATATTTCCACGATGACCGAAAAGTTTCAAAAAAACAAAGGAGTTCAAGGTTTTTGTGTTAGAACTTAGAAGTTAGAAAATTCTATTATTAAATTGATATGTAGCTACCAATTTGTGTGAGGAAGTATTCTAACATGATATTTGTTTTGTTTAGATGAAAAATAATGATTTGAATCATGTGTCTATATATTGCTGTAATGAACGAAAAGCACGAAAACTCATGATTTTTCACCTAAGCCTTAAAACTTGGAATTTTTTTGTATATATACTATCTATGGCTACCGAATCATGTATGGATGTGTTCTAAACTAATATTTGCTATGATTGAATGAAAAATAATAGTTTAAACAACCTATTTACATATTTTTGAAAAGACCAAAAAATACCGAAAATAAGAAAACTCATGGTTTTGTGCTCTATAATTCAAAAGTTGAATTTTTATGTATGAACAACACCAAAGTGTGGCTGATTCACATGAATTAATATTTTAAAAAGATTTTTGTTGTATTTACATGAAAAATTTTGGTTCAAACTATGTTTTTACATATTTCTGAAATAGACGGAAAGTGCGAAAAGAAAAAGAATTTAGTTTTTACTTTGGTGATGCATTCGGCCTATATAAATATTTTTTCCCAATGTTTATAATTTTTATGTGATGTGTTTTGATGATTATTGACATGTATGTATGTATAATAAATGATAAAATTACATGTTAGTGAAGGTATGATCCTAGATAAGCTTAAATGTATTTTGGTATACTTAAGGTATACTTAAGGCATCTTAACCTTATATTGTGTTTAGAATGCAAATGTGATTGGGAAATTTGGAAGTAGATGTTAGATGACTTGGTGATGAACACATGTTATGAGTTGATGAAGTGACAATTGAATAAAAAGGATCATAAGAGTTAAGCATGACACTTGAAAGGTTAATTGTTAAGTTGACATGTATGGAAGGGTAAAGTGTATTAAGATGATTGTTAAAGTAAATTGCTATTAAGGTAATAATATTATGATGACCTTAGAAAGGTATTGATGTGATTGTAATGTGTTTTTCATGTAAGCCTATAAGGCCTAAGTATGCAAGACTTTCAAAGTCAACGTATTATGTGCAAGTGACGAGTACATCTTTAGGTGGACTCTAAGTGTATGTGCATGCTATATGTGCATAGGTAGTTATAGGATAGGAGCATCATGAGTAAATAAATACTAAGTATTAAATCAAATATCATGTTAGAGTTTGAGGAGTTTTAGAAGTGCAAAGGGACTACGTATACTAGAAGCAAAGGAACCCCAAGGTGAGTAAACACTATGTTCATGTTACAAGTGTGAGTAAACATTGTATTCATTCTACAAGTGCAAGTAACATTTTGTTTTGTTACAAATATGTGATATCATGTTATGTGAGCCTTTGTGATCTGTGAAACCCAAGTTCTTTCTATTCTAAAATATTATTATATGAATTCTTTGACAAGCTTGGGTTGCCAAGGGACATTTGGTCCAAAACTATTTTGTTTATCCAATGAGAATTTCTTGTGATTAACACCCCGTCTTATATTCTTTCTGGAACTACACTATCATTGTATCTTTTGTTCGAAAGTTAAACCACTATTGTTATTAGAATACATGTTATTGTTGCCTTATGTGATATTGTTAATTGTGATTACCATTAGCTCTAGCTATAGTGCCTTTTACCCTTTATACAGAATCCTCATGTCGATGAGAGTAATTATTGGAACCTGTGCATACAGTCTAAACCCAATGGATCGGGGTAGTATATCCACCTCAGCTAGAAAAGGGCAGTTCTAGCCTTGGAGCCTGATCAGCTTCATGCTTTATAAGTGATAGAAGTTGGAATTTGGTATAAGGCCACCTCTCCTTTATAAGTTCGAGTGATAGAGCAACAGCCTTTACTCTTTATAAGTTATAAGTGTGATTTATGCAAACTTGCCAAGCTGAACCCTTGCTAAATTGCAACTTGATTCATGAATTATAAATCATGAATTATCTGTATAAGCTATGTGTTTCCTTTTCAAAGGAATATGTGATAATGTATGTACCTTATCATTTACTCATTGAGATTATCTATCTCACCCTTTTTTTTCTTGTGTGGTTCCAAGTGAGCAAATGTGAGGAGGCAAGGTGATGGCTCAAGCATTTTACTTCGCTTGGGGGATTCCTTGTCCAAGTTATCAACAATACTAATTTATGAAGTCTTGTCATTAGGTGCTCTAGGAATGTTGATTGATACTTATTTGAGATATATTATTTTCCTTATGGATTTATGTGTAATGTTTAATTATAGACTTCCGCAATTAAAGGTATTCATCTAAAGGTTTTAAATGAGTTATTGTAAGAGGTTTGGTACGATCCTAGGCATGATTTGTTTATGTGTAAGTGGGTTCTATGGGCGTGGGTGACCTTATGTCTCCCCATGTTTTAGGACCATCATATCTCTAAGGTTGGGATGTGACATTACCATTCTAGTTGGGTTGCTATCCAGGATCAGAGGACTAATTATGTCCATCACAGTACACCTACTGCTCCTACAATGCATTAGCACTCATCATACATGGAGTGGTATCATAGAATCACACGTAGGTGGTTTAGGGTTCAGGAAGCTTCAATTGGATCTGCTGTTAGTATCTTATTTCCTGTTCATTAATCATCATCATTTATTATTTATCTTCTCACCAAATATCAAAAAAAAAAATTTAACTCTTGGTTTTATATTTTATAACAAGCCGACTCAGTGGAAATTATTAGCACTGTATCATCCCTTGATATAACTCATCGGGTTACATCCAGTAGCCAATGAGCTCTACATGAGGATCGACGTAGCCATTAAATGCTACCTTCTCCTCATCCAACTCCGCAGATGCATGATCCATACCCAAATATTCCACCCCTTAGGGATGATCAAGTTAGACATCGACAGTCCAAGAGAAACTTAGTTGTTCATACACCACCACAACTGCAAGGTGCTTAAGTACAGACACCATTATCTTACCACCCCACTAGATCACATCATGCTATAAATGGTGGTCTGTCCTCTTCAAATATGCGTGCATTTATACCTACACCTTTATTTTCAAAATCAGCACCATTTATACCATTTGGGACTCCTACTTATCCATTGACCCCTTCAGTGTCACCATTTATTCCTCCCTACTCTACATGGTCTCAAATGTTTCCATAATCACAGTGATCCATGCATCACCAAGGACCATTTATATAGCCTTCTCATCCATAACACCATCCTTCCCATTTAGATACATGACTCTTGGGATATTTCAACCACCTTTTGCTGGTTTTGGCTCTCAGTTTTCATTATCACAAATACCTGCTGCTAATTTTGTCACACCCCACTAGCTTATTGCTAAGACAAATGATGTTGCTGATGATGATGCTCCCGAAGTTCCCCTTCGTAGGCCGAGTCCTCAAGATATAGATATGGACATTGCTCGAAGAAGACAAAGACATAATCTCTATTTACGGACAATTGTCCTCAGAAATACCTGCTACGACAATTCATAATTAGGATTTGTATAATTAATATATTTATTCATCTTAATCAACTAAGTTAGTATTTGGTCAAACATTTTATATTATTAATATTTATAACTATTTTCATCTCATATTATCATTATTTTATTAAATAATTCTGAAATTTTTTTTTCTTCTTTGCTTTAACTTCCAATCCTATTATATTTTTTAATTTATTATATTCTTCACTTTTCATTTAATTTTGTATTAAATTATTTTCTTTTTAGTTAAAAATTCCAATTACACTTGTTCTTAATTAAATATTTATTATTCAAATATTTTCTTATGATATAATTTTTTTACTTTTACATTTATTTCATTATTAATTTTCAAATATTTTTATAATATGAAAATATACCCCTTAAATTAGGATTTTTAATTAGTCTCTGCCAAATCAATTCATGAAAAACTTTTTTTATCTATTTTCTTTTTCGCAACTTATTCTAGTGGAAAACTTTTTTATCTTTTTTTTTTTCATTTTCTGCCACTTCTTTTAGTGGAAAACTTTTTTATCTTTTTTTTATTTTCCGCTACTTATTTTGGTTGGCAAGGGGCTTTGTCTACTTTTTATCCATTTCCATGAAAAATTTTGGGGGCAAATTGACAAAGTCAATAGTCAAACCACCCCTATTTGAGAAATATTTTCCAAATCACCGTAATATGAGAATTTCCTTACCAATCACCTATACTTAGAATTAATTTTCCCAAATAATGTAAATGGGTCAAATTGCCCAATAAATTAAATCATTAAAATCACCATAGATACATTGAGGCAAATTCGAGATATTAGCTAGTTGCTCAAACGAGCCCATGCTTCTCAATGTCTATGGCGCTCAAGATAGCCATAGTAACCCATTAACCGCCATGTCTCTTTGCCTACCTCTTCCACAAAGACATCTATAAAATTATTAGAAAAACCAATAAGATTACAAACCACTGGTGACTTCCATAACATTGTGAGACCCCCTCCTCTATCCACTTTATTAGACACGAATTGGCTAACAAAATCAAGCTAAAGCCAAATCTCTTCAATTTTCTCATTATTAACTAAAGTTTCAATTAAGAACACAATCACTAAGCAGTATTCACATAAAGGTTTCAAATTGATCACTTATTGCAAGCAATTTACCTTTTTAATGTATCTTAAAATAATAATTCCAAATTTACGTGAATTTACAAGTTATTCCTAATATAGGGTGATTTTTATAGAAAAGTCAAAAAGTACAATAATTCACTAAAATTTTTGGCAGAAAATACATTTTTCATGGTAAAAGTAGCAGAATTGGAAAAATATTTAAAAAAATTCTATTAAAAAAAGGCAGATTTGGTGCATTCTACCATTTTTTTTTTTTTATGGATTTGCATCGAATCCATTAAAAAAAATGGTAGAATGCACCAAATCTGCCCTTTTTTTTTTTAATGGAAATTGTTTCTTATGAATATTTTCTCATTTCCACCAAAAATTTTAGTGGAAAATTCCTTTTCCGCCAAAAATTTTAATGAATTGTTGTATTTTTTGACTTTTCCACAAAAATCACCCTAAAATAGGAATAACTTTCAAATTCACCTAAATTTGCAATTATTATTTTAAAATACATTAAAAAGGTAAATTGCCCATGTATTGCCCAATCCTCGGCAATTCTAACTCAAACACCTCATTGTTGTCAGCAATCCTGCTCACTAGGAGTCACCATCGAAAGAAGACTAGTAGAACAAGCATTATCCAATATAGTAGAAGATGCAAGTTCTAAATTTTGTGCGGACTGTGAATAAGCAGAAACCAGAGGTAGATGAGCATTATCAACTACCCTCAACTCCACTGTATTGCCAAGCTCAAGACCACTACATCGATGTTTTTTATCATCTGGCAACACAAGCCCATCTTCTTCCAGACCCGCATTAGTATTAGAGGTAAGAGAGTAAATTTTCATTACTAAGGACAATAACTATTGCCAACCCCTTCCCATGTGCATCAGCTCGCATCATGTTAGAGTCCCCATATTGTTGGACAACAAAATGATAGGATTATCCCTTTTTGAATTTGAATTAGTCAAACCCGATCCCATAGAGGCAGACACCCCCTGATCCTACCCAACCACCCTCAACAACAAACCCTCCTTGCTCATCATGTAACCACCTATCCACCATCTGAGAGCTGTGCCTCACTGGAGCCTTCAACCAGTCACTATACTCCTTTGTGAGCTCACGGTCATGGTATCGAAAGAGGCGATCACAATGTGCATT